>JAKEPQ010001021.1:14215000-14602500 GCA_024500445.1 Entomyzon cyanotis
TTTAAATACTGAGTAATATGTATACATTGTTTTTGGTAATTACAAACTCTTTTCCCCCATGCACACGTAACACAAATACCTAAGACATCTTAAGCCTTTTTAAGGCAAGAATGGGTTCTGTAGATGAAAGTAAGGCTTAAACAAACAGAAACATTTGCTACTGTTAAACCACTATAAAACAATCCACAGAAGAGAGCTTGCAGACCTCACTCAGCGTCACAAGTAAAACAGCACATTTCGTAATGAGGGTTTGATGTGAAAATTAATTCAATCACTGATATCCCTTGATAAAACAATTGGTACCATTCCAGAACTCTCCTTTTAAGTCTGAAAACTACAGGAATAATGAGCCTAATGGAAGACCTTCTTTCCCAACTACAGCAGCAAGCTAGCAACAAGGGAAAATTATTCCAATGAGCTGAAACTTTAAGTCAAGAGAGAAAACTCCTCCTTTTCAACTTAAAGAAGAGGGGAAACACCAAAAAAACCAGAAGTTCTCTTCTGCCCCCAAAATACTAATTCCCAAAGAAAAACATCCAAGACTGAAAAAGCTTAGCTTACTATTGGCAAAGGAGACAGGAAAAGCATCCTGATATTCCCCTTAACCTCTCTGTAGTCCATTAGCAATTATTTGTATTACAGTACCTAAAATAATTAAGCAGAAACCAAATACATGTTTTACAAGTCTCTGCCCACAAATTTATCATTACTTTATGAAAAAAACCAAACCAAAACAACCCCATAAAAACAAAACCTCATGACCAACATCTGTATAAGGATAGAATTTTCTGGTTTTTATTGTACAGAATGATTTCAAGGTGGGCATGGGCCTGGGTAATGTGCTATACTTAACACTGCTTGAACCGGGGCATGGGACTAGTTGATCTTCAGCAGTCCCCACAAAGTAAGTGACTCTATAGAGATGCTGAACTGCATTAAATTGGCACAGAACTACTTTGGATTTTATTTCCACTCAAAATACAAAGGAAAGGTTATGTGCGACTGGGTTTCAGGAGATGGAGCATGCATGTCAGATGATATTCATACATCGGAAGCACCCAAATAAAATCTTTGCTGAAAGAGACTGACTGTTTTCAACTTAGTGCAGTTGTCATTAACGAATACCACCAACAATGTCAAAGAACTAATTATTTAAGTTTGGAATCAGAAAAAGTCTTCTCTTTCCAATGTCGACACTGGCAAGCCACCTCAGTCATTTAACCTGACTCTTGTAAAAGTAAGCGCTCTCCTGAGTGAAGGACCTAGCATACAACTAAGTTGAAATCCTCAGCAACACCATTTACTAGGATACGAGTTTCACCTACATGTGTCCACTGTTAAAGAGGCCAATGAATGGAACAGCTCATTAATGAGCTTTGAGAGGGTAGAACAGACCCACGTTTAAAGTTCTTTCAGGAAACCAGAAGCTGGTTTCCTGAGAAGGCCGTTGACCCAAGCTGTGTGAAAAAAAGGACAGCAGGGATTGCTGGCTGCACAAACCCTCCAGCTTTGCACCGTGCCCCCAGCACTGCTCCCTGAGCTCCGGGCGCAGCCATTGAGTTTGCAAGGGAAGGCAGGGACGGAAAGTTTTGTCACTTCCAGCAGCGCATCCCTCGCACGAGGCTTGGCGGGCCGGCGGGAAGCGCTGCGAGACAGGGGAGCCAGCCCGTCCGGGCCCGCCGGCAAGCGCGGGGGTGGGGGGCGACGGACAAGGAAGGAACACTTACAGCGGCGGCCACTGCCCCGCCCGGTGCCGGCTCCCGGGGCGTGTGCGGGGACACACGGGACACGTCGGCCCCCAACCGGCCCCGCCAGGCGCCCGGCCTGCTGCTACTGCTACTGCCGCTGCTGTCGCCGCCCACCCAGCGCCGGCCCGCCGTCCCTGCCCGCCGCCCTCAGCCCCGCCGCGGCGCCCGCGGATGAGCTCATCGGGCCGGCCCCGCCCTGCCGCCGCGCCCCGCCCGCCGCGGCCTGCCGACACGGGCTGCTGCCGGGCTCCGTGCGGGGGAGCGGGGTAACACCGCTGCTGCCGGCGCACCTGGCATCGCCCCGCCGGCTGGAGGCTGATTTGGTGGGTGACAAGTTCCCCATGAGCCGGCGGTGCCCTTGTGGCCGGAGGGCCAATAGTGTCCTGGGGTGCGCCGGGAGTTTAACCAGAAGGGCGAGGGAGGCGATGCTGTCCCTCAGCTCGGCCGTGGTGAGGCACATCTGGAGTGCTGTGTTCAGCTCAGCGCTCCTCAGCACAAGAGAGACCAGGAGCTACTGGAGAGGGTCCAGCAGAGAATCACAAAGACACTTTGGGGTCTGGAGCATCCCTCTTACGAGGAGACACTGCAGGAGCTGGGCCTGGTTAGTCTGGAGAAGAGAAGACTGAGAGGAGATTTCATTAATGCATACAAATATCTCAAAGGCAGGTGCCGGGAGGATGGTACCAGACTCTTTTCAGTGGTGCCCCGTGACAGGACAGGGAGCAATGGCCATAAACTAACATAAAAGAAATTTCACCTCAGCATGAGGAAGAATTTTTTTACACTGAGGGTGGTAAAGCACTGGAGCAGGCTGCCTAGGAGATGTGGGGTCTCTCTCTCTGGAGACATTCAAAACCCACCTGGATGTGTTCCTATGTAACATGCTCTGGATGACCCTTGCTGGGCAGGCTCCTCAGGCAAGCCGAGGATGCACCTTGCAGCGTAGTCGTTCTGTTGCTTCTGCTAGAAAAATGAAGAGCCATGAAACATTTCCAGTGGTTGCGAGCACTGAAGCAACCCTGTAGGAATGGTAGGCAGGCCACTGGCTGTTAAAATCAGGACTATGAAATACTTTAAGTGTTTAGTTTCATCAGCCTTGCCACTTGTTATGGACTCAGTCCATGTGTGCTGAGGCTCCTTCATGAAGCTGGCATAAAGAGTGGGGTAGGATGGAATGGAAGTTTCTCCATGGCTTGCCTGGTATCAGAAGGATAATTAAATATTCAATAGAATAGGAATTTAAACCTGGCTTTTTAGTGAAGTGTCGTAACAATAACTTAACAAATTCACCTTCTGCTTCATCTAAGCCCCATGAACATCTGATTACTTATGCAACATTGAAAACCACTGTGACCAAGAATTGGGAGAGTCTCTTCCAGAACCTCCAGTTGCATTTTCCAGAGTATTTTCAAGGGTGGTGGGAAATTTAGATTCAGATCCTTGTTAACCAGTGGAATTTGCAAAGAGATTTCCCTACCACCAAGCAGTTGCTGTTATCCTAGGGTCATAAGGACCTTCTGTTGCCACTAGACAAAATATGATAGTCAGGGAGCTTGGGAATGTAGTAAGAGAATCATCCTGAGAAGAAGGATTTGGCATAGTTTTGTGAATGTGTGGTCAGATGAAAAATTGTTTGCACCTGGTGGGCTAATACAATGCTTATTCTTCGAAAACCACTGGCCTGTGGAACAGCACAATGCTTATTCCTCATGTAGAAAGAATAACTGGAAAGAAACCAGCCCATTTGTGCCAACTTTTTCCAGTTCACCAGGCCATCAGGGATGAGTTTTGGGTCAGTGACCTCAAGGGACCATCAAAGAGACCATCAGGACAGAAGAACACATGGGGAGGGAACATATGTCAATGATTTGAGGGAAATGATTATCATATGCATGTTATTCTGGGAAAATCAATGAATATGTATGTAAAATATAGTATACAAACAGGAAGCTTTTCTGTACTCAGCACACATGATTTCTGGAGGAGATACCCCTTCATGCATCTGTCTGAATGAAGAATACTTGCTGCTTAATACTACATTGGTGTTAAGGAGTTCTTTTATTTTTACTGATTTTGGTAGCAAATGTCTGTTAGCAGAAAATGTGGGGTTACAGTTACTGGACTCAGGAGCTTATATGACATTTGGATGCCTCCTGGCCCTTGTGAACTGCAAAGTTATTCAAAACAGATCTGATTGAAATGGCTTTTGAAGCATCAAAAACTTCAAGAAATCTCAGTCTTTCCAAAATCATTGGAACATACTAGCACTGGTAGGAGCTTAATAGAAAATATGTCTGACACAGCCAGATCCAGTACAGGGTCTTCTGTTTGAGGATTGTATCCGTGCTACCCATACTGAGGAAGGACTTTCTGACTAGGTCTATCTGCAGTAACCAGGGGAAGGCTGAGTCCAAAATCAATCTAAATACACATTACTTTGCAAATCGTAGAAAATAAATATATTTTACTGATGTAATAGTGATGCACAAATTTCTTTAACTGCACTTTGTTAAAGGTATGTAGATTGTCATCACTGTTGACCATTTTCACTTTTACTTGCGAACATGACAGCCTTTTAGAGGGACTGAGAAAATGCATTGAAAGACTGAAAGCCTAAAGAAAATTAACTAGAATATCATCATGAGCACAAACCAACCTATTTCTGGCTCTATATTTACCCAAAATCTACTTATTTCTTGAAAGAAGAGCTGTTCTCTGGCAAATAGCAACTCCTATGGCTGTCCAAATGCAAACAGCGTGGTGCATTATCATCATCCTTCCCACTTACTATAAATGACTCTGGGTTGCTCTTGTCAAGTGAACAATGGATAGCTTGATAAACATGAATATTGGAGGCTTGTTTTATTTGACATTTAACATAAGCAAAGTAGTAACCTGCTTGTGATCTACTAATGAATTTTATTTGTTATTAAAAAGACAGCTTAGAGTAAAAATACTACTGTGACTCTCACCAAACTAAAGATTACATAAAGGGGTACTTTTATAACAGCTTATTCAGGCAATATTTCAGGACTATTCATATTTAACACCTTTACCAATTGTACCTAAATCCTAAAAGTAAAAAAAACTGGAAGTAATTGCTGAATGCTTAAAAAAAATTCATCACTAGTACTTTGGTGCCGAACCTGACAGCAAGTGGCAATTATTTGGAGCAGTTGCTCTATACTGGCAACTTGAAACACTGAGAAGAGGACAAAACTCAGTCTAACAGTGTTTAGAGTGGAGTGTAGACTGCTCACAATTAACAAACTGTATTTACAAATCACCTTTTAATTGATCACAAGATGCTAATGATAAAAACACGAAGATTATATTCCAGAATGACTAATACTGCCATTAACTGGCATTGTTGATAATACTAATTACTGTGCCCATTATTTTGTAATTAGTATGATCTTATAACTGGTATTTGCTCCATCCTGTGAAGTCAAAGCAGATTAGAGCTTGTGTATATATTCTTTTTCAATTACACTATAAGGTTGTGCTTCTCAGGAGCAGCATAAGCCCAAGTTAAGAATGGACCTCTTCTTCAGATCCACAAAAAGAAATAGTACATGTTACTGTGGCACTTCATTGGCACGGCAAGCTATGCTGTTAAATATTAGTTGAAGACTATATTTGACAATTGATGTTGTTGAAAATGCATTGATGAAGAATGTGCACAATTTTGGTCACAGTTTGAAACTTGGTGTTGGCTGCTTTCAAACTCCTTTGAACATATGGCTTGTCTTGCACTGTTAGTTACAGTTTGTGACAATAGTGCCTAAAACCCAGTTAAGCCAAAAGCTCTACCAACACAGAGGAAGAGGCACCCTGTATTTTAGAGAGTTATGTTAAGAAAACAATGGACACACTGAGGATCAAGAGAAAGGGTTTAACAAAGAGACATGAGGAACAATGTGATGGCAGCAAGGATCTCACACACCTTCAAGAATGTCACAGTGGAGACATTCTTGAAGCTCCAGGAGAGATAGAGAAAAAATTATACTTTATCCAACTGCACATTTTGAAACATTGAAAAACACCACATTTAAATCCACATTTTTGGAAGCAAGTATAAAGATAAAAATGGACTACTGATCTTGGGATCAAATTTTTTGTGGATTCAGTGACTTGCTATCAGTTAATCACTTCTAAGTATTAGTTACTGTTATGACTGCTAAATATAGTGGTTTTTCTGTGGCTTTACTATCACAACAGGAGTGTTGTGATCTAATCTGTGTTTTCCTAAAAAAAATATTTCTTTTATCCAGTCTGTTTTTTCAGCTGCAGTGATTCTTATCCTGCAGTGCAGAGAAATGTCCCACGTAAGCACCAATGGTTGTCTTAATTTGGCCTCATGCTTTGATACCAGTTTGGCCTGATCAGATCTTAATACAGTAATCTAAATATTGGAGAAAGAGAGTGAAACTCTCCCCTTCATAAAACCTTTCTCAACCAGCACAAGAAAATCATTTGTTGCCCCGAGACTGTGCGTTTCAGTATGCTCAATGGAGAGATCAGTTCATTGTGAGTCCTTCCAGCTAGTACACCAAAGGGAAGTTGAATGGAGTGAATCATCATTGAAAACTCCTTCTCTGATCTCCAAATGTAAACAAAAATTTTAAATAAACTTACACATAATTTAATATTTTCTTGCTGGCCTATAACTTAATAATATGAACTGACTTGCCACTAGCAAAATGAAAGAAAAGGCCAGGCACACAAAAAAAATGCTACCAGGTAGAACTAAATATAAGCAAATGAATGTCTAGAGAATATTTTATAATATGACAGATAGGCTGTAAAGCTTCTGGCACATAACTGGAGGAGAATGGCTACAGGCAATGGCCTGTGGTACTGTAACCCCTCCAGCACCATATGTGTCAGAAAGAAATACAATTGCATTCCTTAAGTATACAAATGCTAAAATAAGTTTCACTTGATACCCGGAGGTGTCTTAACCTTGCAGTGTGTATCCTCCCTTTTCTAAGCAAGAAGATGTAGAAAGCTGACAAGGTCCAGTTTTCCCAGCCAGCTGCCCACTGTCAGGCTCTGGGGCCACCAGGGTGCATGGGGTGTCCAAGATGCAGCTGCTGGCCCCTCAGCTCTGCTGGAAGCCTTCAGCCTCTTGCCAGCTGTGCCCCTGCGTGTCATCAGCTGTGTCTGTCACATCTGTAAGAACCTACAGGGATGCACTGAAATATTTGGCTGCAGTCTGTGTGTTTTTTACGACAATACAAAAAATAAAACTTAGAGGGCTCAGATCTGCAGTCATATGAGATTCAGTTTCCTACATAATTTGATTCAAAATTTACAAGAAACGTTATGCAGGAATGGTGAGGACATAAGCTGGAGAGCCTGACAGAAAGATTTATGTAAATCTCTGTTTCTTTCAGGCCAGTAAGCACAGTCTCAGTGTTTAAATAACACACACATGTGTCTCAGAAGGCACTGATTGAAACTGAATGTAAAGTAACTTAGCATAGAAATGTGACAAAGTCATGTCCCCCTTCCTTAACTGCCCTCTGGTTACTGAAACTGGGAACCAAGATTTCAGAACTGGACTGAGAATACAAAAAATTAAAGTGATTCCATTCAGAATTCCATTTTTAAGAAAAACAGCATGTTTCTTTGTTTCAGCTTTCTGAAGCATGTTCACCACATTCCTACACTAGGAACTGAGCTGGGAACAAATCAAGTTACTTACTCTCTCTAGCTGACATTTTACTCCATTTTTGGGCAAGGAAGAGCACATGTAGTGAATACAGGATTTCTATTTCAAACCATTTTAAAAGTGTTGAGATATCAGGGTGATGGATGACATATAAATATTACTGTACCAGCTTTAATGAGGGAAATACATGTATATTTTTTGTCAAATAAAGCTGTTGCCATTTTGAATTCGAAGTGGCATTTTGGATCAACTGTTTGTGAAAACGCTCTCATTAGCACTTGGAGGACTGTGTGCGGGGAGGTTGATGAACTGCGCACTGGATCTCGGGCACACCAAGTGCCTGTTCTGGGCAATCAGTCCATCATCTCAGCACCAGGGAGTTGAGGAAAAAACTCTGAAGCACCTAATTTAAAGAGCAAAATTCAGCATTGCTTTCACAGGACTCAAGAGTAACTTTTGTCCTAATTTGGTAAGTATCTAGTAAATAGACTTGAAAATGAGGAAGATTTAACATTTTATCTGAGTATTTGGCATGACACAGGCCAAATACTTTCAAAGCAAAACATTATATTGTGTGGAAATGAATAATCTGAAAAACAATTTCTTGAAAAAGTCTTCTGATTATGTACTAATCACAGTTTTCACAAGAGCAATAATATGATGCTTTTTCCAAAAAGTGTACACTGCAGCTTTCAGAAGAGGACATACTGCTCAATACATCATTCCATAATATGTGCATTACATGCCATAAATGACTTAACTGTTTCTAATTCTTACTACTAACAGCTATAAATGTTGAAAGATAACTTTCCTCGATTCAGCAATGAATTAGAGGTTTTATTCTCATGAGTTAGTCTTTTGTGATGATGTATTCATAATCTACCAAGAGCCAGTATGCACAAAACAAATGGACTTGTTTATAATATTATAACATGCATATAATAAATAAATTAATAAATAAATATGTATGTATGTATATATATATTTTTATATATATAAACCATATAGCATTTAATTTGTAAACATTTTTCTGAAGTTACACTAAAATTACAAGCAGAACATGAATTAAGAGGAACTGTTCAAATTCTAAACCATGGTTCATCATCTGCAGTGATAATATGAAATGTTTTAATATTTGAAAGAAAGAAAACTACAACATCCGTTATAAATATACTTTAAGAACAACATTAGGTCTAATTCAAGTCATTCAGACTCTGCTAATAAAATTTAAACAATTGTTTAGGAATGTGCTGGTTTTGCTGGTTAAACCCTGACAAGGATTTATCAAATTCTTATGAATCTTTGTTTTACTTTTGAGAACAGTAAGTGTAACTGGATTTACCACTGTCTTGCTCATGCTTTGCTGAATTTACAAGCCTTGTGCTTCTTTGATACTTAGTTTCTGTGGCTAAGTTTGATGAGGCAAACAAAAGATCTGTATCTGTGTCCCAATACTAATTTGCAAGTCACAGCCTCTCTGGTGTTCCCGGTTGAGAAGCGACTGTCAATTATATGTAAACATAGAATGGTAATAACCTGGAAACTGAAATTTTTTGTAGGAAAAAGGATCACAATGACTCTCTGAAACCTGTAGGTTAACAATGAATGAATTCTGTGTGTTGCCTTGTACATTCTCCAGGCAAAGTATATGTTTGCCACAAATACCACACAATAATGCTTGCAGAGATATCTGAAAGTATCACCAGAGAAGCCTATTTATTTATGAGGACCAGAAATAAAAAGTTCTAGGAGTGTTCCTGAGACTATTTTGGTGTATGCATGGGTGAAAAGCATGACTGGGTGATCTGCATGATTATGCTGATGTTGCAAGGGTACAAGCTTCCAACAATCTTACCAAAATGAAGAAAACTGGAAAGAGGGTGTCATTTAGTAAGTCTTCTTGACATGCAGGCTTTTTTTAGTCTGTGATATTCTTTCAACAATATCTGAAAATTTGCCTTTTTGATAGACAACCCGGTTAACTCTTTTCTTGAAGGACAGTAGATCTCTCCCATTGGACTTCACTGCTGGTGTAGGGTGAGATCTGGCTTTGTAGGTGGCAGATAAAACTCAGAGCCTGGTTTTGAACTGGTAAGCAGTCCCAGTGATATAATTTTATCTTGGCGGAAATTTTCTCTTATTCCCACAAGCTCCATTTTAAGGATTAGGTAAACAAAGTAGGCTACACAAGCCTATTTTGTAGGGAATCTGGGATGGTTTGACAAATCTCTGTAATTCCTTTTCTTGTCTTAAGTGAATTGTTGTAATCATGTTTTATTGGTGTGCAGTAGATGCAGCTACGTATAAGGGGTTTTTAAGCTTTTTTGTGATAGAAATACATATGAAAATGGCCCTTGAGAATTTCATATTTTTCCTAGGCACTCTACTTAACAGACAAGTTGTTTCAGTAGTCAGAGCTCATAAGGGAACTGGCTGCTTGTGGGAATGACATGCGTGAGGAGGTGTTAGGTAGGCAGATCCATCTCTGAGTAGTGGTTTGTTGCTGCCAGTTTGTGCTTGAGGGAAAAGGTGGCTTAACTTGCCATGTGGTTGATTGATTGATTTTTGACTGGTTCATTTTTAAGTCTGGCACTAGACAATGACATCACAGCTAATATTTCTAGATCAGAGCCAAAATAGCATTGAATATGTTCAGGTTTGCAGCCATGATCAGTAGCAACTTGTGAAAAAGCTTCAGTAGGGAAGGAGACTGTTTTTGCATGTTCACTGTCTGTGATGTTAAATCTTTGATAAAATGAATTTTGATAAGTCCTTGAGCTTTTACTGTTCAGAAATGCAAGCAAAATTCAATAAATATTTAGGCAAATCAACCTTGATGTAAAAGTAAGTACCATAATTTTGACTGAAAGTTAGAAGAATAATTAAACAGTTTTATCAAACTAAGTTTCCCCGGGATCTAGAAAAAAAATCTAATACAAAATAAAAAAGCACAGAAGGTAATATTTCACTTGAGATAAACAAAACACACAATGAAGCAAAGCAATGCTGATAATTTAATTTATTGAGGGCTATGCCATAAGTCACTCCTGGTTTAATTTTCACATACTAAGAAAAAATTCACTAGCATTGCCTCTGTGTCTGTCATTATTATATCATATGTCTACTAAATTAATTTCCCATCCATCTCTATTTAAAAGTTAATCCCCTACCAACAGAAACCATGTTTATATTACACACAATTAATGGCACTTTTGAATCTGTTTGTAAGTATGTACATTTATAGTAAATGTAATCAAGTACAATTTCAGACATAGAAAATCCTAAAATAACTCAAGTTGTTTTACAACATTGTCTTAAACTATTAGAACTGTATACTAAAGATCATATTAATTAATCATGAGCTAACTAATGTATGCTGAAAGACTAATATTGAGAGAACTAATTACTTTCACCTGTAATGGTTTAGCTGAGTGCTAACTTGAATAACAATCTGCATAAAGATACAGGCAGTACTGTGTCCTGGGTACAGATCCCGTGCTGCCTGCTGGAAATAGACAATAGCTGTCATGGGACTCTGGAACTTCTAATTTATTATTAAGTGTTTGTATTGCACTGTCTTACAGAGACTCAAACTATGGAAAAACATTGCCTTTCCAGCTGTCTCTAGATGTTTACCTTCCAAAGGGACAGAAGGCTCACAAATGCTATGTGAATATAATTCTAGGAATGAACTGGGTTTTAATTGTTGTAAGAGTGACAATATAAACAAATACATTAAAATAAAGCTTATTTTGCACTAAAGTGGTGTTACTGCACTGCAGATATTGTAAGAAAATAAGAGAACAAATCTTCAAAATATCAGGTTTAGCTTATGCAAATTTTCTATATATTTATTCCAGCAAGAATTATAATCACTTGGTTGTGTCCAAATCAAGCCTAATATAGTAAAGCACAGCTCTGGAAATCCCAGATTTATAGCTCTGAATATCTGCTTACATCTGTGGTGAATTTTTTCTGTTGAGTTTATATTAGCAAATGATCACTGTCACGTACTGAGAACTTACCATATTGCCATTAGTTCATCATGGGATCACCCACATATGCTATTATACAGAAATAACCACAAAATAAGTTCTTGTCATAATGACTCAAAACTGCTGTGTTTGCTCATTCTTTATTGACATAATACATATTTATTTTCTCATCTGTTCTCTGTCCATAATCAAAGACACTCATAATCTCTTCATTTCCTCCTTTCCTTTATGTTTCCTGTGCACTAGATTTTTTAAATAAAATAAGCACCACAGAAGTCTGTGGGACACTTCTTTCATTAATGAAGGCAAATTGAACAAATGACTTTACAAAGGAACATTTCAAAACTTTCTGCCTGAAGACAAAATTCAAAACTGAGTTTTACCAAGTCCCCCATAATGTTTAACAGATTTCCTCCTGTGTTTGAGCTCACATCTCTCTGGCGAGCACCCCATGTTTCTCTAGCATGAAAAAAGTTGTGTCTCCACTAGAACTAGGCAACACTTTGGGCTTTTGGAGGCCCAAACTATTCTCCCCCTCTGCAAGGAAGAAAAATATCACTGGAAAAGGTATAAAGACCTTTTCCTGATGTGTTTCCTGTCATAACTTTCTGTTGGTTTTAACAGGATAGGAACTTGAACAAAGATAAAGAGTGGAGCTCACATTTTCCAAGCAGCACAGGAACAGAGTGATAAAATCCCTTATCCTGCAACCCCCTGTGTGTATGTTGTTGTCAGAAACAAATCATTGCAAACACTATTGTTAATGGTTGAATGCATACACAACTTTGGCACCTCATGACATTTCTTGCCCCTCTGTTTTTCCACTGCTTAGTGTTCTTCATGAGATACATTCTTCAGTATATGAGGGAATTAGTGAAACCGACATCTCTATTATATTTATGCTCTGGAATTTTCCATGTTCAGTAATGTGATATTGTGTTGGGATTTTTTATCTTTCTCTCATACACTCCCAGGGAGACATGCTGTCCATGTCTCCCTGGGAGTCAGATGGGCTGCCTTGTCACTCTCCACAACACAGGGATGGTCTGCTTTGCGGAGCCAGGAGAGCTTTTTGCCTACCCAGACCTCTGCTGTTGCATGCAGATAGCACAACATCTGTGCCCATTGCCAACATCATCTTTGTGTTGGAAGCAGAAATGACCATGTGATGTGTAGATTGCAGGTGTCAGAGCAGGTATTTGTAGATGGTTGTCCATTTGATAACTGTTATATGTGGTGGGTAGCTGTGAGGAAATTGAACTTGATCAATCAGGCAGAGTCCTTTCCAGTTAAATTCTAGCAGGGGAACTACTTTACCTTGGCTTTTCCTTTTTACCCAGTGCCCATAAAACACCTGGTACATAATCTAATGGTCATCTTTTTAGGTCAGTGCACAGCCACGCTGACAGAATTTGAACTACGCTTCTGCATAAAAATCCGTTCCTGTGGATCTGACTGCTGGACAAGTGACACAGACTGTAAATGCTAATGTAAAGGGAGCCACCTTGTCTCAGTTCTGTCATGTACTTGTATAAATCTATATCACCAATGTTGGGGAGGGAACTGAAACTCTCAGATAACCTGGGAATTCAATGGAAGTCAAGAGGAAACCTTCTTGTTATGCATTTGTATTTTTCTAAAGAAAGTAAAAATTGGCAGCAATTTTTGTGCCATTTCATTCATGCATAATTACTCTTGAAAGTTTAACCAAAAAGAGAGTGGTGCTTGGAAGGACTCTTTTCAGTGGAAAAACATCCTCTGCTGTTCCAGAGGATGTGGGAAAACATCCTCTGCTGTTCTTGTAAATGTAACTGTTAGTTTGCATGTGGTTGTAATTCAGGGAGAATATGATGACACTACTTCTCCTAGTTTTCATTTTCCTATTTCATGCCATGTATGAACTACTACTTATTGCTAAGCTCCTAAGTATCAGTTTTGATCAGCTGGAAGAGTAGGCTGCAGTTGAGTTTTAGCAAGGGACTTCTGAACTGGCATGTTAAGCACCTATGTTTTCAGAGATAACTGGGAAGGCAAAAGGCATTGGAAGAGGGGATTAAAATAAGGTGTCCTCTTAGGGCCTAAATGGGCTCATCACTGGAGATGAGTGACCTGTTTCTGTTTGACTGAACTACTTCACTGTAAAAATGAAGGCGGTATTTGCAGAGAGATTTACCATAGCGCTTTAAAATTTTATGACTGCCCATGTAGTCGTTCTTAAGCATTCCCAGGATAAACAGATCAGCCATGAGGATGCTCCTAGCATTTTGTAGCCTGACCTTTTGACTGTTTTAATTGTGTAAGATAAAGAAAAATTGTAATAACATAGCAGATTGCCATGTTTCACCTAAGTGTTACTTCCATTTTTCTTCATTTTTAATTCCACTGAAAGTTTAAATGTGAAACTGATGGCTCAGGGGATATTTCTAGCAGTCCATTGCACAGCGTGGCCTTTGGTTTTTTGGTTGCCTTTGAGTGTGGAGCTTTCCATTGACAATTTGCTGGTTTGACATTCAATGAATATAGAGAAACAGAGTAACATTTATGGATGCTTACTCACTAATTCATTCAAATATCCTGGCTCTTTCATCACTACTATTCATGGTAACTATGAGTCCCTGATTTATGAGACATTACAACACCTCATTTCAAAGTCTGTAGCTTTACCTAAATCACTATATTTTATTTCATGGTCATGTATGAGATATCCTTAAGTTCCCACAGGGTGGTAGAACTTACAATATACCATTATTTGCCTTAGTTCATGTGTTGATTATAGCTGCCAGATAGCTCTTACTCTGCTAGTACAGTAAAACACATTTCTCTTGGCTATAGCTGCACTCTGTTTTTTCAAAGCAATCGGTGTTTCCACAATCTTCTGCTTTTATTTTGTTGTGTAAACTGAAATTAACATATTGAAAATAGAATTACAAGTTCCAAAAGCAGGAAAATGTGAAAGCAGTAACCACTCATTTGGCCAAGGTTTTACTTGTTTTTTTCTATAAGAGCGCACGTGCTTACTTCTCCAGGTAAAATGACTTTTCCCAGCTTTTTAATCTTAAACTTACAGAGCAGATTGAGACCTTAGAGGAAGACCAAGCATACCCTCTTTTTCCCCAGTTTACAGAGATGTTAATGGAGTTTGAGCTGTGGAGTCTTCCTTATCAATAGTGATGGAAACCTTGTAAGAACTTGGCCAATAGACTGAGGTAACAGGGCTGGCAGTATAAGAAAAAACCTCACAAACCTCAAATGAGCAAATGTCTGAAGCAGATTCCAAAGTGAAAACTGAATGGCAGTGAAAGCTGTCACCTTAGACAAGCTTAACAGCATGCTTTTTAGTGACTGTACAAAATTATAGGCAAACCTACCAGATTTTTTTGATAGAGAAGAAGGAGGAGACTATATCACACAAATGCTATTCAGCCAGCAAGACACTGAAGCTCATTCAAAAAATTAGTAAGAATTATCCCATCCGTTGCAGTGCATGTCTTCTTGCAGTCAAAATTCAGATCTAGAAAACAGAGAGTTACATTTCCAAAACAAATGTTCAAAATGAGATTTTTAAATACATCCTAGTACAGAGGTGGCCTGGTATTGTGTCAGAGTGAGATTCTCAACATTTCACTGACTTATATTCTTCATTCAAACACTCTATTTTAGAGAAACATTATTTTTCTTTTGTATATCTTTCTTTTTTACTTCACGTCTCTTCAGAGCTCTTTTTTATTCAGACCATCAGGCAGCAAAACCCTCTGCCTTTTCCCTGTTGTGATGCTCTGCCAGCATATCAGTACTTTGTTATTCAAATTCTCTAAGAACCTCTAAAAACCTCTAAGAACCATTCCTAGCTTGGTTTTAAGAAGGAAAGGGCAGTTGTGACCAGGGTCTGAAGATAAGTAGCTCATGGGACATGGGCTAAAGAATTGTGCACAGCATTGTGCAGTAGCCCCGTATTCTTCTGCTACAATCCTATCTATGGAGTACCAGTCAACTTTGTAAGGCTCTCCACGACACCAGCGACAAAGGTGGCACATGGGAGTTTCATTTCTTCCTTTAGAATCCACAGTCTATCTTTTCATTAAAAAGTAATGCCACACATTCCTCAAGCCATTTTAGATATCAATGTTTTTATTAAAAGCATTCAAACAAAAGGAGTTCAGTGGGAAGCAAGAAGACACTTGATAAATATTTGTGTAATTAGTGTAAAATCAGGACACACAAATTTGCTGACAAGATAATTTAACTTTGAGTAGAGGATATAATCTCTACCAACAGGGTGTAACTGCAGCAAAATTCATTTATACTAAGTGAAATAACCATAGCTCGTGCCCACTCAGAAATTTTGTACTTACTCAGACAGGCCTTTGTGTACTGCACCTGCATTCCCTAGCACTAATGTAAATATATTAAAGTGAATTAAATACATGTTATTAGTTGGAAATTATGAGATTATTGGTGAAAAAAAAAAGTGCAATAGCAGAGGCGTTTTCCTGGTCCAAAACTACTTGTTTAAGATTGTAGACAAGAGAAAACTAATTAGTGAAAGGGGAAAAAAGGCTAAATGTGAGAACAGGGTTTATTTTGTTTTAAGTGTTTCATTAAGCATTCAAAGTTGCCAAAAAAGCAATCCATGAGGTTCTTCATTGCCACAGCAGCCTGTGGCTTGTTTGCAGCTTTTGTCTTTAAGAAGAATGCAGGAGGCCAAGAAGTCTATCTGTTGCTTATATCTGTTTTCATTTTTATCTGTAAGTGTGGGTCATCCAATTTATGCTTCTGTGTCAAAGGATCAAATGACGCTGTATACATGTCAGAATTGGGTTATAAGCTGAACAACTATGGTATGATGTATGATATGCAGAGGCTATTGGCTGAGCTAAAATTTGGGTTAAGATTTGGTGCTCCCTGCAGCCTTCAAGTGACTTGCTGAGCTGCGATCCTAAGAGCTTCAGACAAATACTGATGTACAGGAGTTGTTTCCCAAAAGCTTGAATAGCCCTAGGTTTGTAGTTTGAAGAGCTTTCACAGTTAAAACCTGGCATGGGGGTACTGTTCTGCCACACAGCAGGTCTAACTGTTCAGCTGGGTTTATGTGAGTAGACCAGAGAAGTTCCCATGTGATGCTGTGAGAGGTGGGAGCAGGTATCTCCCAGCAGCTTTATGCCGGGGGCTCTCAGGAGCCAGTGTGTTAACAGGAGATCTGCCTGGGTTGAACTGAAGACTGGGAACTCAAGGTCTTTTGCCTTAAATGCTGAAACTCCTGACTAAAACATCTGCTTAAGGATTTTGGTACGTCAATTAGAATTTGACCCCAGGAACACATTCCCTGTGGAAGGCAGTTTCTGCATGACAAAAAATGGGAGGAGTGGCAGGGACTTATTAAATTAACTTAACCAGTCACTTCTGGGTTTAAAAAAGTCAAACAGTAAGAATGTCTCAGTGGTTGCTCAGAGAACACATTTTAAAATTCTAATTATGCAATATTATTTCCTTTGTAATATTTTAATAATAATATAGCATGCATTGATTAATTATAGTTAAATATGAATGTTTTCAAGTTTAGGTGCTGAAGATTGTATTACATAAAGTTGCTACATAAAAATCAGTGGAAGTGAAGTTCCCATGCAGGATTGCAAAAAACTATTTTAAAAGACAGTGTTAGCATCGGAAAAACTATCTGTATATTTCTGCTATGAGATTTTCACAGCTGTTGTGAACATCTGTTTTTATAAACTACACTGGTTCCTGTCCTGAAGTAGTGCAATAACATTTTTCTTCTGTTCTTGTTTCCCTGTTTGCCTGTCCTCATCTCTTCCCTTTCCACTTTTTCCCTTCTCAATATCTAATTTTTAATATTATTTAATCTCGTTCTTTTGTTTCTAGAAGCACTTCTCCATTAAATTTCAAATTGAAGCATTCCTCAAAATGCCATTAAAAAACACTTGAATGAAACTGGTTTAAGGCTCAAATACGTTATAAAGAAGCAGCTACATACATCTTTTTATCTCTCAAAACCTGTTCTGTCTGCTCTGTGAGAACCTATGATTCTATTAATGTGTAGGTGTCAGTCTTGACATAGCTCTTGAAGTCCTTTTCACCTACCAACACTTTTTGCTTGCAGCCATCCACATACATAAAGGTTAAATGGATATGGAGAGACACCTTAGAGAGACACTTTGTATCCTGTGTAAATCGGAACAGAAGTATCCTTTTGGCTGGATATGAGACAACGGATATTAGACCTCACAGTTTTTGTCTGTAGAACAGTCATCCCCCAACTGGTTGTTCCTGCACCCCACGGGATATGCAAGACAAGACACTGTGGTGCAGGAAGAAAGCATAAATAATTAATTAAAGTAGAATTTTGAAATGTTGTTTCTCTTTATGTCATATTTTTTCATTTCTATTTTGCGTGTATTTTATTACTGTGCCTATCAGTATAGTATTACATGTATATAGTTGGTAAATAAGCATGCATATATTGGAGTGCATATCAAGAACTTTTCACTTATATGGGGCCACAATGAAAACACATTTTGAGAGCTCTGTTCTAGACTGTCTAGTTCACCTTGAGTACTATATCGCTATTACCTCTGTAATGAATAAAATACATGTATAATGCCCTACTAAGGCCTGTATCTGTGGCATGAAAGAGAAATACTATTAGTCAATGATAAAAACAGGTATCTTCTTTCCCCTATAAAAATAAACTAAATCAACTTCCAGCTGTGCCTGGAGTTTTGCAGTACTTATTCATCCTTTGCAATTAAGACATGGTGGAAGCTGAGGACAGGATGTTTTGACTCCTTCTGTCTCATAAGGGTTTCATGTCACAAAACACACATGGAGCCTACTTAATTGGTTTTGGTATTCAGCCTGTAAATGGCCGAACTTGCCATCTGGGTTTGCAAACAGAAGAAAGCACTGAATGTGCATGGACAGTTTGCCATTTTTTCTTTATGTAAGCTGGAAGAGTTAGGGATTTGTTACTTGTCAGTCTTACACAATTTAAGCATTAATTTTTTTCCCAATTCTATATGTGTAACTCTTGCAGGTTACTTTTTGCTCCCAAAACTCATTTATTTTTTAATTTTTTTTCTCCTTAAGGTGATCTATTCTGCATATGCTAGCAAAATGCCACTCACAGATCAACATTAGACTGCACTGTGTGAAGAGGAAAATATGAATAACTGAGAGTAAAGTTTTGAATGGCAGTGGAAGTTTTGTCCATACAAGCATTGCAGCAGCTCATCTGTAAAACCAGGGACATCCTTATATGCCTCTTTTTTTCTGTCTTCTCTTATTCTCAGACTGTGGACTGTGTAGGACAAGGACTGTGTTTTTCTTCTCTTTCTACACAGTGCCAATAATTACTTCAATGAAATCATGCTCTTCACCCCAAACAACTACTGTAAGTAGAAATAATAATTGCAGCCATTACCAACAGCAGCACTTAAGGATGTCTAATGCAGAAGGTCTAATCCTTTGCTGCTGAACGACTGGAAGCTGTCTGAAAGGAATCAGCCTGGGAGGACTGATGCACAGATGGGAGTGTGTGAAGTATTCAGTGAGCACAAGCAGAGACCTCAGGATAATGAATGCACCATTTCCAGTAGGATTTAAATTATGATTTTGTATTAGCAGTACGTTTGCAATACAGTGTCAGTCTATTGTGCAACAGGTATAGACGAGAGACCCAACCTCTCAGTTCCCCTTCTTTTACTTGGTCACCATCAGTGCTAGGAGCTTCACTACCCTTTTCCAAGGCAGAGACACATGAAGCTGCTCAGACCAGCGTCTGCCTCCGGAGAGCTGCCAGGCTCTGGTTCTGCAGTAGTTTGTCACAAATAAGCATTGCCATCTCATGGCAGGACCTTGGTACTGCACAGTCTCTTTGCCTGGAGTAAGCCGCCAATAAAGCAAGTGACTTTTTCACAAATGAAGTGATTATGACTGCACACCTGATTTCATTTTTTCTGACACCATTTTATGACGATTATCCTGAGACGCTGTGGAGTCTCCTTCAGTGCAGATATTCAGGAACCATCTGGACACAATCCTGTTCTGTGTGCTTTGGGATGACCCTGCTTGAGCAGGAAGGTGGACTACATGACTCACTGTGGCTCCTTCCAACCTGAAGTGTTCTGTGATTCTGTGATTTCCTCAGAGTTACACTAAAAAAGTGCTTCTCCAGCCATATCCTTGGTATCCTTGCTGACTTCTCTCTGTGCTCATGGTGCTTTCCTTAGATTCACAGAAAGAGAATCCTGCCTAAAAATACATCAGGCTCCTTGGGGGAAGAGCCATACCTTGCAATGCACTAGCGTTTAGGTTATGGCTTTCTATTAGGTTATTGAACAGAAAAATAGCTGGACCACTACAGCAACAGACAGGGTGCACCTTCTAGCACCCCTAGTCCACATGTGTAAATAGGGAGTAGGAAGAGAGAGGATGCAGGCCAGGCTCACACATTCTTTGATGCAGCATCTCAAGGTATTGCAGGAGATGAACCCTGAACTGGATATGCCCCTCAGCTCTCACACCTACATTCTGAAATCAAATGGGAACCAGTACGCCTGGATACTGGAGGTTGAGCAAATAGAAGCATTTTTCCCAGTGACCAAAAGCCTGATTCTGACACTGTCACATGGACTGATTTCTTCCTGTCTTGACACATTCTGTTGCAAGGTGAGGGCTGGAGTTTAGCCTATGCAACCCTTTCACATGTGTGAGAGTCATGAAATCAAATACTCGAGCTCTCTTAAAAATTATGCTTTTCATTTAAACCAATACATGTACTCATGAATGGGTGAATTTGCTTTTACAGTAGCTCTTTTGATCAGAACAAAAGATGTAATGTCAAGACAAAGTTGCTCAACATGCATATCAAGCGAGAGTGATGACTGCCTTTTCTGTATTGCACTGTCACCTACAAGATTCAGTTGTGGACTAGATCCCTCACATGCCAAAAGCTGTACACAGAAAGCACTAAACAGCCATGCACGTGTGATACTGTCATTGTCGAAGGAAATGTTTTTGCTACTATTGCTATCAGTAAGAAAACTTTATTTGCAGCAATGATGGGAAGCCTTAAGATAAAATCTGACTTTGGAACTCGATTTTGTAGTTATTCTAATAACTAGTTAACATAAGAGGTTTTTGAGCTACTGTTTATTAATCCTATCACAATCAAATGGACTCTTTAGCAACCTGAAGTAATCTTTCTACCCACCTCTCATTCCTGTATTAAAGTCATACCACCTTGCAGTAATGTCCTAGCTGCATGTGTCGAGCTTTCTATTCGGTTCTCCAGAGCTCACACAGTATGAGCTTGGAATGTCCCTTCTCCACTTTCTTCTATACTGTTCACAATTGTATCACCAAAGAAATACCAAGTTAGTAGAGCAAAAGAAAATACACTCGAATGCAATTATTGTATATTTGAGTTAAATACTTCATTTTCCCATTTTCCTTCATTCTTTCTCAAACTGTGTGAATTCCCAAAGTAACCAGTCAGCTTTTCACACTGGCACAATTTTTCCCTGTGGCACAGGATAAAGTTTTTTCTTGGATTTTCTTTACCTGCCTCCCTATGTCACAACATGATTATAAGGATTAGCTAATGCTTATTCAGAATTCAGAAGCTGTGCCAAACCATGCAAACTATGGCTAAAATGAGGTTTTAAAGTGTAATTGTTATCAGTAATTTTAAATTGGTTTATTCACTGTACTTCAGGCATGGAACAGAATACTTATTATAAAGATGAACTGGGAACGACCATCTAAACAGCCACTCATTTATTTATTTGCCATATTTTTCAGAGGCTTGCTCAAAAGGAGTATTTTGTGGATATTATACTGGATTTCTGCATCATGCTCTATCTTATGTATATCACTACCAGAAGCTTAGATCAGACCCTCCTCAAACCTAGAGAAGCCAACCACTCTCTCTCCCAGACCTTATGTAGAAAAACAGTTTTAGTTGTGCTGATTTACACAGATTATCTAGAAATTCTGAATTGAATCGTGTACAGTTAAAATTACCATAGCTAAAAAATGCTGAGTTGGACCATCACAGCTGAACCTCTATGACTCTGTCTATGTAAAGCCTCCTGAAGAACAGGTTCTGAAAAAACTGAACGGATTACATTTGGAAATGCCACAATATAAATAGGTATTTGACCTAAATCTGCAAGGACAGTAATGGAAAGCCTCTCCCAGCAATCTAACCTGCAATTAGGGTCTGAGAATGGAGTTTGACCATTTATACCTAGTGGTTTTCCTCCCTCAGCCTTGAATTTTGCAGATTCACAGCTTAAATGTAAAAAACAATCTTTCTCTTTTTTTTTTCAGTTGGTTGTTACATTGACAAATTGTATCATGTACTCATGACATCATGTCACTCAGTATTGACAGAAATTATTTATTTCTGCAAAGGGAACTGCTATAATTATAAAATTATAACTACACTTTAATTACCTTCTTAGTTTAGTATCTAATCTCTTTAAATCTCTGTTATCTCTCAGCACTGAAATATCTATCTGGTTTTAACAGTGGTTTCGGGGGTTGTTTCTGGTTTTTTGGTTGGGTTTGGGTTTTTGTTTTTTAGGTTTTTTTTTTTACATAGACTTGGTGTGATTACTTAAAATACTTTTAGCTTATACATTTTGCAAGGTGAGAAGTGGTAGCAAATGCAATACTTATATGTAATACATTTGTTCTGTTTGCCTGTAAGTAAAAAATACAGAGATTTAAAACTTGTGGTACAAAAATGTTTGTATTTCAGAGGCATACAGATTTCCTGCCCAGGATCTACTAGCTGCACACTAAGTGCTTTGGCTCCCTGCAGGAAACTGCACAGGTACTCTCACATGAGCTGGTCTCACACTGAAATGCTGACAGTGTTCCCATTCCCACAAGAGGGCACCAGCCATGGGAAAATCCCTTCACATTAATTAAAATCAAGCTTATAGTTCAATTCTACTTATTAATCAGTCATAGTAATATAATTCATAACATCAAATGAAGCCCATTTAATGTCTACTACATGAAGAAATTATTTTTTAGCCAATTTGTACTCATAATTACCCAAGTTTAAACACCAGTTTATGCCACTTGTTATATTTCATCTGTGTCCAGAGATGTGAAGTGCTTTGCTATCAGAGCTGTAAATCAACTTTCTATTCTGTTGCCTATGTGTGGACACTTTCCTGCATGGGAAATTCACATAGGTGAAATGAAGCACTTTCTGAAACAAAGAAGGCAAAAGATTAATTGTGCATCTAAAAATCATCCTGATTTCCTGTGTGCAGCTCCCCTTTTCCCCTGATCCATCTCCTGCAGTAGCCAGGATCTGCCTCATTCATCCCCTTCAAACTGCTCCAGCCCTAATCATAATGGCATCACAAGGTAGAGAGTATCTGCACTGGTGGAGTGACATTGCCTTACAAATGATCTCAGTGTGACTTGCTGGATCTTACCCTCTGTCCACCCAACCAGCACAAAACTTCTTCAGCTGTGAGACTTTTGCACAAGGCAAGACCTTCTTCATCAAAAGTGGGATCTAAATCTGGCTTTCCCACATGGACACGCTTACTTCAGAGGGAAAAAAAAGAAAAGACCTTTGTGAAGGGTTTCACTCCCCTTGTCCTTTTGACTGTCATTTGAATTTAAAGAGGGAACCTTCATAATCCTTCTCATAATGAAGGATTTCTCATCACTGTTTGCCTTATTTTCAAAATAATTACACAATTGGGATTTTATGTGTTGGAGAATAAGTTTGTTTCAAAGTAGTTACACGGATTTGTAACCTTACAGTTCTAAAACGGCTGTGAACCGTGTCAAGTTGACGTCATCTGTGCGCAAACAAATCTGTGTTTTCTTCTGTGTAGAAGTGAGCTGTTTCAGCAATGTTTAGTCAACCAGCACTGACCTTCTCAAATCCACAAATTAATTTTCAACGAATGTTTAACTACTGCTTTCTAAAGGCAAAGGTTCAAAACATGTAAAGCCTACATTTAATCTTACACTGATTTTACAGTTACCACACAGCATGGTTGCTGTAGGGCTGTATAGCTTGCCTGCCCTCAACCGCCAGATACTAATTAATTAATGTCAAGTCAGCTTTCTGTACTATAGTGGAATTCCAATGACCAATGCATATATTCTAAGGCCAGGCATGTGGAAGTGGATTAATCTCAATGTTATATTGAGTTGCCTCAAATACAGAAGATTAAGAACACACAATATGCACTGAAAATAATTCTTCTTCTCCCCCCAAGAGAAAATGCACATCTGGATGCACTTGTGTGAAACCAGCATCCTTTCAAATGACTGCAATTTCAGTTCACAGTGCTTATTTCTACCTGGTTTCCATAGTGCGAATGGAAGAGTAAAACTCTTGTTCCACTCATCTCACAAACCCCAAAAGTTCTGAGATAAAACCTCATCATCAACTCAAAGAGAGTACACATAGCCTTGTGAGTAAGATGGAAGATTAGTTATCCTCACACATAGATATCAAAACCTTAGGTATATTTTGAACTGATCTTGACTATTTTATACAGAAGTACAGCTCTTTCTGCAGGTTGCTGATGTACTTGTTAGAGTCTTCATATTTAAGGCAAATTATCCCTAATCAGAGACTCTGTGGTGTGTTACCATAACTCATATAATCCCAGACTGTTCTGTCTACTTGCTGCTACCCAGTTTAAGTGCACTCATCCAAAATTTTCCTGGGTCTTTGCTATCTGTTGTTCTCTACCATTGAGACTGCAGTAGCTGCTATAGATGGTTGTAAAGCATTGTTTACCCTTAAAGAATGAGCTAACTTCAATGTTTAGTAAATTTTCCCAAATCCAGCTACCTCTAAAAGACCGTTTTTATGATACTGGGCTGGTAGCCATTTACCAAAGACTGAAGTATCCCATTCAGAAGAGCATTACAACTACTCATGTCTAATATCTCCAGGACTGTCTGTACTTCTGGGCATGGGTAAATTTGGCCAAAGTTGTGTAAACTTTTGGGAGAAGATATTTATGCATACCTTTGAAGTATTTAATGCATAGATATGCAATGTGCCTTGCATGAAGATAGAATGTATGTATATGCAAAGACACACATCTTGTGAAAGACTTTTGCCCTGTGTTTGACACCATTTGGAATTAATTCAATCTGTGGTTTCAATTTAGATTTTTTGAGATTGTGCTTATTCAACTCATGAATGTATTCTACTGAAAAGTAATAATTTTTAAAAAAATATTCATCTTCTTAGATAATGTGAATATAAAATATTGGCTAGTACAACAAAACTGGACTGTAGAGAGTAGAACACCTGCATTCAGATTTGTGTTTGTCAAATTATTGTGTGAAAGGGTGTATCTAGAGTCAAGTGTTGGGTGAACCTAGTTTCCCTTACTAGTGCTTGTATTTTTCTGATCAAGCATTACCAGCAAAACATATTGCTTGATTTTGCTGCAAAATCAGGAAGGCTGTAAGCAAAAGAAATGAGATTCAGGAGGTTCTAGATTCCCTTGCAGCAGTATTTTTGTGAGTTGCATTAAATTCTAGCTTTTGAAGTGGGACTCAGCCCATATCTTTCTATTGAGCAGGTTTGGAGAGTTTGTTATAAAAGTCTTATTGGGTCCAGCTGCCAGGGGCTGTTTCCATGCAGCTTTTTTATGGTGTTGGATACGCTGGGACACGTGGGGTTAGCATGATCTCTGTACACAGAATAAGTTAATACTTGATGGAATAGGTTACTAAATGTGTGTTTTTCCTGTACTGATGAGTCAGGGTAAGAGCATGCCTGTGCAGCAGAAGATACTAACCTTGCTCTGTAGGTTGTGTGCAGTTCCCTGAAACGCGCAATGCCACACTCGGAGTGCTGCAATCGGTGGGGACACCAGGCTGACTGGTGAATTTTGGGGCACGTTTTCAGGACCGTTAGCACTGAAGTGTGACCGCTGCAAACACTTAAGAGCTACCAGCATTCGTGTGTCGATTGACGCTCTGTGCCGCTCACATCACGGATGCCCAAAGCATCCTTCCCTCGTCTCTCCCCGCACAATGTACGAGAGAGAGACGGGGGGGGGTGGGGGTGGGGGGGAAGTAAGCGGGTTTTCGCTGCCGCGGATATTTTAGAGGGTCCGCGGGCTGGAGGGGTGGGGTCCCCTTGGTCATTCCCAGATGCCCAGCCCTCCGGCCGCCCCTGTCCCCGCCCTGCTCCGCCCCGCTCCGCCCCGCCGGGGCAAGTGGCAGCGCTGGCGGCCGCGGCGGCACTCGCCCCGCCGCAACCATGACGGACCGCTCCACCTTCGACACCAATGTCATCACCATGACCCGCTTCGTGATGGAGGAAGGCAGGCGGGCGAAGGGCACCGGGGAGTTCACGCAGCTCCTCAACTCGCTCTGCACGGCCATCAAAGCCATCTCCACCGCCGTCCGTAAAGCGGGCATTGCCAACCTGTGAGTCCCGGGATGCACCCCGCACCTTCCCGCACCCCCGCGGGTCCAGGGCATCCTGCTGCCTCCGGGGTGGTGGATGTCGGGATGAGGATGGGGATGTGTGTTTCTTTCACCAGAAAAGCCTGTGAGTGGGGTTGCATCAGCCCATCTTCTTGCACAGAGCTGAAAGGAACTCCTTTAGTGTCTTGGTTTCTTCATTTTTTTCAAGTGACACAGGTCCTATACTTTTTCAATAGTATAAGGTGTCCGGTCTTTGAGAAATGTCTGCCACTGTTAGAACTTCATGAATACTTTCAGGAGGTTTGGGTGTGTTGAGCCAGAAGAACAAACCAACATAGTGAAAGACAAAACCTAGGAAAATGTGGCTGAATTATTGCTCATTGCATATTGCTTAGTATTAAAGTTCCATTTTATACTTTGAGGTGTTTAATCAAATTCAGAGTGGGATTTTTCATATTGCATCATAGCCACTAGAGTTCAGAGAAACTTCAGATGTGCAAGGCTTTGAGAAAGTGCGGTGGTTAGGAACAGTGGTGTCTGTAGTCAGCCAGCCAGAGGGATGTTGTTCTGGAGATGCATCAGAAGGAAACTGGAACTCTTGGAATGTGAAATAGCTGAAATTGCTTGTAGGTAACTAATCTTCCTAAGTATTTTACATATTATTCATAAGCCCAGTTGTGTGCTGATCAGGGCTTTAGACATGGGCTATTTCATTTCTTAATGGAAAATTAAGATGAGCTTGCCTCTATAAAGCATGCAGTGGAAAATATAAGAAAAAAGGCAAAAATCCTCCACTTTATGTATGTTTGAACTATTTCTCTGTTTTCACTTCAGACTGCATGTAACTGTGGTAATTTTTAATTGTTATGTGCTACCCTTTTCATATGCCTCCTATATCTATCAGTACGGACCAGGGTTTCCTGGCTGTAAGCCTGATTTGTAAGCCTAAGGCCCTATTCCTTTTTTTCCTACCTGTGTGTCTGTTGGCAGCTGCCCACAGGTTTGGTACCTGTGCCCATGGACTTGCCTTATGATCCCCTGGACAGTGGGTTTGACTCTCCAGCAGTGCTGGGGTAGCAGGCTTTGGACTTGTAAGCCTCCTTGAGCAGTACCTCTCCTACTGTGGGACTTCATTTCATAAACAGTGGTGGGATTTTGCTTTGCTATCAGGGAATGTGAACAAGCAGGGATCACTGGAATCCATTTCTTTGGACCATCTTCAGATTCAACTATATGCTTGGTACTGCTCAGCAAGGGAGGTGTAAAACAGCTGTGGAAGACATACAGACCCTTCCCAGCTGCAGGCTCCACACCAGACACCTTGTCTTCCCCTCCCAGAAGTCCCCAAAAGATGAGGTGTAACAGCATGCTGCTGCTGTGCCTCCACACATAAGCATGGTGTTTAAAGTACATTTTTTTCTAAAAGCACTTTCACAGTTGCAGAAACATATTCAAGCCACAGTAGCAGAGAGAGAGGAAAAGAAAGAAAATTATGCCAGGTCTTTGTCTCGTGCATTAATCTGAAGAAATACAATGCATTCCTAAAGTAGCGTGTTCACTGTTATTACATAAAACCTGAAATACTAGTGTTCAGCCTAATCAATGAACTCCAGCTGAAGCACATAAGAGTCATCTGAATGTGTGCCAAGCTGGCTATTGTTTTTTCTCTTCTAAGAGCTAAACTTCCCCATTCTGTTTTGCAAGCTTACAAAATCACTTATCATAAGGTCTCCTGGTACTTCCGTATGCCAGATGGTTTGATTCTGATTAGCTCACGGCATTTTATTTGTGTTTCTTATTTGTACTTCTCAGTTCTTTTCCCAAGGAAATGTTTACTACTTAAAACTGAAAACATTAACCACAATTATGTTGATTTATTTGTGAGCAGCCTTTTTCTGCTGCAATTTGCACACCGTATTGCTAATCAGGAGTGTCTTACATGTAGAAGATATAGCATAATTAGTGTGGTCAGAGTCACTTATATTTTCATATGTAAAAAGTATATATTCAGATTTTAAATACAGGTTTACAATGAAGTCTTAGCTTTTAGGGTATGCAGAGTGTAGAATTCAGGAATATGTAGATCTTAAGAGCTCATAAAAAAGCACAGTTGTAACCCAGCCTTCAAAGCCTGGTCTGGCTGTGTTTACATGTAGTTTACAAATTATTGAAAAGCAATTCCTTGTTTTGTATTCCTCAGCAACTTCTAGATTTGCCGCCACAGCTGATGTTAACAGGTCTCAGCAGCAATTCACTGGGCAGTAGATAAAAAACAGGCATAGAGAGCTGAGATGTCATCTGAAACTGCTGTACATTTACTGGAGGTTTTACAGGTGTAAGGTTGCCAGAAACAGAACACTTTATAAGATGCACTGCTCCATTCTCATGAAATGCTCTCTCCTGCAATTGCTCTAGCTATGGGATTGCTGGGTCTACCAATGTGACTGGAGATCAAGTGAAAAAGCTGGATATTCTTTCCAATGACCTGGTGATTAACATGCTCAAGTCATCCTTCAGTACATGTGTTATTGTGTCAGAAGAAAACAAAGATGCTGTAATAGTGGAAACTGATAAACAGGTTAGTAGCTTTAAAAGTTCTCCCTGCTTGGTTTCAGATCCGCCTTTACAGGTGTATTGCTCCACATGTCAAAAAATAAAACTGAGCTAAAAGTTTCAGAAAACGGGTACTTTCCTAAACTCACAAATGAAGGTGGAGGCAGTGGGTGGAGAGAGTGTCAGTGAATATCTATTCTTTCTGTCATTTCTGCTCTCCAGACTCATGTTCTCATGTTTGTTGGTTTTATTTTTTTTCTGTATTGTTCCTCTCCACCTTCTTTTTTCTCCCTCCTTTTTCTTATTGTGAAGAAAACATTTCATTCATCCCCATCTGATCTCTGGAACTATTCTCTGAGTCAGTCAAGCCCTTTTGAAAAGTTGCTTTGTGAGTAGGACACTGACAAACTACTTCTCTGCAGGTCAGATATCGAGGTCTTTAATTCATGCAGGTTCTCCTTGAAACCCAGGAAAGACTTAGCAGCAATGAAACAAAAGTATTTTTTGCATTTGTTATTATTTACATTCACAAGCCTGGATGCACTTGTTGTGGGATAGCTCCTTTTCCCTAGCTAATATTTTGGTCTGATCATGTAAAAATACAAGTAAAAATTTAGTAAAAATTAACAGCAAAAGCATAACTTACAAATTACAAGAATATTTGCTTTGTTTAAGCAGTTTTTTCTCTGTTGAGAAATCTTCAAAATTGGTTTTCTAGGCATTGGACTTCCTTAGATCTGAACAAATATTCTGAAAAATTGTCAAAGATCATAGGGAGTCTCAGTATTAATGCTTTTCTAAACTAAATGTGAGCCAACACAGTGTTTTTATCACTGCATTCCAGGAACTCCTACTTGCTGAGTGGAGCGTTGCTGAACCTAAAGTTTCTGACATGCAGAATAAAATCAAATTAAAAAAAAAAAACCACTACTGTTACTATTATTAAGATGACTATTAATAAAATAAGGGGGAAACAAGATATTTAAAAAATACAGTTAATTCAACTTTTTCCCCCTCTTCTGGAAATTTCCTGTATCTACAGGATTCCTTAATTCAGTAATAGGCAGGGACCTTTTTTTTTTTTTTTAACCCCCTAAAACCCAGGGTAAGATCAGTCTGGCTAAGGTAATTTCTGACCATTTCAGAGCACAGATAAAGGAAAATGTATAATTCAGGCATGGCAGCCATTACAGGCCATTTTTAAGATGTCTTGGTTTTAGCTCTACATGAAAAAGGCTGATTTTCGTTTGTTTTTGTTCCTTTTTATTCAGAAAGTTTTTTTGTTACTAAAGAGAAAGTGCAATCTAGCCTAGATGGTAGATATTACAGGATTGGCTTAATTACGTAGATGAAACTAAACCAATAAAAGTATTCCCTGGTTTTTTTGCATATTAAAAATCATGTAGGAAAACTTCCTGTGTTATCATCTGCTATGTACTTCAAAGATTTCTCAGCTTCTGCTTTGCCAAAAATCACAGTTGTAATAAAAAATGAAATCTGGGCTGAAGAATTGCTGACATTTGAATTTGGTTCCTTCATAATCTCTAAAAGCCTTTTAGCTTATATTGCCGTGTAAGTCTCTGAGAAGGTTTACCTATTGAAATGTTTTTTTGGGGGGAAGTGGATAAATATGGTCACTAATCTAGCTCCCTCTTTTGTGTTGTCTAGGGTAAATACATAGTCTGCATAGACCCTCTAGATGGTTCGTCGAACATTGACTGTCTTGTTTCCATTGGGACCATCTTTGCAATCTATAGAAAGGTAAAATGCTTTCATGTAGGATAGGAAAAGCTATTATTGTGCAGCTTTTGGTGACATATAACTGCATGGGAAAACTTAATGAAATCTAACTGAACTTGTTTGTGAAAGAGACTTTCAGGGCAAGCTTTAAGTTAAATCTAGTACTTCAGAGATGCATGTATAAAATATTTGTGAAGGATTTGAATTAGTTTCTTAGAAGATGAAGGCAATACCTATATGTACATGGAAGCCTAACTGATATTTAATTAGCCAGCTAAATAAATTACCCCTTGGAAACAAATCATGTCTTAGATTTCATTAATATTTGCATTGAGGCTAAATACCATGTGGTTGTTGTCTACTTGGGGAATGTGCTTTCAGGTTTTCTTGTTTGCTGTACTAATGGTCCTGTTAGCCTGAGGACAGGCTTCAAACACAAACCAGAGCTGAAATATGTCATATGCATTTGAAGTGTCTTAATTTACTCTGAAAGGCAGAAACCCTGTCTGAAGGAGCTTGAAATACCAGACTTACAGGTCACAACATGGGGGAAAAAGTAAATCAGTTAAAACACACCCAACTGTCCATTTTAATCATCTTTGTGTGTTATCATACACCCCAAAGTAGCTATTTTCAACTTCATTTTTGTATGAAGCAAAAGAAAACAAAACAACAACAAAAAAAATCCCAAGTACTTTTGATCAGCTTTGAACTCTGTGAGTCATGTTTCATTTCTTTTCAACTGTGCCTCAGAGTTTTCCTCTGAGCTGTGTTCATCATCGCCTATGAGGAGGTACATAGGTCTTTATTATCTCCTTAATCCTTTCCTGCTTCCTGCATTCCAACTACGCGTAGTTAGAAAAGCATTTCTAGATCAATGTGTTTGTATCCTATATATAATTTGTATTAGTGCATCCAATAGGAATCTCAGTTGTTGATCATGGAAGAATTTGTGCCATTTCATGCATGGATATGGAGCAGAAGACTGCCCCTATCCCAGAGTCCAGTTATGTACCAGCAATACAAATGAAGTAAAATTGACTATACTCTTTCTTGTTCTAGGTGTCCCCTGGTGAACCTTCTGGGAAAGATGCTTTACAACCTGGACGTAATCTTGTGGCAGCTGGTTATGCTCTCTATGGCAGTGCCACCATGCTGGTACTGGCCACTGCTGCTGGAGGTGTCAACTGTTTCATGCTGGATCCGGTGAGAATATCTTTTGGTTTTTTGTTTCTCTATTAGGGATTACCAGGTACTGTCTATAAGAATTGTTTGTCCCCAGGAAAATCAAACAAAGGAGCAGTTTTCAAGCTGACATGAAGGAATGAAGTATAAATATACTTAGAACCCATCAGAAATAATGTCCAGAGACTTGCATTCTGCCTGCCTCCTGCAGCAGTGCCCTGTGTGACTCAACAACAGGAAGACAGCCAAGTCAGCAGAGCAAACACACAGCATGTGTAATCATGTGATACTTAAAATGAGCTGTTTTCTGCAGCACTTTAACTCTTAGTAAGATTTAAAATGTCCTTTAAGTCTTATTTGTCTTTTCCTTAATGCTAGGATCTTAGTAAACCAGAGGAACAGAAATATTTAACCTTCTTCTGTGTTTTCAGATTCCACCATGATGTGTAAAAGAGTAAGTGATGTGTGTGCGTGATGTGACGTTCTAGCATGCATTTACCATATGAGTTTCAAAACAAGTTGTGCTGATCATAGCAGAAAGTAGTTTGCTTTAGTGGCCTGTCTCTTTGTGATCAGTCAGGCTGTGCCACCTGCCAGTCTTAAATTTTTATAACTGGCAGTGATCAAGCTGCCAGTAGTATAACTTGGTCCTCTTTGTTTAGTAGCAGCTTAATGCATGTATTTTTTACCATATTCGAATAACAGATTTAACTTTGAGCATGCATGCATGTCATTTTGTGTACTCTTAGCACTAACTTGGAAATGTACTTATGGAAAATTAAACAGATGAGCCCTTGGTCACAGGCTTCCAGTCAGTCCAAGCTAAAAAGAATTGGAATTTATTAATATCTACAGCTATTTGAAGATGTTTATACATTGGTTCAGCCAGCACTCTCAGTTTCCAAACTCCTCAGAGCTGTACGTTGATTGTAAGTCTAGCAAAAGAGTGGAGAGATGAACAGGTTTACAGACAACAGCATTTTTGGACATGGAAAAGAGAGAGTGCTTGTAATGGGAGGATGAAGAAGCATACATGACCCCAAGATTCATGCTCTGTTACAGATAAACAAAATACTTTGCATATAGACTGCAAAGTTCAGTTTTATGTAGGCACTGAATTATTAAAAAAATTGACAGTGGTAGTAAATGTTTATTAAATTGTGTATATTCTTGGATTTTTCCTCAGTTTGTAAGTAAGTGAGCAATTAATGTTAACAAGTATTTTTTCTTTCTTATTTTTAGGCAATTGGAGAATTCATTTTAGTGGACAGGGATGTGAAAATCAAAAAGAAGGGAAATATCTACAGTCTGAATGAAGGCTATGCTAAATATTTTGATCCTGCAATCACAGAGTATCTCAAAAAGAAGAAATTCCCTGAGGTAAAAGATCCTGTTTCAGAGAAACTTTCAGATGACGTTCATGATTTCCCGCTTTATGATCAATCATTCTCTCATGCACTGTTCATAGCTTGTTTTTCTTTCCTGTCTATTTAAAATATAATTTGATTTTAGCAGCAGTTGATGTAGCCAGATATTTGAGCATTTGCCAGTAATGCACTGTGCCTTTTTTGCATTTTTTTTCCTTTCTTCATTTTTTCTTTTTTCTTTTGTCCAATCTTTCTTCCTGAGTGAGGACCTGAGTAATGGTGCTGGAGGCAAAACTGGGCATTTAGTAATCAAGCCAAGAGGAAATCTTATCTGGTGATGAAGAAATTTGATCAACATGTGTTGTATTGCTGCTTCCTCACTGCAACATCTGAGTAGCTGGAGAGCAGAGTGGAGATGGCAGTGGGTCATTGCTCAGTGGTAACACAAGCTGTGTCCCAGGGTTGTCTCTCACTTGGAAATCTAGTGTAGTTTCAAGACCTGCTCTGTGATTGTGCAGCTTCCTGGTGTCAGGAGGCCCAAAGCTCCAGGGAGTGCCCATAGAAGGTTCTCATGCTTACACACTTCATCACTGCAGTTATTACACTGACAATGAAATGTAAACACCTGGTATTGTTAAGTATTAGTGTCCCTTCCTCACTTCCTGATCTTGCTTTGACAGAAGATTGATGTTTTCATCTGACATCTTTCCAGGCTTAAGGTGCTGTTTATTTGGATATTAAAATGTACTGCAGGGACTAGAATAAGGAAATAATACCAGAAGTCAACTATTAACTTTTTCCTAACAAAAAAATGACAGAAGCTGGCAACAATGGTTGGAATTAGTAGGAAAGATCACTTCTTTTGCTGTTTGATCTTTTTTCTGCTAGAAAAGACAAAGCCCCAATACCAATTCCTAGCACTTGATTTTTTGCCACCACAAATGCAGTGTTTTCCAAGTGTTAGAGCTGATGGAGAGCTGGGATACATTTTGTGTTGTTGGCACTACTGCTCATCTATGCTGAAGTCTTCTGTTACTCCTTTTCCTTGCATTTTCCTGGCTAGAAAATGAGGATACTGACATACTCTCCAAAACTACTTCGAGTATTTTCAATGAAGCACAATATGGAGACATTAGATGTTAGGAGTGCTAAGAGAGGGTGTGGCAAAGGTTAACAGGATGTGCTTTTATTGAAATGTCTTTCTGTAGGATGGCAGCTCACCATATGGTGGGAGGTACATAGGATCTATGGTGGCAGATGTGCATCGCACTCTGGTGTATGGAGGAATCTTTCTGTATCCTGCTAACTCCAAAAGTCCCAAAGGAAAGGTAAGCCTGAATATTCCCAGTTACAGAAAATGTTACTTTATGTAGACATATCACTACCAAGATAAATATTTTGATTGCAGAACCTGTGTTTTGTAACTTGGCAGCTTGTATTTCATGTAAGAGGGGATATGGCCATCCCTTGAATGCTGTCACAAGTGACAGGAACCTGTTGTCAGACACCTGTTTTAGGGCTGCTGCTCACCCATTTCAACTGCAATGACTTTTCTTTATCTGCAAACATATCCAGATTATGGAACATACCAGGGATTGCAAACAAACCACATCTCTCTAAGATTCCTAGTACAAGCTAGTTTTTAAGAAGCCTAAATGTAGTTGGCCCAATAGGAGAAGCTCTGCCAAAGAGAAAACCATCTGCATCTTGTAAGTGGTAACAGGACTTCATCTGGAGGAATTGTGCCTGGCTGCCTCTGCAGGACAATGGTCAGTCAGGGAAGATCACACACTTAGAAGCTGACAGGGGAACTGTTTATGCAGCAAAGACCTTTCATCTGTTTTGTAATTGTCTGTAAATTATTGCTTCAGGTTGCAGATAAGATACAGTTATTCATTAGAGGAACACAGTGGCACGCTCAGAGCCAGTGTTTTTCTTTCTATTCACACAGTTCTACGTGTTCTGCCTTGTTAGTGGTTGTGAGTTGACATACAAGCTTTATCTGTACGTAAATAGCACAATGCAAACATGAGCTATGGAGAAAGCACTCTGATTGGGCAAATCCAGTGTTCACTGTGTTTTGTTTAAAAGAAAAATCCACTCAATTTCATTATTGAGTCAATGTTCATGTGAAATAAAGAGCACTTAGAATATTGATTGGTTTAAAATCAAATGCCAAGTATATTCACATTTTGTGATTTTTGGCATTGTCTGGCCTGACCTCTGCCATTTTGACTTTTGTGTTCTAGCTGAGACTGCTCTACGAATGCAATCCTATGGCTTTTGTTATTGAGAAGGCTGGGGGAATAGCAACAACTGGTCATCAAGCAATACTAGATATAGTGCCTGAGGATATCCACCAAAGAGTGCCTGTTGTCTTGGGGTCTCCTGATGATGTGAAGGAGTACCTTGAGATAGTCAAGAAGCATTCAGCTAAGTAAAGAAAGCTTTCTGGAGTCACTGTGCACAGGGGATAAAACGTCTTACAGCTGAACCAAAGAACACACTGCCATACTGCAAAATTGAGATGTCTGACTTCTGTAGCAAAAGAGCAAATGAGCCATATTTTCATAAGATTTTTTTAAAGTGAGATCTTGTGCAATTGCATTGTGCAATGAAAGGCATTAAAAGATTGCATTAAAAGAAGCATTAAAAAATTAAAGCAATGTAAAAGTATGTTTTCTTTTTCATTTATCATTTGTGAGTACACAAGAGCCGCAAGTGCTGCGAGGAAATACTGTGTTGCATTCAGTATCTAGGAGGAAGAGACTTACCTTTCTCAGACAAGTTACAGACTACCAGCAGTATTACCTGTCTCTGGCCTCTTTTAAAAGCCTTGGGAGGAAGACTCAGCTGCCTCTTACAGTGAGTGACCATTCCTAGGCCAGGGTCTAGGCCCCAGAATTTGCACACTATACTTCAGTCTGGGTTTACTTTAACCAAGAATTAAGATTTGTGAAACATGTGCATTAGTGTCTATTAATTCTGATGCATGATACTAATATTGCTGGTTGCCACTCAATCAGATCCAGTTACACAAGGGTGGAAAATGACATGTTAGGGTGGAGGAGTTTTAAAGGGATGAGGAGCAGGTGTAGACAGCTTGTACATAGACAGATTCTGCTGTGATGAGCTGTCCATCTTTGCCAAAAATTAACCTGCTTGCTTGATGAGAACATGAACCTGTGTGTTGCTAGCAGCACCCCACCAGATGTTCTTTGTGTTATTTTGGGATTGTGGATTACCACGGAAAAGGATTCTGCTTTGCAAGCAGAAGGGAGGTACAAAGATCCCCACAAAGCATACTGACATTTAATACACTCGTTCAGAGCATGCTGCTGGGAAGAGCACACTAGTGCTTGGGAGCTAGAGGGACTGTCCTCCTGGCTGGATACAGTTTATGGCTGTCACACAAGCTTTTTGAATCAATTAAAATCATCCATTCTTTGCCGTTTCTCACTGCCCACTTACTCTCACCAAACTCAAAATGAGGATCACGTGGGTGTTGCTGTGGCTAGACTGGCATTGAACATTGACTCAGTTCATGGTCTGGGAGGCCTGTGGGCACCATGAGCTATAAACCTGCCTGCCTGAGGGCTTTGCAGGTATCCGTGCAGATAGCCTGACTCAGCATGGTTCTTCTTGGGAAACAACAAAGGAGTGTGGGGGACCCGTGGTGCAAGGGCATGCTCTGTGAGGGCTCACACAGATAAAAACCAGGGGATGCTCCTTCTGACAGGTCATGCTGGGGCCCCTGGAGGCTTACTGGCAAACCTCAGACAGTTGCATGTGGGCATCTGTTCTCCAAATTGATTGTGGGTAGGATGTTTCTGTCAGGGACTGACAATGTTAATTCTGTTGAGGCTTTGCTAGTGGAGATGGCTTTCAGGGACCTGAGCCCTTAAAGGACTGTGAGAGTGCTGACAACAGTCAATTTGGACTACAGCGCCTCAGTGGTCTCTCAGCATGGCTTGGCAGACAGTATCCACAGCACTGATGTTTGCCTAGTTACTGTAATTCCTTGTCTGTATTCTGTCCTCAAGCTTGACAAGAATCCTGGACTGCATGTATCTAATTTTAATACACCATGACTGGCAGCATGAAAAGGTTATAGGAGGAAAGTCAATACTGCCCGTGTTTGCTAGGTCAGATCTCAGTGGTTTGGTTTTGCCTGTAGGCTGACATATTAGAGTTAGCATTTTACCCATTGTGAGCTGGGTTTATCTTCTAATCAGTAATATGTAAGCCCACATTTGAACAACATCCCTGGCTAGCCACCAGAGGGGAGAGCTATCCAGCAATCTCCTTCCACATCCCCTTTCCAGAGCTCTCCCACCTGTCAATGCAGAGCAGGAGGGTGGGTTTGTCACAGGGTCTGCTGTCAGCCCCCGTGGCAGTACTACCCCTGCCCTCCTCAGAGGCTGCACTGTGGCCTTTGGTGAAAGGTCACTGGCTCCAGTTTCAGCTGGCGCCATCCAAATGACTAACATTTCATGTCAATTAGAAAAGGTGTCACCTTTAAGGCTCAGGACTGGCACATACAGCAGTGCAAGTGTGAACCATCCCCAAGAGCTCTTTATATCAGACGGCAAATCTCCCACAGATCTGTCAAATTGAGGTGTTTATTTTTTTAACCTTCCTATGCTATTCCAACCCCTTGTACTGAGAGGTTCCCAGGCTTATAGACAATCATCATACATTTTTGACAGAATCTGATTTCTTCCCACCTCCCCAAAATGGTAATTATTTATATAGCCTAATCATTCATTATAATAATTTGGGTGATTATCATTCAGTGGGATCACAGTCAAAACAGGATAAAACTTGCAATCCAATTGTGATCCAATTGTGTTCCTCTATCCAAGTTTTATTCTTTTATTTCTCTTTATGCTACACTGTTGACTGCAATATTTATGGAAAGCTTGGTTGAAGAGTCTGTGTTCTTTACATAATAGTGTAAGTTAATTTCTTATTGAAGGGCTGTTATTTGAGCAGCTCAAAGCATTGTGTTTTATATATACTGAAGAAGTCCAGTACCTGTAAAATACATTTGCAGATTTAAAAAAAAAAAAAAAGAAAAAAGAGGTAAATAGTGCACTTGTTAGCTCTGAAAACAGCCTTTGAACCACTAACTCCAAAACAAACTTTCTGTTAGAAGATGATCTGAACTTTGTCTTTTTGACCAGTGTAAAAGATCACTTGGAATCAACAGATCTGCATGTGATGTTTTGACAAATGTTAGAAGTCATAGGCCAACCCCTGCCTCATTCCTTATTTACTAATTTGATTTGGTATGCTTTTGGTATTCCAGCTACACAGCAGAGACATTTTGCATTAAAAGCATTTTAGTACTGGTCAGGCTGACAGTTGCCATGATGATGAAATAATGTGCAGAACTTAATGGCTGTACTTTGAGCCAGCAGATATCTTTTCATGTATAACATGAAACCTCTCCACTTCTTTTAAATTTTTAATTAATCCTACCATGTGCTATCCCAGAGCTCCCTACATACATTATTTTTGTTTTTCTACAAAGTCTGTTCCAAGGAAGAAAGTCTCCTAACCAGGCAAAACATGCTCTGTCCTGTGATGTGAATAGTATCATGTACGTTTAATTATATCACAGTAGTAGAAAAGAGAAATCTTCAAGATTTTGTTCTTCTTCAACCATTGCCTTAGAGGATGTTGTGGAAAACCTGCCTGTTGCTCCACCTGAGCAATTCTGCTCACCAGTCCTTTCTCTGCCCTAGAACAGGACTGGAAAAGCATCCCCAAAGATAAGCACACAGGATGGAAGCAGCGCTGAACTCTCTCTACTTGTTGCTTGTGTTCAGTACAGTCAGTCTCTAAAATCCTTATTTGAGGCTGATTTTAAAGTAAAAAACCTTAGCATTCAAATCCCTTTAAAACTGTCCAAGTTTCATCTGTTGTTCATAGTTGAAGAGACACTTCCAGGAAAATCTGAAGAAAGGTTTAAGACTAAAACAGGAAAGCCAGGGGAAATCAAATCTTTTTGTCTTCATCTGCAGTTACTACGTTTTGTTACTGCATTTTGCTTCTGTCTTCCTGGCAAGATTTTAATGCAGCCATTTGGGTTAAAGGAATAACAATGGAACTTAATGAAACTTTTCTTCTGTAACTCCAAATGTTCTTGTTTTGCTGGTGGGCTTTCCAGATCTTCTGCTTAAAAATAAGAGTGCTGCTAGTAAGTAAAATGGAGGCTACAGCTATAGTTGCTCTTGCTGCCTCATCAGAGTGGGAAGACAGTGCTGTAATTAAAATGCATAACTCCAGTGTTCCAGATAGCATGTGTCTAATGCCCAATCTAATACATGGAGAGTTTATCTCTACCTTCTCATTGGTATCATGTGCTCCAAGTATATTGCTTATTAGGAGTTACTGGCAGCATAATTGCAATTTTGGACATACCTATATTTACATGGAGCACTACAATATAAAAGCCAACATAAAATTTCATTGTGTGTGTAATGACATTGACATGCTTAAATCATTGAAGCTTAATTTGTAAGTTATTGAAAACATAATTGCTTTGTAACTAGTCAAGCCACAGCTCACCAATACTTCTCATTCACTCAAGCACTATAATATTACAAACAGCCCAGGCCAGGCATGAAATCATTGAAATGAAACTCTAGCAGACCAACTAGCAACATAAAACACATTAATGAATGTGTGTCTACATGCACCCCTTCAAAACCCTTCTCCGGGGTGGAGGCCAAAAGAGAGTGAACAGACAGGGATCCTGAGAAGGGAACTTCACTGTCTGGAGTGACAAGGCTGTGGGACACTGTGGCACACACGGTTAGTGGTGCCTGCTGCCTTCATTTCTGGTGCTGTGTAACCTGTGCCTTGCCTTGGTTATGCTGAGCCCATTGCCGAGCAGGATCTGCAGGAAAGCCATTTCCAACTGCGCAGCCAGCGAGAGTTTTGCATTATAACCATTCTAATGTACAGTGAGAATATGTAACTAGATCTGCACAGAGCTAATTTTGGTGCATGGGGGGACCAGAAGAGCAGTGGCTGCTCAGCTGTAGTCCTGTGTCAGGCTCCTTTCCTGCATCCCAGCAGAGCCATGGAGCCAGCCTGGGGTGCAGTTATTCTGAGCACTCAATCACATGGTCTCAGAAACGTCTTAATAAATTCTGACCTGCAACACAGCCAACAGCTTTGCCTCAATGTAAAACAGCTACCCGGGACCCCAACACAGCAAGAGAGCATCTTGTCCAGCCAAGAAGATAGGAGCTCTGGTTCCCAGCAAAAATGACCGACAAAAGCCCCTTCGAAACGGACATGCTGACACTGACGCGCTTTGTCATGGAGAAGGGACGCCGCGTGAAAGGAGCGACAGGGGAGCTGACACAGCTGCTCAACTCCATGCTGACTGCCATAAAGGCCATTTCCTCTGCTGTCAGAAAGGCAGGCCTTGCCCACATGTGAGTCCTACCTTGCACTACATGGAGGAAGAGGAGGTAGAGAGACAGCTTCTTGCACATCAAGGTTGGGGAGTGGGCAGGGATTCATAAATACCTTGGCAGTGTCTTTTTTAAGATGAGTGAGGTCAGAGCCTGGATTATCAAGAGTGGGAAGCAGGAGAACTCTCTTTCTGGAGCATTTTAATACTGGGTGCAAGATAGACAGTTACGCTAACTGCTGTTCTGTAATTTTTTTTCTAAAAATGTAACTCAGAACTTCAATGCACTGCTCACCTTGTTATCTCTTGTACTTGTTGATACTAATCTATTTTTAAATCTTCTGTGAATTTGCCGAAAATCACACCATGATGTTTTTAATGCAGAATATCTCACTGTGATATTTTCTACTAACATCCAAGCCCTGTGTTGAACTGTGCAAATCAGGACTTGGCTTACCTTGGGAAGCTGATTTTCTGCCTGTCTGCTGTATAAGCAATGCTCTAAAACAACAGCCCTATGAGAAATGCCAAACACTGCCAGACCTGGGTGCATTTCTCTTTCCTTCCTCAAGCAGGATCCCTCAATCAGGGCTACAGCTGGGGATTCTCAAAAGGTCCTATATGAAAAACAAACATAATAATTTGGCATCTAGCAGATGAAATAAAAAATGGCCTTAGCAAAGCCTGGAATGTACTGAGCTGTTCCACACTGACAAGGGAAATAGACATTAATCTAAGTCTTTTAATGGTGTTCTGAAGGAGTTCAAAGATATGGAATGCCCTAATAAAATTGTGCATTTAAAATAGAAAAGTTTTGATATGTATTGAGAGATATGTTTCTGAACATATGTACATATACCTGCATGCATGAAGGAGACCAGGGATACATTTGTGAAAGAAAGTCAACATTTATAATTTGTTCTGGGTTTTGGGGTTTTCTTCTCCCATAGGAATACCAAAATGTGTGACACTAAGGGGTTTTGTGCTTCTGTTGATTATTTGGTCCAAGTCCTCAATCATCTTTGCAAATCATGAATTCAGTGTCTCAGAACTATCGCCCTCGCTTTCCAGGCAGGTGTGCAGAGAGGACGTGAGACAAAGTTAACCACAGCATCAGGCTCCTACGCCCTTACTCTTAAGCTGTGTTTTGTCTCTGCTCTTACTAGGTGGAATTGAGCTATTTTGCCTCCCTGATATGGAGGAACAGTTTCTCTTACATAAGTTTTACCTTTAAATAGGCAATCTCTGAAATAGTTCATAACAGCAGAGGAGCTATTTGATAGGCTAGAGGTGGAATAACCATATATCCTTCTTCCCCTTCAGAAAAAACCAAACCATCCATCATGTTAAGGAGCAAATGTTTCTTTCTGCAAACAAAAAGCTTCAGATGTTGACTCAGAAATATCTAAAATGTCTGAACACACAAATGAGTAACTGGCACCTTTTAAATTACCGAAACTCCACATGAAACTTCAGGATTTCCCATGGCAAATGTTCAACCACTGTGAAAGTGGCTTGCATCCATCTAGATTTGTGCAGTTGAAGAGGAGGCTGTGAAATGTCTTCTTTAATGTAAAAGAGATAAGCATGAATTTTGGACAAATTTTCAATTCAAAAGTGGAGGAGGACTTATTTCTAAGTCATGGACCTGAGCTGGGCTTGTGCCTGAAAACACACTAACTGGAGAATAAGTACTTACCGCTCCCTGAAAATCATGGTCCTTTCCAAAATCTTAAACTTGACACTCAAAAATAGAATGTCCCAAACACTCAATACTTCTGGAAAGCAGAGGCAGCTTTGAATAAGAGATAAGACCTACTCCACTCTAAACTGAAGCCTGCCTGACCAGCATCATCATAAGGACTAATTACTTGCCCCTTTCTCCTCCCTAGCCATGCTTTCCTGCCCCTAATAAATAAAAAATTTGTATCTGTTCCCTGTAGAGCTTTTGTGTTTCTAAGATTCCCAGAACATGCACATTAGGTCTAAACAGTGCTTCTTCAACTGTAAATCTCATAAACATATATATATATATTACTGTACTATGTTATTAGCATATTACTAAAATTGGGTTAGGGAAAAGAAGCATGATCCTAACTCAGCTGAGGATCACCAAATAAAACAGAACTTGATCCTGAGATACAGTTCCATAGGGGAGATTCCTTGGGGATGTCTTTAAATTCCTGATTTAGGGCAGGCTGGGGACTGACTGAGTGTGGGTTAAAGGACCATCACAGAACTCTGAGCAGCCTCAGCCTTTCTCAGTGGCAGAAAATAACGCAGATGCTCACTGCACTTTCTGCTGCCTCAAAACTGCAGCCAGCTGCTTTGTGGGGCTGTTAGAGAAGCCTGGTACTTACCACCTGGGCTATAGGCTCTGCTCTTGGCCTGGAGAACATCCACACAGGAGAAAAAGAACCCTGGTAAAGCCCCAAAATTATACCATTTCCTTTCTCATGCATGCTTTTATTTTCAGTCTTACAATACATCTTGGCTATTTAATCCAAAGATGAGATAAAGGTGTATGAAGATAAGATGAAGAAACCACCTTGACTTGTTGGGTTTTTTTTCCTAAAAACCTGTAATATTGGCCTCCCTCAGGTTTCTTGACAATTTTACTATTCTGTAGGTATGGTATAGCTGGCACTGTGAATGTGACAGGTGACGAGGTGAAGAAGCTGGACGTATTATCCAACTCCTTGGTGATTAATATGCTCCAGTCCTCCTACAGCACCTGCGTCCTGGTCACAGAGGAGAACAAGGAGGCCATCATCACCCCGAAAGAAAGGCGGGTCTGTGCAGCTCCTGCGTTCAGGGGGGTTATCGGCTCCGGCAGCACCAGGTGGCACTCTTGCTTCAAGTATGAAACCTGGCCCTGGCTCCCAAACCCAACCCTTCCCGGGGGAATTCAGAAAATTTGCACCATTTCTGTCTTGTTTTGATTAATAACTGTAGTGGGTGGCATGATTTCAACAGCTAAAAGAGATGTGGAGGGTAAAATTATTATTAAAGTTTTGTGAAGGGGAAAAAATAATTATTTTTAAGCTTGTTAACACACCCCAAATCCCAGGTGTAAGTGTACTATTACATTCCCTGACCACCAGTGCAACGGTTTTGAATTACATTAGTATTTAGCAAGATAAAATGAGATGAGAGGCTGGCAGAACTGAGTTTTATGTTACATGTCCAAAGGAAACACCTGACTGCTTCATCAGGTTTCCCCCAGGAGGGGATCCTATTGCAGCGAGTTACTGCTCACACTAATGTAACCTGCCCTTCCCTGAAGATTTTTTCTTTCTGCTTTCTTACCCTCAAACCTCACAACACAGGGAAATCCTTTCATTCGCAGCAAAAAGTAACAAACCAAAACATATTTATTCGAGGAAGATACTTGCTTCCAGGATACATCATTCCTTTTGCTTTAAAATGATTTTTTGCACTGCTTGGCAGCAGAGTACTGCTCCTCTCCCTCATCTATCTGTGCTGTCTGAGCAGAAGCATGTCCTCTCCAATTTCTCTGGCAGGCCCCTGGGGAGTCGGTGTTGTGCTGCAGGGCCAGCTGGGTCAGCAGTACAGCCTCCTCTGAGCTGTGTCAGGCATGCTTGGAGGGCTAAATGCAGACATAAAAACAGGGATTTTTTTCAAGGAAATAATAATACAAGACAAAATGCAATTTAATGCTTTTTTTTTGCCACTTCTGTTTTAGGGTAAATATGTGGTGTGCTTTGACCCCCTAGATGGTTCATCCAATATAGACTGCTTGGCACCGATAGGAACAATATTTGCTATCTACAAAAAGGTAAGAGAAACACACATGGCATGATTCACTTGGTGAAAGCAAAATGTCTTGGGTTCATCACCTTGCTTAGTTTCTTTCCTAGGTCCTTTAAGTGTCTTTGGGAAAAAGAGAGCCTTAGAAAGAGTAGATGAACTCTTCAGATTCGTGTGTGCTAAAATGCTGCCTGAATTCACAGGAAGAAGACACCCAGCCCCGTGAAACTGTTAGGTGACAGCACTTTGCTCCTCCACACACACAGGCACTTAGCTAAAACCATCTGACCTCCAGGGCAGCTCCTGCAGTGGTGCTTGACTCAGTGTTGCTGCTGACAAATCGCAGTATCTGTCCTCCTGGACACTGAGTCAGGGGGGCTGGCACCCTGGGCTGGATCATGGTCACAGCACCATGGCCTCCCAGCCCAGCTGCTGTGCCTGTTCGGGATGGGAGCTGGGAAGCAGGGTAATGATAGGGGCTGAAGGAGGCAATCACCTACATCCATCAGGGCTCTGGTAGCATGTCTGCTGCCTGGGGCTGCACAGAACAGCAGCTACACAGCCAATTACAAATGCTAATAGTTACAGTCATGCCAAGTCTTGTGACTGGTTTGCTAATCTCCCAGCAGTTGGTGTTTTTCCCAAAGCCTGAGCTCGCGGTCATAGGACTATGGGAGACCCTCAGCCACTGATATTGTGAAATAGGAGTTTACAGTATTTGTGACTTCAAAGAAGTCTTTGCAGATGCTACACTTCAAGCAAATGAAGATATGTTTTTAAAGTTTCTCTCACCTTTTAACTCATAGTTTTCAACTGGCTGGTCCTTAGTTTTTACATTTCTTGCAGGCAATACAGTAGTCATCACTCTTGAGAACATGCATCTACTAGTTAATCAAATAGTTATAGCACAATCTCAAGATGGTAATGCCACAAGCCAAGTCCTGGAATTTGGCTGTCCACACTGTTAATGGTTAATACAAACTCACACCACAGATGTAACTCAGGCCAGACAACATTGAGATGGTGGCTGGGTATGATTTTGGAAAGAGAATTCTGGGGACTACCTCCAGTACCATGCAGTACTTGCTTTTTACAGGGAAAAGATCATAACTGTGTTGATGAAATCCATTAAATGTGCCCTTCTGTCAAGGAAAGGGATCCCTGACCTTTTCATTTATCTCTCAAAAGATATCCTAAATTGCAGCAACAGTTCTCAGTATTTGCAGTAGGCAATAGCTGCATTGCCTGCTATTCTTAAAGGTGATGAAAACCATCTTACAAATACTAAATATTGTCTTTCTCTCTAAAAATGTTGTGTTAACTTACTGTGTGTGACTATAAAGGCAAGTGCTCAGTGTGATTAATGTAGCTTAGAAGGTTGAAACACAAATTAGATTTCTCTGCCATCTTTAACTCACCTGTAAAATGTGTAAATACAATGGACTGCCCAGTCTTCCCCAGGATTCTACTTCAGAATAAGAACATCTTCCAAATTTCCAAATACTCAAGATTTCAAATAATTTTCTGATCCTTTCACAGTTGTTGTATTGTATATTGACATATTTGTTGTAAACAATGTTTCTAATATACTGGTTTCCATGTGGGTAGATACCTTTCAGTGCTTCATAAAAAGGAAATTACATTGCTTTGTACAAATAGCTCAGATCCAAATGAAAATTCTGGTTTTAGGATGAAGCAGCATTAGTCAATTAAAAGAACAATTGTACAAGAAAAATTTCAATTTTCTCCGGGGAGTTAGAAACAATGTTGAATTTACAGGCTTTCATTTAAATAGCACTTTCCATTAAAATGCTAATTACAAAGCACATGTTAATTAATGTGCCTTCCTCTCAGACAATCTAATATCATAGTACCACTATTACCTTTAAACACTACCAACTTCAAGCCCTTTGAAATTATTAAGTAATTATAAGTGCTTTATTAATTGTTACTAAGAGGTAGCGTGAAAGAATAAAAGTGAGCTGTTTATTCCAGTGGAGAAGTATCACCTAGGAAAGAAAACATAATTTCTTCATAATGGTTCATGTTATTCATTAACCATTTAAAGTTCATAAATAACATTTCTGATAGTTAGAACAACTGTAATTCCAAAGGATGAGCCTTAGAACCTACCAATTCTGAGATGAGCGCATTACTGATTTCCTCACCATGTCTCAGCTTAACTTCATTTCCAAAGGTAAATTCTCCAGAGAAGAAACATCTTAGGAAAAAAAAAAAAAAAAGGCAGTTTTCTATGTTTATAGAAAGGCCAGACTTGGAGAATATATTTTAATCCTGAAAACAGTTTTCTGGGTGCTCCCAATCCAGAGCCTCCACCAGGGTGGGAGGGATCATTTCCTCCCATCAGAAAAGCACTGTATCAGGTTCTTAGTGAAAGCCACCAGGAAATAAGTGCTATCTCAGGTTTATTTAATTTTCCACCTAGCCTTTGTTTTCTGAAGCAAGAGTGGTGTTGTTGAAAATCAGAAACATCAGAAATGTGGGGCTGAGGGAGAAGCCTTGCAGGACCAGCAGGGGATCAAACCTCAACAGCTGCTGCCACTGAGGGGCCCTCAGTTGATAAAGTGTCAGGATGTGGTGACAAAGACATTTTTTTGCTTGGGTTCTTTCCTGATTTTTATGCCACTGAGCTGAATCTACAGCTCTTAATTTGTCCAGCACAAATATGCTATGAAACTCTCTTGCCTTGTTTCACTCTGGTTTTAATTTGTAACTTTGCCCAATGCCTCTGATGTATTTAATTTGCTACCATTCATTGTCATGAATTAATGGTACAATGTCGTCCTCTTCACATGGTCCCTCAAAGAGAAGGTGTAAGAATTCACTATAAGCACAAAATATACTCATGAAACACGTGATACAAATAGAGACCTGGAAATCAAATAATTTCAGTGCTGCTCCCAGTGCTGATGAGAACTCACTCATGTGATGTCAGGCAAATCACATACACAAAAAATTTCAAATTCATATATCACCTGAGGGTACCCATATCACCAAACTCTGCAGCCCTTGTTTCATCTGCTTCACACCAATAATGAGTTACAGAGACACGATATCTCATTATTTGCAGTCCACCTGCCTATTTCATTGTTTTGCATAAAGACCTCTAAAGATATTTCACTACCTCCATCACAGTCAAAATATAATGGACAGGAAATCCATCTGTGCACCAGAAAGAAGTGAAAATACTCAGCAATCACAGTGTACTGGCCAGCTTAATTCCCTGGTTTGTTTAACAGCACATGGTACTTGGCAGGACAAAACTCCTAGCAGTCCTGACGCTGCAATATCTGCTGATCTGTAGCTTTTTCACGTTCTAACTAGCTCTGCAAAATGTTTGTTTCAGACTGAGCTTTTATCCTGATTTTTGGAAGCTAGCTTTTGGAAAGTTTTGGAAGTTTTGAATAAGGACAAAAAACGAAGAGAATTCAGCCTTATTGACTATATGCTGAAGGAGATGTTCCTTTGGATAGGAACAAAGGAATTCCTTTGTTCCTTTGTGTTTGAATAGTCAACAAATAAATCATTTCTCAGCCATATTAACATAGAAAATGAGTTTAAGAAATAGGAATGAAAAGCTCATCTCAGAAAAAATATATTGTAAAATGGTACCATATATAACTGGAAGTTATGTGTATTGTATATACACCATATTCTGGAAAACAAACCTCTTTGCTGTATTTATGCAAAATTATTTTTTCTTTAATGAGAAAAGCATACAAAATGCCATGACAACTCTAATATGTTTGAAACTGTGTAAATACATGTTTAATTCTGCCTTTGATATTGCAAATAATTAGTCTGCTACAGACAACCATTGCTTTGGATGGTGAGATGTATGTGCTATAGGGATATATTTTTGAAGGAGATGATGCTATGTACAGCATAACAGTTGATCCTGTAAAGATTGTTTCGCAAAGTATTAGCTAATATTAGTCAATATTCACAGCTCTGAAATATGCAAACAAAAATTTAAACTAGTCTTCCTTCATTATCTGCGTTATAACCTCTCAGAATAAGCAGCTTGACATAATTTCAAGGGACTGAGTACCATATATATACATGCTGTATTTCAGCTCCCATGAAGAGCTGGCTGTCAACTGGATTTTTTTTTTCCACAGAAGAAGTTGGCAAAATAACAATAAAAAGATTTGAACAAAAAACAGTTAAAAACTGTGAATGAAGTAACAAAAGTAACAACATCTTTCAGCTGAAAATGAAAACATTTTGATGTGAAATTACTGTCTTCATATAGCAAGAAAGGTGTCAATTTGGTGTCCCACATCACAGTTTTCCTCAAGGTGTTGGCATGCAATGATGAATGGTATCACCTTGTTAGGACCCTGATGAGCAAATATTTTATTTTCTACACAAGGCAGTGTTCACAGATTTTTATTATTTTTAACCAGATATTTTAACCAGGGCTAGACCTGCTGTTTCTATTTAGCTGCTACTCAATCTAAATAAGCCTGTGCAATCACTGAGAAACAGTCTGAGTGTGAAACAATAAAATCCTATGCCAGGGCCTGAAGAAAGGGGGGTTTCTCATTTCAGTTCCTGGTGGACCACCATCAAAACATCCACTCAAGAGCCACCACAACTGGCAAAACTTTTAAATAAAGGTTGACATCAAGCAATCCCTATCCATTTTGTAGTAGCAGGAGGTGAAGGCTGGAGTCAGCCTTCCCAAATACTGTTAGCTGTCCATCCTTACTCCACCAGACAAACTCTTGTAAGCTGTGGCTGAGGCACACCCCTAGAGCTGGCTGGAAATATTTTCACCAGGTCTGCTCGGGCCACTGTTGTTCAGTGAAAAAAAAAGTGCAAAATCAAAATACAAGTGTCATAAATTGATTAAAAGCATGAAGCAAAATGCCACCTGAGTGTTCTGTGTAGAGCTATAAATGCATACCTGCACACATGCATAATCAAATGCATTTGTTATTTTGAATATAATATGAACACTTGTATATAATATATGAACATTTATATCTCTTCAGTTATGCATCTCACCACTAGCAGAGATCAATGCACAAACTTGGTTCTATCACACTTCACCATCTACCCTTTTTTTCTGTATTACTAGAAGCATTTTGTCTGTAATGTTAATTACAGCATTTATCTCTCAGTTATTTCCTCTGAGGGGTGTCAGTATGATAGCTTATGTTGTATTTGCAGAAAAATTAGTACCTCTGCTCTGTCTCATATTTCTGATGATCCTGAATTTTTATCCTGGGCTAACGCTAAAGGATCAGCTTTGTGGCAGGTATCACACTGATTGCGTGACACATATAAAATAACAAACTCTCAACGTCCTGTCCCAGCAGGCACATGTACCTGTACCAAACTTGCCCTGAAAGAGTCCCTGTTTTGGTTGTTTCAAAGGTCTGCATAGACAGAAAAAGGAAATCTGTCACGCGTTATTGTTGGAACATTGTTTTTGTTGTTCATTATCAGAATTTAACCTTCGGTCCAACGGTAATTTTTCCTCAGGAAACAGATGATGAGCCCTCTGAAAGAGATGCTTTACAGCCCGGACGCAAGATTGTTGCTGCAGGCTATGCCCTGTATGGTAGTGCAACACTGGTTGCCCTCTCCACAGGGCAAGGAGTGGACTGCTTCATGCTTGATCCGGTACAGTCATGGTGTTAATCACATTGCCACTATCTTTAGAGCTTGCATGTGTTTGGTTTTACTTATTTTTGTTAATTCTTGTCTCTGTAATCTAGCCACTTCATGCAATTCTTGCTTTCGTGTCCTGGAGTATCCCACTGTCTCTTTACAAATATTTAATGATACATGGGCATGTTGGTTGCAATACCTGCTTGGGTTTTTTCTACTCATTAGAAGAGAAACTAATTTAAATTCTCAATTCTGTGCTTGAAGCAATGTTCATTCAAACCAACACCTAAGAAAATTTAATCTGAACAGTGTTTTTGCCTCCCCTTAAAGGAGTATGTTTATTTTGTTCTTGATTTTTCTGTTTGAAGAAGAGCATCAGCATGTTCACTGTTTAGCCTGAGGCAAGGACCATTTTTTTGATAGCTCATGCACAGTGATGTTTCATTTCCTGAGTGAGGTACAGTTTTATGGCTGTCGCCTCAGCTGCATACCAAAAATCTGCAAAAGCACAACAGTGCTGGTACAATTGAATGTGCACCACTCCTCAGTGCCCAGCCCAGGAATCCAACAAGTGTTACTGTGGGAATGCACGAAGACCAATAATTTTTAAAAACAGCATTAAATGTGGGCAATAACATAGGAATTTTAGTTCTTGTGTTTGCTTTGTTGGTTTTTTAATAAAAGGATTCATTTATGGCAAAACTTCTTTGAACCTTTGTAAATAGTCTCATTTCAAGTGGAAAGAACAGGGAGATGAATTGCTCTGGTTAGAGACAGAGAAAGAGAAGGTGGAAGTTGAAATCAAACCACAGGCAGCAACACCTGAGGGTAGCTGACCACATTAAGATATTTAGACAAGACAGACAAGAAGAGTTCAAAAATCAGAAGACAGTGCTATTTCTTAATTTGCAGCCTCGTGATTTGAGGACAGAGATTCATCATCCATCTCTTCTCAGGCCTGATTGGTGTTCTTTTGATACTCTAATTATTCCAATTTGTTTTTGTTTATAGTTCCAACATGACAAGTTTTCATTAACTTAACGCAAATTCTCTGCTTTTTGCTCATTTTGAAATACTGTGAGGTTATACACCAGACTGGTGCTGAAAGGATCAAGCTGTGCTAGCATTTCTGCCATCTCTAGTGTGACAACTATTACAGAAAGTCAATGAAATTTTCTGATGCTTGCTAATATCTCATTTATCCCCTCCTGCAGGGTCTTGGTGAATTCATTTTGGTGGACAGAGATGTTAAAATCAAGAAGAAGGGGAAGGTATACAGTCTCAATGAAGGTTATGCGAAGTATTTTGATCCTGCAATGACAGAATATTTGCAAAAGAAGAAATTCCCTGAGGTAAGAAAATATTAGCACTGTACCCAATGTACCGTGCACTGGCAAGCATTGCATTCCATGCAGTCCTGGCTGACGGAAAAGGATTTGAAGGTCTTCCTGAGTTCAGGCCCATGTAACCCTTTTATACCACCTGGTCCATTTTGGATATGTATCTAACAGATTTTGTTTGGTTTTTGCATCCTGACATCTTTTATAACTCTGACTTTGGTAAATAAAATCATAGCTTGTTTATGTGAAGTGAAATGTGCTGAAGAACCAGATTTTTCAACAAAGATTACTGTGTAGGCCAAATTTGGACATATCCTTGTTTTCTAGCTTTATCTGAATGTGCAGTTCAGTCGTTTGTGCAGCTCAGCCACCTGTGCAGCTGGGCAGTTGGGCTGGATTCCACATACTGCACAGAAAATATTTGCAGTACTCTGGGTGGCATCATCTTCTCTTTCTTGTACATGCCTGCATCTGAGAAATGCAGTATCAGTCTTGCACAGTCTACTTGCATCATATGGAGCATTAATGGGGCACAATTTCACTATATTTGGTTGTTAAAAGAGAGACATCCCAGGTCTGATGAACTTCCTTGGATAAATACAGCTCTGCATGGCCTCTTATCAATGCTAGGAGGACAGAACACAAGCTTTCAGTGTGGGAAGCTGGAAGCTCTCTAGAAAGTGTGGCTATGTGACAAGTAATTAATAATGAAATATGGTGACGTGGATCAACTTGGGACTTAAATTGGTCAGGAAAATGGTTTTAAAGCTCTTCCTATTAAAAAGAAATCAGATTATTTTTAACTTAATAGTTGTCAAGAATGCTTATGTATGGTTCATTTTAAAAAAATGGATCCAATAATGTGTTGGTTTGAAGACAAACCAGTGGGAGATCACAAGTCAAGATTGAAATTAAAAATAAGTGAAATAATACAAGGAAAAGCACTGACAAAGTCAGATACAACCTAACACCCTGTTAGGGTGGTAGTAGCAGTCCAACTGCAGTAGTCCAGTTGAAGCAGTGATCCTGTGAAGGTCTAGTCTCCAGCTGAAGATCCAGTGGTAGCTCTTGTCCTCTGGGAACCCAGTAGACAGGGCTAGCTCAGGCAGTTCCAAGGCCAGGTTATATCCAGGTGGGAACACCTGGCTCCTCCCTCCTGGGCAGAGCATCCCACAATGGGATGAGATAAGTCCATGAGTTACACAGTGGGTCCCTGATGGCCCATTGCCTGTCATCCGGGGTGGGTCATTAGCAGCTGATAACAGCTAACGGATGGCCCATTGCCTGTCATCCGGAGTGGGTTATTAGCAGCTGATAGCAGATAATGGCCCACAGCTGGTGGTAATAGAATACTTAAACACATCTATTTTGCAACCTAGGACAAATAAAAAACTTTTGGGTGCCACTCAAGGGAAATATAATGAGTAAGCATTTAAACTGTAGTTCTGTGATAAGCTCCTTCTGAGCAGAAAATCTGGATTAACAGCATTGGCTATAGCTGCAAGACTGACTGAATATCAGAACCTCTTTTTCATATTACCCACGTTGTAGCAACAGAGAGTGTCACATCACAGCATTCTAAATACATTAACGTTGAATATTTGAGGTTACTTTGGGACTTGAAAGTCTGCGTTCAGTTCAGCTGTGAAAAAAGCAGAAGCCCACGACACAACTTTCATACTTCCTGAAACCTAATCCAGCTGGGAAAATGAAAGACATCTGTGCTTCTTATTCTGCTCACATTATGCTTGGCTCTGTATTCAGTATCATGCATTAAGACTGGATTTATTACTTTGTGTTTTCGCAAAGCACCCAAGTGTTGTTTGAAGTAAGACTCTTAAACAAATGCATCAACCCCAGGTGACTAGAACAAGACTGAGGAGATTTCAAAGTCACTGGAAAGACCAGACAGAAGTATTTCACCACAGGATCAGTAAGGACAGCTCTATCATGTGACTCACTAAATCCTTAAGTTAGGACATACTGGAAAAAACTCCTTTGCAAACACTATTTTTTCTCATTTGAGGAAAACCTGTTGAAATTATTGGTCTAATGCAACAGAAGTTGGTGGAGGATGTTTTTGTTGCTTTAAAGCAAGCAGCACAGAAGTGCATGGGTTTTTTGGGGCAGGGGAGATCTCCTCAGTGGTGCTGAACAAGCACATTTTTTGCTGCTCTGAGATGTACAGCTCTCTGTGTGAGAATAGCTGAGGCACAAATGTTATGGCCACAAAGCACCAGGAAGTGCCCTGCAAATCTGAAGCTTGTTCTGAACATGATTTTTTGGAAACAGCATAACTCAGTTCCTTGATTTGGAAAGGACATTATATTTGCATTGTGGGGAGGGCTAGAGAGAAAATGTGTTGCCATTTCTATGTAGCATGGAACGCCTTTCTGGCCTCATCTGTAAGCCCAACCAGCTGCAGCCACATTGGTGGTGTTGCTACCTTCCCTACAGCAGCCAGGAGCTTTTCACGCTTTGGTGTTCATCCCCTTCTCTCCAGCATGCAGAAGGGTAGTGAGGGTACCTTCTGCATATCCCCTGCCTGTGACTTGAGGAGGAACTGATGCATGGATGTGGGGGAAAACCTTATTGGGACAGATCATTCACCCTATATCCTTCTGGACTCTAGAAGCCAAGAGACTAGAGGTCAACTTTAGCTATTTGTCACGTTTTTTGTATTTTTTTCCTTTGATCTTACCTCTGTTAACTCCTTTCTGTGGTTCTTGGTCAACATGCTGTTCAGACAACTCTCTGACATTGCCACAGAAAACTGAAAAAAAATAAAACAGGCAAACAAAAATAGAATGCTGTCCATAACATGTCCCATGTTCTGTATCATTGTCATTGACAATGAAACACTAAAAATCCACTATTTATGAGTAGAAGAGAGATTACCCCTTACCATCTAACAGCAGCATCCCAGATCAGACACTTTGGACTACAAAGCCACATTGACCCACAAAGTTTCTTGGTAGATCACCATTTACCTAAGGTATCAATTCTGAATAAAAAGCACTAGAAAAATTCTGCAGGCCAGACTTAAGCCTCCTATTACTATCATGTAGGGAGAAATATATGTCTAACCACATCTCTTCTGTTATGAGAGTAAAGCTACTCTTTTATCAAGCATGACAAAATCTTGCTGCTGCTTAACCAGCTTGAAAAGCAAGCTGCTGTTTGCAAAGTTTCCTGTAATACAACGTGTTTACTCCAGTCTGCAATGCTTAATGGGCACTGCTGGGCCAGAAATTGTCTGTGCACAAATATTATTGTAACTGGTCCCCAAAAAGGGTTCTTCCTCCCATAATGGCTGCAAGGCCCTACTTTCTCTCTGGCACTGGTTCGCCAATGGTGGAATTTGGAAACATCCTGTGGACATTGTGACATTTTGCTATGACACCTATTTTTGTCTTTGCTTCCTACAGTCAGGCACAAGAAAAGCTGAGTCTCATCACAGCTTGCTGACAATGAGAGCTATGCAGTGGATACTCCCTGCTTAGGGAATTGTCTCAGCAGTGCCATTGAAAACTTGCCATCAATAGTACATTTCAGTATTCTTCTGCCAGCTTGCCAAGCTGTGTCTCAGTGATACAAAAAACCTAGTAAAACCACCATATTTTTCACCATATCTGTATGTGGAGTAAGGGATACAGGGTGTTGCTCTTGTAGTCTGTAGAAAAGATTTCTTGCCTCTCCTACTCATCCTACTTATATAAGAAAAACCTGGTCTTGTTCTGCCGTGGAAGAACAGAGTTGTCAGAAATCAGTAGAATAAAGAAACGAAAAACTGACTTCTATCAGAATGTGAAGGAAAAAAATCACAGGACCTATCTGTTATGAATAATTCTTGTTCATTTGCAGTGAGAAAAATAAAAAGCAGCAGAAGGGGTAAAATGAAGAGTATCCACAAGTTTACTCAAACACAATGGGTGCTGACCAAGGGAACATGAAGGTTCTCCAGCTCTTTCATTGACATCAATTGAACAACCAGAAATCCCTATTAAGCAAACACAGAGCTTGGCATTATGAAGAATTTGGGGTGAACCTGTCTAGCATTCATGCTCTCTTATTTTGTTTGAGAAGAAAGCCTGGGCAACATGCCAGCATGCATGCAACACCAATTAACTTCCTCATCTGTAAAAAAAAAATGCATGAGCAACAAAACTGGAGAAACAAGAAATAATATTTCACTAACTAAAAGGAATACTCATTCTTCCCATCCAGGCAGCTGTATGCTAAGGGAAGTAAAAATTTCATTTCAGTCTGTGGTTCAAGTCATAATCTTATCGAAATGGAGGAACTTATTTTCTGTTTTTTTCTCAGCACAGTCTCAGCACTGAGTTTCTAGCAGGTGATCAGGGTAAGAAGCAGCTAAAAGCATCAATGGCATCCCATCAGCTTAAAATATCCTGAGTTGGAAGGGAACCCACAAAGGACCCTTCAAGTAACACTGTCCATTTACACACAGATTATGTAAATAACCTGCACGTGGATAGGAAATTTAGCACATTCCAAGCACGTCTAATGATGTGAACTCAGGTAGCTCAGTTGTGCAGCTCACGATCAGTAAATTTTATGTCTGCGGGTTGCAGAGCTCTTATTTGATAATGTCATAAAGCAACCCTTAGCAGTCTCTTTCAGGGACTGCTTGTTGACATGTTAAGGCTTTTCTTAGTGTTCAACAAACTTGTCTTAAGACTCTGTTCATCACCTTTTGAAACCACAGAAGAAAGGTCTCCCTTTATAATCTCATCTTTCCCAGACTTTAATTGAAAACTTGCCTTTGTCTCTCTTTAATACCTCCTAAGGAGTTTGGTTTTTTCTGATGTCAGATTTTTACAATTGCAAATTCACAAGTATGAACAGCTGTGAGATGGAGGAGCTATCTTTCAAAGTCTAAATATGCAACTATTTGAGCATAAGCCATGAGAAACAAGGGAGTAAATATTTAAAAACTTTGTTCAGTTGTGCCTACAATTAATAGGACCAGATTTTAAAAAAATTAAATGTAAAAGACCTAGGCTGTGTCTTATCCATCATGTCTTTCATAGTTTGCATTATTTTCTTCTGAATTTTTAATAGTTCTCCTATTGTGTACAGCAAGATTCACAAAAACCAATGCATGTACAGTTGAACAAGGATTTTTACGTAGCCTGGAACAGGTGTCTTATCCAATTTTGTTACCAGCAATATCAGAAATCCAAGTCTTATATTTAGCAGCATGAGACTTAACGTCCTAGTGTTCTGTTGCATTATAATGTGTAATTTCACGAGAATCTTTTCCCATTTTAAAAGAGTAATTATCAAAACTTGACAGGTGCATTGAACAATTTGAAAAAGTGATCTCAACGTAGACTTATATTTTTCTCTATGTTTGTGTTTTCCTTCCAATTGTGGATTTTTTTCCCCCAGCTAACCTTATGATTTTGCTGGGAAAGGTGACTATCTTATGGTTTCTGAAGGTCTTAGAGCTGGCATTGCTGAACAAGTTCTCAATGTATTTTTCTGTATCTAGTATCAATACAGAATGAGCTTTGTAGAAAGTGCTGCAGTCTTTTATTTGAAAACTGATCCAGACAAAAAACATGCAGAAATCTTTTCAAGCTTTTAGCATTGTAATACAAAAACATGTATGTGTATTAAATGTGCACGAAGTCCAGTCTCTAGTGATTTTCTGGGAAGATGAAAATTACTCTTCAGCTTTATTAAAGACAGATTGAGCTATATGAAAAGACCAGCAGAACTCTTCTCTTCAAAAGCTGCCCCTCTGTTTACATCTGTATTTTGTATTTTCCCTTCATAAAAGTATGGTGACATGTCATTCCATTTTTTGAGTGGAGCTTATTTGGTCTCTTGTGCATAGACCTGTTCTATTTGTTCAAGACAACCTGGTTGTCTTCTATATTTCATATTTTTATGACCAGCAAACCTGGTCATAAACATGAAAACTTCCCTGATTGCTCTTGCTAAAATGATCTATCCTTCAAAAACATCAATTTCTAAGCTGAGAGCAAGGAAAAATACATTCGTTAATAAATCCCTATCTCCCAGACTCAGCTGCAGAACGAACGCTATGACCAATTTCACCACTTGACAAATAAGCTAGAAGGTAAAAGTTTGAGTCCTCTGGGAACCATCTGGATATGTAGTGAAGAATGACATCCCTCCTCATGCTCTGTCTTAGGAGCCAGTAAAGGATCAATAATCAAATGAGTGCCTTGCTCTGATCAGGTGAAGAAATTTTCACTCCCTTGGTTTTTCACAGACTTGGGTTTGATTCCAAATTGTGCATTCAAATTGGCATACTGTGAATGCAGCTCTTTAAAATACTTACTTTAGAACCCTGTAGATGATCACTACGTCTTACAAAAGGCTAAGCTTCAGGCTAATTTCGGTATTTGCAGTATCCATAAGCAGCCATTGATTTAGGCAGCTTTGATTCCAGTTTCATAAGGAAATTACATTTTGCCATGCTACTAGCTGTCTAGTCTGGTAAATATAATGCTTTGCTCCATGTTTTTCAGGATGGCAGTTCCCCATATGGTGCCAGGTATGTGGGTTCCATGGTAGCTGATGTTCACCGTACACTGATGTATGGTGGGATCTTCATGTATCCGGCTAATCAGAAGAGCCCTAAAGGAAAGGTATATTGTTTGAATTCCTTTCTGGTGAACTTAGCCAACTTGATGTTTCTGGTATTACCAGAACAATACTTTAGATAAATAAACAAGTGATTTTCCGCTGCAGGAAAGATTATTAATGAAAATGATGTTCAGCAATCAAATTTAGGGAAGAAATCCAGGCAATTACCAGTTTAGGCCAGAAATCTTCCAGTGTGCTTTTATACTGTGAACTACTCAAGTGGTTTCCACTGCAACCGAGGACATCATTAATTTTTCTAAAGATGATATTTCAGTGCCATAGAAACCCATTGAGACACCTGTGCACAGCTGGCAGGTACAACACAGAGCTAAGGAAGACCTCTGTGCTTTAAGCCAGCAACTGGAGTTATCCCACCAACAGGTGGGATATGCTGAGCTCTAGATGGGGTTTTGCCCAGTGCTAGAAAAACAAGTTTGCCTACCTTATGTTTCCAAAGGGCACTGAGCCTACCATCACCAGCTCTGCAAACTCAGGCTCCTACTACCTCACCAGAAAAGGTAATTACAGTGGAAGGTGGGTTTCATGCATGCTAAGATCAGTATTTTGGGAAAATATGACTTCCCATTTGGACACCTGTACAAAACACACCATGACAATGCAGTGCAATGCAATGCAGTCAGCCTCTGAAACTGATGAGCCATGGACCATAGTCAACCTCAACTTCTCTCCTCTAGCATCAGATACCCTTACTATCACATTTCTAAAAATATGTCTGATGTGTGAACCAACAGTAACCCGCAGGTCATCCTTAGGAAATTATTGGTTTAGTACATAATAGATTGGACTTGGTGTTCTACTCCAAGACCACATTCTTTCCCGATCTACACCATACTTAAAATGTTCTATTGAAACATTTTTGTATCCATGACTGGCATGTGGAGGAATCTGCCCCATCTCCCACACTGGTCTCAGAACATCCTGTTGTCTACAGCCTTTAGGGAAAGAGAACTACTGGTGCCATCACAGTGAACTTGTATTTACCAAAATACCAGCAGATCCAAGTGGTCCTCAAAGAAAAACAGGAAAATAATTCCCTTCAATATATACAACCAAAAATGTCTGCATGTTTGTCCAGCCAAAAATTATTCAGATTTTTGAATCAGTATCCCAGGGAAAAAAAACCAAAACCACCACCCCAAAAAAGCCCTCAGTAAATGATGTAGATCTGTTTGTACACCAGAGAAAGAGACAAAAAAGGAATTTGCTGTGTGTGAAAAAAGTGGGTTTGCTGACGGGCCTCTTCAAATTAAACTTTTTGTTTTGAAATCTGCATTAAACCACTGTTGAAGAGAGAGAATGAAAAACAGGACAAAAGAACAAAGGAACAAAGTACTTATATAACTTTATAGAAATGAAGGTTTCCACAGGAGTTAGCCCACACTTATTACTGGATTGCTCTGGCTTGCACTGCCATAATAAAGACAGTAATGAAAGTAGCAAAACATGCTATCAGTACAATTAAAAGTACTCTTTCCTTCTCACAGTGCAGGTGTATATAGTTCTTTTCACATAAATCTTTTGTTGTTGAAGAAATAATGTTCTTGTGGCAAGTGCCCTGGTCATCATTCTCCTGAAAGACAGTCTATGCACTTGGTTAGAGTGCTGAAGGCAACCAAATGTCACTGTAATTGATCTAAAGTCTTTAGAGTAAATGCAAATGACATGCATGTAGGCCCTAACATATACAGCTTCTTCTTTAACTTAAAGAAAGAAAATTAAATACTTGGTAAACAGTACAGGACCAATTAAATCCTCTTTTCAAATTATATATTTTGAATAATATTTTTTATAAACTTAAGGCTTATAGTTCTCTATTAGGGGAAAAATGTTAAACCTATCTGAAGACAGAGCCCATCTGAAGATTCCTAAGTGCAATTGCACTACTTCCTGAAGAAAAACTGCTTTCCTTAAGTCAAACGTGGTTGCATGGTGATACCACTGCTGTTTGCTGGCTCATGATCTTCCAGAACTGGGCCAAGCAATAAGAAGGAGAGTGAAGGATTTTGGTCCTATGTTCCCTGTGAGATGGAGTCCTTGCACCAGAAGTAGCACTTCAGTGGGCTTTAAAGATAAGAAAGAAGGTAATAAGGTGCTGTTTAAATGTGTGGCTTATCCTTGTTTTACTGGTGTGCTAAAGGCATAATGGGAAGTGAAGTAATGTGTTTGACCCATTTCTTTGCCTCTAAGTACAGCTGCATTCTGTCACACTTCCTTTTCCCCAGAAGGGGTAAATTCTCTTTTTTACACGTGTGAAGAGTCTTTTAAACAAAATATGTGCTAATATTGTTGTATGTGAGCACTTCATAGGTAAACCTACAGAAATAATGTCTGTTCGAAACTGACTACCTATGTTTATTTAAACACAGAAACTTTTAGCATATCCTAAATAAGCTCACATTCCACTGGAATACATTCACCCTAAGAGGTAACACTTTAAAAAAAAGTGAACAGATATTAGGGCCCAAACCAAAAGGGAAAATTTGCTTTTAGTAAATAAATGTAGCTCCTTCGGAAAACACACTGTCTGGATAAGTTCAGGCCACTACTATCTATCCATCTTTCTGAAGAGAAGCCATCAAATCCTGAAATTTGAAACTGGGAGCATCAAGTTTCAAACTCAAAAATATCCTGACCAAACATAACATAATTATCCCAAGCTCTGAGTTAACACATAAAGGCTACATATGAGAAGATATTTTGGCTCTTCCTTCCCAGTACTGTTAGCTTAGCTCGTTTAACAGTTTTGCTGATGTCTGTGGGACACACCTTTTACATTTTGACAAAATACAGCTTCACTTGTGCTGCACATCAGTACATCAGCTTGGAAATGATAGTGGTGATGCCTGGATGTAGGGTCAGTACACTGTTCCTCTAGACAGAAGGTGTTAGGGAACATGAAAAGAAGACAGGGAAGGAGTGGCTCACCGAGAGACATTGCTACTTAGGTCCATTGAAGTTTGGTACAGAATTTCCTAAAATCACAAAAGGAAGGCTAGGTTTTGGCAAGTCCTTGATATCGTTTCCCCCAAAGGCAATCACGTGTTCCCTCTTTCTTTCTAGCTCCGACTTCTCTATGAATGCAACCCTATGGCTTTCATCATCGAGCAGGCAGGTGGGATGGCAACTACAGGGACTGAAGCAGTGTTGGATGTGAAACCTGAGAATATTCACCAGAGAGTTCCTCTTATACTGGGCTCTCCAGATGATGTACAAGAATACCTTGCTTGTGTACAGAAACACCAGAAGAGCAGCTAAAGGCTTTCCATATCAGACCTTGCTTGTCCATTTTCAGTCTCCAGGAAAAGATTTACCTTTTAAAATGGTGGATTGTATCAATTACCACCAATCTCTCAGTGAAAGTCTCACTTTGCAAGAACAAGAAAAATAGTGAGATTTCATTTCTCCTTGCAGGCAAGTGTAAAAAACCTTTAATTCTGATTTATGCAGGGCAAGTGCAGAGATAGTCCTGATTTCCAAACAGAGAGTGCTTACTTTATATAATATTAGGGAAAGTAAGGGAATCGTGTCAGTATCCCCATTTGATCTGAAGCTTTACATCTGACATTACATGGATGGTATTTTTTGAGACAGGATTGCCACAACAATATTTAAGATGCCATGATCTTGATTTTGTGTCAGAGGCTTTCTTGCAGATGCTTTTTATCTTGACAGCCCTAAGAAGAGCAGAAGTCTCATACTGTCTGAAACAGTATTTTTAAGCTGCAAATTATATATGTTTTTGGTAATTAATAGAGATGAAAAGGTTGCAACATTGCCAGGGTATTTAATTTATCATAACAACAGGAAATATCATTGTGTTTACACTCAACTTTGAACAGCACAAATTACAATAAACCATTGCTATGGATGTGACACCCAAATCATGCCTATTGTGTTGATCCATCGTTCTCTGCAACAGAAGAGGATACAAGGACACTGTCACACCTCTATTTTCTCTTACTGTGAAAGGTTCTCGTTGCAGATTGAAGTTTGCCCTTTCACACATGTTTTATTGCCATTTCTAGCCATTGTGGTGTCCTGTCCTTAAGGGGAGAGGAGCACCCAAGTTCTGTAGATGCTCGTGGTCAAAGGGAATGACAGAAGTCAGATGGTCCTCAGAAGCTTACCAAGTTTTATTAGTAAATTCCACACTTGGCATGAGAATTTGTACAAATTAATCCCTGATCTCCTACAAAAAGCACACGGCAGTGAATTTTGGATAAAGGAGTAGGGTGAAAGGGGAGAGAGGGGGAGGGAGAGAGAAAGAGAAAGAGACAGAGAGAGAAAGCTGAATTTAAGAGGAGGGGGAAGGCAAGAGGGACACAGAGAAAGAGTCCTGGCTCCAGCATGGATCCAGCTGATGCGGAGTCCAGGGACCTGAGAGTGCACATGTGCCTGGGCTTAGTGAGGATACTTTTTTACCCTGCCATGGAGATAACTTTCTCATTTGCTATGCAAATTTAGTTATCATGCACAGTTTCTTCTTTCAGACCTTTCTGGAAGTGGGTCAAAGGGCTTTGGGCATCTTGAGTGGTCTTGATCCTTTCTACAGTCTATTCCCCCTTCTCAGTCTCAATCCTGTGCTTGCACTGTGTTGTCCTTATCTCCAAGAGCTACAACAAGGATGTTTATCCCACAAATGTGCTGCCCTACTTCTGTATGGCCACCTTCACCAGCCACACCCTGTTCTTTCTCACAGTGTGTGTTACCAACAATCACTGGTTGTTATCATCAACAATCCTTGGTTGGCTCCACAACTATCTGGTTATTGCTGTTTGAGACATACACACTGGGGACTCAGGATCCTGCATGAACTTAACTTCCTGAGAGCCACCTTCAGCCTCTCCTAAGACCTACTTGGAGGAATCCCATGGGATGGAACGCTAGAAGATAAGGAGGTCCAAGAGAGCTGGTCAATATCCAAACCACTTCCTCCAAGCTCAAGACCAGTGTAGCTTTATGGGCAGGAAATCAGGCAAAGGGATACCTGCATGGATGAGCAGGGAGCTTCTGGGAAAAAATTTATGGGATGTGGAAAAAGAGCAAGGCCCTGTGGGAGGACTATAGGAACATCATCAGAGTATGCAGGGATGAGATGAGGAAGACCAAGGCCCACTTGGAATTGAATCTGGCAAGTGATATCAAAGGCAAGTGAAAGGGCTTCTACAAGTACATAGCAGCAAAAGGAGATTAGGGAAAATGTGGGATCACTGCTAAATCAGATGGGTGTCCTGATGATGGAAGACACAGACAAGGCAGAATTACTGAATGCCTTCTTTGTCTCAGTCTTTAATGATGAGGCCAGCCCTCAGGAATTCCAGACCTTGGAGGCAAGAGAGGAAGGCTGGAGAAAGGAGGACTTCTCCCTGGTCATAGAGGCTTGGGTTAGAGGTCAGCTAGATGGACTTAACACCCATAAATCCATGGGCTCTGATGGGATGCACCCATGGGTGCTGAGGGAGCTGGCAGATGTTGCCAAGCCAACCTCCATTGTCTGTGCAAAATCACAGAGAACAGGAGAGCTGCCCAATGACTGGAGGAAAGCTGGAGTTACTGCTATCTTCAAAAAGGACCAGAAGGGGGACCTGGGACAACACATCCAGTCAGCTTCATCTCTATACCTGAAAAGGGAATGGAACAGCTCATTCTGCAGATCACACCCAGGCATGTAGAAGAATAAGGTCATTGGGAGTAGTCAGCATGGATTCACCAAGGGGAAGTGCTGCCTGACCAATCCAATAAGCTTCTATGATGGCAGGGCAGGATGGGTCAGTGAGGGGAGAACAGTGGATGTTGTCTGCCTTGACTCCAGCAAGGCTTTTGGCACTGTCTCTCTCCCATAACATGCTGGCAGGTAAGCTCAGGAAATGTGGGTTAGATGAATGGACAGTGAGGTGGATGGAGAACTGGCTGAAGGCAGAGCTCAGAGGGCTGTGATCAGAGGAGCAGAATCCAGCAGGAGGCCTGCAGCCAGTGGTGTTCCCAAGGGATCAATACCAGAACCATTCCTTGTTTATCAATGACCCAGATGAAGGGATGGAATGCACCCTCAGCAAGTCTGCTGTGACAGACTGGGCTGATCCACCTGAAGGCTGTGCTGCCATTCCGTGGGACCTTGATAGGCTGGAGAGTTGGGCAGAGAGAAACTTAATGAGCCCAGCAAGGGCAAGTGTTGGGTCTGCAGCTGGGGAGGAACAGCCCCAATGCCAGCTGGGGCTGACCTCCTACAGACCAGCTCTGTGGAGAAGCACCTGGGACTCTTGGTGGATCACAAGTTGTCCAAGAGCTGTCAGTGCCCTTGTGGCCAGGAGGGCAAATGGTATCCTGGGGTGCATTGGGAAGAGTGTGACCAGCAGGTCAAGATAGGTGATCCTGCCCCTCTACTCGGCCCTGGTGAGGCACCTCTGGAGTGCTGTGTCCAGTTCTGGGCTCCTCAGCACAAGGAGCTACTGAGGAGAGTCCAGCAGAGGGTCACAAGGATGATCAGGGGTCTGGAGCATCTCTCTCATGAGGAGACACTTAAGGAGCTGGGCCTGTTTAGTCTGGAGAAAAGAAGACTAAGATGAGATCTCATTAATGCATTTAAATACCTCAAAGGCAGGTGCCAAGAGGATGGTGCCAGACTGGTGCCCCACGACAGGATGAGGAGCAATGGCCATAAAGTAATACACAAAAAGTTGCACCTCAACAAAAGGAAGAATTTCTTTATGTTTTCTTTACATCTGGAACAGGGTGCCCTGGAGTGTCCCTCTGTGGAGACATTCAAAACCCATCTGGACAGGTTCCTGTGTAACCTGCTGTAGCTGACTGTACCTTGAAAGGGGGGCTGGACTCAAATCTCCAGAGGTCCTTTCCAACCCTAATGACTCTGTGATTCTGACACTTCTAGGCTTCTACAGCCATCCATCCCGTTGGTGCACTGGTGTTTAATCTCATATTTGAGACTGCCTAAGGAGATCAGAAATCAGCTGTGAAACTAGTAGTCATTGACAATGAGAGCAAAAATTAGCAATTAAAAGAAATATGTGATTACATTAAGTCATAAAGATGAGAAAACTGAGCTTTAGGTCACTTTAAGTATTAGACACTTTTATAGCCCTCCTGTCTCATTATATGAACTTTTTTTTTAGGTGACCTCCTTGGTGTAAGCAACTCCTGTACCTTCATCTCATTTTCACCCCTGATCCCAGTTGTGCTGGCACAAGACTGTACTAAGAACACTCTGTGAATTACATTAGGACATAGAGCGGAATTAAAAATACTCCTGCCAAGAAAATCCAGCAGTAATTTTTTAACTTACAACTGTGTTCTATTATTCATAAAGAGGAGGCAGGCTGAACAAAAGCAGACAGAAAATTATTCAGGATGAGTATTTATCCTTACTTGATGCTATCCCAGGGGTGAGGATGTGATTCAGTGCTGCTTCAGGTATGAAAGCACTCTTTCTGCAGGTGTTTATCTGGCACTTCTTAAAGCTGTGACAACTGCCCAGGATCAGCAAGTACAGTGTGTACTTGTTTATTCTGTTCCTCATCACGTGCTTCCCAAAGTTTCTACTATCAACAGCGGAACACACGCAACACTTAAATCCTGGAGACTGAAGAGGAAACTGAAAAAAAGGAAAAAAAGAAAGGGTTTCGGTAATCATAAAAACTTTTTACTGCAGGATGCAACGGTGAACTCTGACTATGAAAACTAATAAATCAGCTTTCCTGCGGAGAAAAATATGCACAGTGTACATGCATATATATATGCATCTATATATATATGTTTATACATATCTTTTATACACATATAGTGATTCTCTCTGGTGGTTTCTATACAGGAACACAAATAGATGTTGATGCCACTAATTAATTGAGGAGCTACATTGCATTTTTTTATATTGGAAACCAAGTGCAATTTGAGGCCAATATAAGTAAACTAACAATACTAGTTCTACATCAGAAGGATTTCTGGTAACCTAGTCCTGTTCCCAAGCAGGCAGGAGAGATGATATAGCAAGGATACAGCAAGAATAGAGACACAGAACTCCTCAGTGTAACCACAGGGCCTCTAAAAACCACCACTTTCTAGGGAAATGCTTGAAGTTTGTTTTGCAGTGGGTATACCCATGTCTAGTGGGTAAGATCCATGTTCCTGCTGGCAGGATATATATATACACTCTCATATTGCAACATGTCAGTCATTCAATGCCCTACTTACTGTCAGACTTACAGCACCCACCTTGCCTTCATTTCAGTATGGTATCACAGAGAAACCTGGATATAATCCCAGCTGCTGTCTTTCCCACGTTTTGTTTCTTTCCTCAGTTTGCACCACAAGCACCCATTAGTGGAGGCTAGCACTGGGACACTGCTCTGACCAACAGCTGCCGCTTGGGTGGCTGTTAATGCTTAAATGACAGCACTCCTGGTTTGTGGGCTGCTGGGTGACTGGTACTTACGAAGAGATCCATATCTACTCTGTATAAACAACCCATACAAACCTCAAACGGAGATTAAGAAAGCAGCAACTCTATTCAGTGTGAACAGTGGCTATTTGCTGGAGCCCTGCTTTGACCTACCTCACCTACCTAAGCACTTATATGAATTCGGCTGCATGTAGCACAACCCTGCAACCAGACCACTCCACAAAGTCCTTCTTAAAGGCTCAAGGGTGAGTTTTAAATCTTCCCTTCGCAGTGTAATATGAGTTCAGACCATTTCTCCAGAGCTCTCTGACACTAACCACAGGGTGAGGAGACACCACCTATGAGGCCCTTGCAACACTGGACCACAACTTCCTTCCATGGCCAGCTGCCAGGGTGTCTGAGGGCATTCAGACTGCTGAGAAAATAAGACATAGTTTTTCTTTTGTTGTTGGCTTTGTTGGTTTTTTTTTAAGAATCAGAGATTATTTAGTGGTTGGAGCAGTGTGAAAGGTGACATACCACAAGCTGCCATCAAGTCTGCTGGGAGAAGCAGGCAGCATTCACGGTGAAGGTGTTCTGACTGTGCCTCTGGATGCAGAAGTTGGCAATGCCTGATATTATCCCTCAGATACTCATTAACATGATATCAAATTGAAAATACATGGAAAGACCAAAGGCATGAAGGGACATGCATCTAAATGTTAATTCCCATATGTGCCTTTGTATCAGTATTCAGTAGCTTCTTGACATAAAATTACATATTAATAAATCAGCACCCATTTGATTTCCTATTACTTTTGGAGAAAGATGTGGAAACTATACTATTTGTATTATACACAGTATATAACATACATGGCTGTTGTTAAAGCACTGATTGCCAAACTTATTGCCAAACATAATTCTTCTTTCCAATTATTGGGAACATTTGCACCCATTTCAGAAGTAAAATAAAGGCAAACTACCTAAACCTAGTGGTGTCCAGTAACATGATAAAACATGGAAACCCCACCAGTCTCTTAATAAATGAGCAGTTGTTCACAAATTGCTTTGACTGGAAACTGAGTTAGTCTGAGCAGCCAGCCGCAGAGAGGTGGCCTTGTGACTGCAATCACAAGATGGGGGATCAGAGAACAGGTTGGGCTGGCAGGCTGCCCACCAGTCCCGTGGCACCCAGGCTGCCTGTGCTGCTGGCCTGCCAGCCCAGCACTGAGGCACTGATCCTGGACACTCTGCACTGGGACATCACCCATCCCTGAGAAAGCAAGGCAGCTGAAATGCAGATGCACTTTGAAATGTAGGATCAAATGTGTCTCTGAGCATTTGTATCAAAAGTGGATACTTTATTCTGTTTTCAACACAATATGCACACAGGGAGTTTTGCTGTTTTTTTAATAAAGCCAACTGACATTTCTGGAAAAGTCAGGCTAAAGATTTCTTCATTTATAAAATGCCAGCTAATTAGAGACAGAGAACAAGAAAGAGCTCTTAGCTTACATTGATTGTACTACACAGACACATTGTGAGAAAAGGGTGTGCTTGTGGAAGAGAAGCAGGGGTTTAGTAAGAGGAAAGATGGCAAAGTCATTATCTTCTGTGAGACTGCAAAGGTAAAAGTATCTGTTTTTCAGAGATATCCAGGGCCCAAAAGTGGGAATGGCAGAGAATAAAATGAACACTGAGATAGAGGATCTGCACATATTACCCAGAGGTACAGAACACCTGAAGTTTTGAGGAGATAACCCCCACCATTCAGGGTTCATGTTGTTGTGGGCAATGCTCATAAGCCTCACTCATTGCTACCAAAAACACCTTTAGTTTTTGTTCCTGGCTTTCTGCAAATACAGATGTGTTTTCAGAAAACAGAAAAACAAAAACCTCAAACCAAGCATGTGATCTGATTCAACTGAACTGATTTTAATACTTCATAGAGATAGGATTCTGCATGGAGATCTGGCCTGAGGAGGTTGCTTTTATCTAATGCAATGATTTGCATCATGGTTCTGCAGGATTCTGTTCATCAGGAGCCCAGCAACCTGTTTTCTGGTAGCAGCTTTTGTTGTTGTGACCACGGCGCTCAGTGAAGGCAGTTTGGTGAGCCAGCTTGCAGAGGGTGTTGGCCAAGACTGCTATGTACTCCCACGTTGATAAGTGGAGTTTGGCCTAGGAATTCTTGTCAGCTGCTGAGCAGATCACCCGGGGAATATTTTATCACTTTTAAAGGGACACCTCTGAAGGAGATAATGCAGCCGCTCAGTTACTGGGTCAGCTGTGCTCAGGCTGAATGTGCGTGGCCAGCCTAAGCCCAGCCCGGGCATGACCGTTCACGATGTCTCATCGATTCAGCTGATGCTCCAATGCACTGTCGGCACATGCCCGGGGAAAAAAAAAGAGGTCAGCTTCTCTCCACACCCAGCTGCCTCAGCACCAGCCTTGTCATCGTGTGCTGTGAGGAGCACAGCTCTGAGACACCGTACCGGGTGACACACCATCTGTCCTTTGCCCTTTTGATTGCCAGCTTTCCTGTTTTGCTCCTGCATGGACCATTTTCTCCCTCTTTTAACAACACAGTGTGATTTATTATTCCAGCACAGAAAAAGGGGATTGTTCAAACAAAAGCAGGGAGGATAAGTGGAAAGGGCCACGCAGACAAATGTCAATCTGAAATTTAAACCCCATAAAAGAACAAGAATAGGGATGTTTACTTTTAGCTCTTTTGAAGCTCTGCTGGGAGAAAACAAAGCCAAAGCGGGAGTCTAGCCTTCTCTCAAATGCACACCCACAGCTGCTAATCAGTTGCATGGCCTCTGGCAGGCAGCCTCACTGCTTTTGGCCTTCCTCCTCTCCCACTTCTCAGCTCGGTGTCAGTTTAGATTAAAAACTCAGTGTGGAGGGAGTTTCTTTTGCTCTTGGTTTGCAGAATTCCTAACAAAAAGGCTATAAAGTTTGTTGAAATGTCTAGAAATACTGCAACAGAAATACCACTTCAAAAGTAATCCTGATGGGAATCCTATGACCACAAGTTTGCTTCTGAAACAGTCTATTATGTTGTGAGAGAAATGTGATCAAACCTTGTAACAGCTCTGAATCAGAAAACACAGGTCCTCTCCAGTTCTTCCTAGCAAGCAACAAATAGCAAAAAGGCAGCAGGATTTATTCTTAACCTTTGCACAAGGTATTGGAATTTCTATATAAACAGAGAGAGAAGTTTCTTCTGACTACGAGAGACTATTATTGTAAATCTCCAAAAGCCAATGCAATTTTACCACACAGCTGATTTTTCCAGCATGTATTTCCTATTACGAAAAAACCCTGCTGTCAGCTTATGCTTCATGCTTGAATGAGGAAATCAATACTGTTAAACATGGCTGAGCAGAAGGAATGTTAAGATGGCTATTGAGAAGAATTTGCATTCACAATTCTGGCATTGGTGTGCTATTATGGTAGAAGGTTGTGCTATATGTTTGGTCATACACATATCTAGCAAAAATGGGCACCTGCAGACACAGCAATGAACCGTTTCAAGAGTTTAATGGGCAGCCCTGTCTAGGGTTTTTTGTGCCTTGTTACAAGCATCATAAACTGATATGTTACAGAGGTATGCTTAGAAGTACACTTCCTTTGCGGGAAAAAACACCTGACTTGGCAGCTCTGAAGCCACCTCATTTGACCTTTGGATTTTAAGCAAATACAAGTATGTTCCAAGACACGCTACAGCCTCAAGGAGTTCTCAACACCCTGTTTCAGCATCAACTTCTCAGACACCCTCAGACAGTTTGAGTGTCTAACAGCCCAGCATTTATTTTAAACAGTTCTATGTCATGGCATGCATGCTGTGCAGGAAGCTTTCACTAGTAATTAAAAAAAAAAAACCAACACCTTACTCATGAGAACTTAGAGTATTTCCATGACAGCTTCTGAGGCAGTTTTTCCTGGTAGAGGTGGGAAGTAATAGCTGTAACAGCTTCAGAGGGCCCTCAGTAGCACCCCAGGGGAGCACACCTAAACCATTCTCACCCTAGAGGAATACACAATAGCACAGGCAAAGAGCTTCGAAACACAAATTTAATTCCAGATGAATGTCCAAAGTGTCACTAAGCATATGAACAACACTTAGAAGGCTGAAAAATTGCCTCTTCCTTGCTGAGACCTCAGACCAACAATCCTAGAGGACCTTATAAAGCCACCCTTAACTAGAGCAGCCTTCTGAAGGTGGTGGGTGGGGGAATAGCTCACTCAATGACTCTGCTCCATCTTTGACCACTTCTTCCCCAAACCAGGACTGCAGAAGGTACCAGGTATCAGAGCTGCAGCACCACACCTGATGACACACATTGTTACTTCTACAATGTGTTTGCCAAGATCACTTTATTGGGAAAATCTAACAGGTTTCACAGAGTCGATTTTGGATCTCCTAGAGATGGTGAGAACTGCCAGCGAACAAAACAAGGAAGCATTGTAAAAAAAGAATCCAATACATATTTTACAAATGCCTGTCTCCATGCTTTCTTTTCTCCTTTGTGACAAAGGTTGGCGGTAGCTCTTCAACAGAAAATAGGCATGATGGAAACAAAAGCTACTGCAGAAATCATATTTTAAGACCATAAAATAATCTTCGTACAGCTGAGCTTAAAAAGAGGAAACAAAACAGTCAAGTTCTCTGTGAACACAAATGAAGGTGGCTTCTTCTGAGACTCTTAATCTATCTAAACTAATCAATCCATGGATCAGGTCTCCACCATGTGGCCAATCCTCCTCCTCCCCAAAATAAAGCTCCAATTGGGCTCCCTGTCTGTTTTCAGAAAAGACTTATTGAATATCACCTGAGTTTAGTTTTGTGAATTGTGAATGAAATTTCATTATTATAGCCTTTGTTCCAAATGCTTTAGGTGTCCCTACACTTATCTGAAATTGCATTAGTGATTTGATAAAACTGTGATTAGCAAATGAGATAACAACATCCCCATTACTTGATTTAAACAATTATTTCTTCAAAACAGTGAATTTGTTAAATCAGCATTTCCTGCTATGACTTCCTGGCAAAAAGACTGAAGAGTCTTTTTGAATGGACAGCAAATAAAAATAGGCTCTCACTCTCATATATCTTGATAAAGTCCAAAGAAAGCTAGAAAGCAGAAACATCAGGTTACATTATGACAGCCTTCAGGGTATGCTCAGTTCCTTGGTTAACAGCCAGAAACTGCAGTCTGTCTCTAATATGTGAAAACTGATTAGCTGGCATTAAGCTTAAGAGCAACATGACAGGATTTGTTATTTCATCAAGGAGATTAATTAAAGAGCAAATGCTGCATAGATATTCAGAAGCTCTTTTTTTTGTTTGTTTGTTTTTTTAAACTGGATATTCCCAATTTCCCATGTCTCTGGCTGTCTCAGAACTATGTTTTCTCAGTGCTGTTATGCAGATCACCAGTTAATCATTCATTATAGAAAACCTTCACTGATACAATTCATCATGTTTGCCTTTCCTGTAAGGTTTTCACAGCATGAGTTGACAAATATTTTGTTACCGTAGTTCTTCAAAGCATTTTGAAAATTACTTTAGTGCATGGCTTGTATAGCAGAATAACAAAATTATTTATTTCACTGTTAATGTTTGGAAATGGATTTCACATTAGCAAAGACAAAAAAAAAAATGCATGTTAAAAAAACCCCACCAAAATTCCGTTCTACTCAGCAGTCAGACAGGATGAGAAATCGAGTGCTCTAAAGTAGTTTCCTACATGACAGTTAAATTCATTTCTCACCAGACTTCAAAGAATTAACCTCATGTGTAAGCAAAATCATTTAATGTCATTACTTTCCTTGCCTCAAGAGCACGTCTTTTAAAAATTCAGGTCCAGTGACTAATAAGTACATTCAACAAGAAGATCAGAGAAACTGCTAAGAGACATTTATGACAAGAAGAGTCTATCTAAAAAGCATCAACACACGGAAGAAAAATGCAAAACTTTTTTCTTCCCAAATTTTTGTTAAAAAGTGCATTTTCACAATTAATATGCTGGCAAACAAGGCCTGCAAAGTTTGTCACCATACAGAACTGCCATCTAGCATGCAGGTAACATAGTATCCAGCTCATATATTTAGATACATGTAAGATCCCATTAACAACAGCAGCTGCAACTCAGGGCCTAAACAGGGAAGTATAGATAGGATATTTTACTGATAATACGCATGCATTAGTATCTTTAAAAGTAACACATATTTTAATAAATGCAACTTCAGCTATCAGCAGGAATATAAAACCAAAGCAAGCTTTGGAGAGAAAATACTGGAACAGTAACCAAGAGCTTTAATTACGCATAACTTTCTGGGAACAGCTCTGGAGCTTGCTGTGGCCACACACAACATGCATTTGCTATATATTCGGAAAGGAAAAATTTTGAACAGAGACACTTTCCCCAACACGACATATACCACTATGGAATAATTTGATACTTTATTACAGCATTACTGAAGTAAATAAAACAGCTTTACAGAAGACAGGGCCACCACAGTGGAATCACAAAGGCAGATTTAGTATTTTTCTTGAAATGCATTCTTTAGATTTCTAAGAAAAGACTTACACATATACTTAAATCATGCAATTAAACAACTGCAACTTATACAAAAATCCTGGTCTTTACAGTGTCACATAAGGCAATTCTGGGTGAAGCTGTTACTTAAGATTGTGTAAATATTGAGTTATCTACATGACCTGACTTACCCTGTCCCTTTCATTATTATTCCACTCTGGGGAGGATGTTCAGCCAGAATGGTCAGCAAGTTTTAATCCACACAAATAGCTGCACTATCACATATTTGTTCTAAAGAAGTCAAAGGCTGATGCTTCTTTTGTGAGCTACCTGCCCATTCACGTGCATATGTTTTGGAAAGTTATTTCCTTTTCATTTCCCTTCTGCTCATAAAAAATATCTTGTTTTCCCAGCAACTTTTTTTAACCCTGGATTTTGCAGCCAAACACCTTTCCCTGTTGCCCATTTCTTCAGCAGTTCAAGTCCCAGCAGACTTTGTACTGCTCTCACCCTTGTTTTAGCCAATAAGAAAACCCAAAACACTGTACACTACCAGGCTCACAGTAACACCAGATTCCAGGCTTAAAAAGTGTTCAGAGAGACAAGTCTCAGTCCATTCCCAGTTCCAGCAGCAAGAATGAATAATCATCTTCTGCATAAGCTTATGCACTTTTCTGCCAGCATTTTGCTCCTGCCTCTCATTTTGAATGTACAAACCATTGCCATTTCCCTCTGAATATCAGCCTTTTTAGGACCCCCGTGAGATCCATATTAATTTCCTCCATAGCTTCCCCAAGCAGTGTGGATGCCCTCCATAACTGGCTTAGCAAGTCAACTTTATAGCTAAATACAAACCAGTATTTCTGCTCTGTGGCTTGTTAAACAGCCACTGGGCCGAGTGAGGCTCTTCCTTTAAAAAAAAAACAACAAACCAAACTTGCCGGGAAATTCAGGTTGAAAGAATTCATCTACAAGCAGCACATGAACAACTCACAATTATTACTATTATTATGGATAACTCATCTTGTTTTTCTCTTTAAAGAAGAATTTATTAAATGCAACTTAGACTTTAAAGGCATTATCAACAAGAAAGAAATTATTCTTCCACCAACTGTGGTCTATGTGTTTTCTTGTGTGCATGGCTATCAGATTCCAAAAAAATATTCTGCACAAAAACCCATGGATCCATAAACTCAGAACTGGTGCTAGTTATGCTTCAGAACTATACCTCCTTTACCTACAGCCCAAGAGCAAGGGATCTCAATACCCAAAAGCCAGAGCAAGTCTTCTCCCTGCTGCCATTTTTGATATTTAACAATTCACCACCCTCTTCAGGAACTACCGGTACCCAAAACACACCTAATCTTGCCTGGCACCCAAAACACAGCTAATACTCATGGTTTCAGCAGCAGATACCTGCAGAGAGAAAAGGTCATACAAGGCACAGCGTGAGCCACCTCAGTTAAGTCAACCAGCAAGTATACAGGTAACAAGCAGCCCAGCTTCACTTTCCACAGGGACATTTCCCCCTCACCCTCCTTCTTTCTCCAGCTGAAGCTAGTACAGGGGGAAGATAACATCTAGTGTCCTACATATCTCTAGAAACAAGCCCTCTGAACAGTCCAGGTGTGCTTTTGGTGTTCCTGCTGTATCTTGTAATGCTCAAAAGGACACACCTGCTCCCACTACACAAGTGTGGTATGTTGAGGTGCCATTAAGAAAACACTGACAGATTTAAAAGCTAAGTGAAGAGCAGATGCTGCATGCAGATGATAAAGCAAAGATCTTTGTTATGAGACACAAATAACCAGAGATATTTTTCCACTTCCCATTGTAAATAATCTATATAATAAAATTCTACGCTCCTTTTTATAACAGCTATTAGCCATCTGCAGATAGGGTTGCATCTTAGTGATTCATGGAGAGAGGTACACATATAGACTCCAGCTTAGAGTATGATTTAGGATGCCTATTCCACAAGTTCCAAGTAGAAAAAAGACCAAAGAGCCAAGCCATCTGTACATAGTGGAATTTAAGTATTTATTTAAAAAGTAAACCTTTGGACACATTGCAATTTAAAAAAAAAAAAAAGGAAAAATACAAAGAATCTATTGGATTAAGCAGCCAAAAGCCAGCAATATTACAAGCTGTTTACATACCAACATTTACATTAATTTAAACAAGTGGCATGTCACCAACATGTAAAATATACTTCAAGAGTTTTAAAAATCAAGTTGAGTTTTGAAAGACACAAGGCTACCACATGTGAACATGGGTTTGGTCATTCAGTTTAAATCCCCTCTTGTACTGAAATGTTCAGTCTTCAAATTATACAAGTGGATAGCTAGCAGCTGTTGCTATTCCACAGTGGTTCTTCCTGTCCTTGGCCATGTAGATATATCCTTTGTCACCCCACTTCTCACCCCAGCTGAAAACAAAAGCAAAGGGTTTGTTTACATTTTCAGAAGTTACTTATTTACTGCTCTCCCCTCTAAGTGTTTAAACTGAAAACCGCTGAATTCCACATTTGTGAAGAAAATCCAAGGTAGTTGCAGCCAAAAAACTGAAGTGTTTTCCAGCAATTAAAAGCATCCCAGGAGGCATCCCAAGCTCATAGAAATGAAGAATGCAGCCATTCTCTCATGAGGTAGTCACACTGATGTGCAAACCTTGACTACAAGTGCCTGAAGCACAGACACTGCTCCCAGGCAATTTAAGGGAAGCCAAAGGCTGCAAGCAGCATTTGAGGGTGGTGCCCCAGTAATGGTGAGAACATGAGACAAGCTCATGTGATGTGCCCTTCGGCATTAATTTATTATTTTCCCTCCAAGGAGGTAACTCCATCTTTAAAGTGTTATCCTATTTCACACAAGTGAGCAGCACTCTGCTTCCAAAACAAATCCATTACACCCCCCCAAGCAGACTTCTTCCTGATCACCACTCTGCTCCACTCCTTTGAGATCTACTAAGTTCACAGGCTGTTTCAGCACTGAGCTCCCTTAAATTAACTGAACAAGCAGAATAAGATGGCTGCTTTGGGCCTACTTTATTAGGCTGCCAGCAGCGTGAGTTGGATTTAACCTTTGTCATACCACACATTCTGAAAACAGTCTCCAGATTTCCTACACACAGATTTTAATTACTGTTGTCTCTCTACCTCTCGCCCTACAAGTGACAAACTACCTTCTATTCTCCCCGGCAGACAGATCTTACCTGTTCTTAACAATCCAGTATTTCTTCCCATCTACATCTTCCCCCTCAAAGCCATAACCTACAACCAGAACACCATGGTCCAAGTCTTCACTGCTGCAGTCTGGTTCATAGTAGATACCTGTGAGGGTATAAGTTCACTCATGAACAAATTCATCTGCAGAAAACCCTTCTGCCTCAGGAGAAGCTTTGTGTATTTCAAATTTAATGTTTCACAGCTTCTTGAAAGTTAGAGGAAGAAATCATAAGTGAATTTCATCATGGCAAAAACTGAGGGACAAGTACACACATATGCAAGAGAAGTACATATGGAAAACCTGACCTAGAATTAAAATGAATTCTAAATTATGTCACAAGATCATACCTACGTTTTTTTGGTCTATTAAACTGTAAGGTAACAGATACTGAGTATTTAAAAAAAAAAAGTTCTCTGAATGAAAGTTATTAACAAATCCCCACCTGACTGATAGAACTGGAACGAAGAATGGCCTGCATCAATAGCAACAGACACTGGACCCACAGCTGCAACTGCTTTCATGAGAGCTCTTTCATGTCCTTGAGGGATGTCAACGAAGCCAGTGTCATTAGCAGCATTGTATTCTGCCTTGTAGCGACAGTCTTCATCATCCTAAGCAGAGAAAGCTCTAGTTATTACACAGTTTTCCATTTAACACACAGGTGAGCACAGAACTACCAGACATTTTGTGACTTTGCAGCTTTGAAAGCAAGGGACTGAAGAGGATCCAATTGCCTCAGCAGTGATTTGCAAGGAGAAAAGGGGGGATACAGAAGAACTGCTTCTGAGTTTCTCAAAAGGACAGAAAAAGTAAAAAATGGTGGGGCCTGGAAAAAAAAGCTTTACTGGGGGTGCAGAGGGCACCACAGCTCTGGAACTCTGCACTCTTTGGTGGGCAGGACAAATATCTCTACAGGAAGGAAAAGAAGCCCAGAATGGCTTAATGAGCAATGGAAGAGAGCCAAGTATTCATTAATTACAAAGCAATCCAGAAACTGCTCATTGAGCAAGCACTTTAAATCCATGGGTTTAGTATGTCATAGTTTGAAAAGCTGTATAGAATGATTTGAAAGTTAGGAATTTGTACTATATGACCTTACATACAACATCTGTGTATTTTGTGCCTTTTTTTTTTTTCTTTTCAGTGAAGCCTGAACTGCTGATGTCACACACATTTACTAGAGGAGAGAGGTGAGACCTAGCTTGGAAGTCAGATCATGTGAAACTGAAACAGATTCAAGCAAGCGCATCCTTCCCTTACCTGCATCACAGGTTAGTACTAAAGTTGTTTTCCCAAGTAAATGAAAACAGACTACAGCTTGGTTGCTTGCTTTTAGCAGTCAGCAAGTTAGGCACTTTCTATAATCAACTGGGATCTCTAGAACAGCCAACATTAGCAAAAGTTTGAGATTACAGGGACACAGGTGAGCAGGAACCCAAATCCAGTGCTGTTCATAACAAATGGTACTGCTATTGGCCAATCAGACAGCACAGAACAAGCTGCAAGAAGTGATCCTCTATAGTGCACAGAACTCTTAAGAAATGAAAACCACAAACCATGGGCTCTCAAGTGATACCACAACTGACTACTGCTCTTTCATCCTCTTGTATCTGTTTAACATTTGATAGAGCGTTACAGGGTTTTTAAAAAGCCTGTCCATTATCTCCATTTATGCATATTTAGTCCAAAAACAGAACTCAAGGCAACAACTGCTGTTAAAAAAACAAATGACACTAGCCACAAGAATTAGGTGGTCTATAGGTAGCAACTCTGTAATAGGTCAGTTATGGGAAGATGAATTGCTACATTACCACTAAGTAGCACTGCTGGCAAGGGCTGGGTTCTTGGTTTAGTGTGGCAACCAAGATAAGGCATGATAGAAGGGCAACAACAAGGGGGAGGAATAAGAATAGTTGCTCCAGTTTTTCTAACTGGTCTGTCAAGATTTTGACCTCAAAGACCAGTGCAATATGTGATTCCTACTGGGGCTGGCAATCATGGTAGCTCTCTTAGCAAAAATGCAACAGGAATAACAGATGTACTGATCACTGTAAAGACATTTTCCTTTCTAGGAATGCCTTTTCCAACACACTATTTTTTCCACACAAAACACATGACACCTGCAATACAAGTTCAGCTATCACACTTACCTTTGCAGTGTATGGGTAAGATTCCTCTGAATCAATGCCCCCATTATCCTGCACGTATTGGAAAGCCTGGTCCATGAGACCACCATTGCAGCCTTGATTCCCTTCAGGGCGAGAGCAGTCCACCAGATTCTGTTCACTCAGTGAAACAAGTTTGCCAGTTTTTCTGAAGTGCTGCCCTTCAAGAGCTCCTGTCGTGCTGAAAGCCCAGCAAGAGCCACACTGACCCTGAAATACACATTGAAATAACAAGTTATAAACTCAGACAGACACAAAACGCTGCTTAATTTAGTAAGTCATAAACAGGTACAGTGTTTTTGCTCTATGAAAGTAGATGTAGTAGTCAGGGAACTAGACCTGTAACTGGTTAGAAATCCACCATCAGATAGTACCTGGTCTTTAACCGGAGTTACATATCCCTTCTCTCGCCAATCTACTGATCGTGGTGCTTCCAGGAAGTTAGGCTCAAGAAACTGGGATCCTCTGTATTTTCTTTCTGACTTCTTGTGTACATAACCATTCATCAGCTGTCTGAACTCCTCAGTTGTCTGAAAAACGAATCAATACATGCAGTCACTATTACACACCACTACTCAGCACTGTACATTTCATGCCTCTATACATACCATGTCGCCAAACTGATTCATTCCCAACTTGTAGCTGTGTTTTCCCAATGCATGATCCAGATTGTGGATTTCAATCATTTTCAGATTCTTCTCCCACACCACTCTCCTCCAGCCTTCCTCTCTCTAAGGGGCAAAAAACCCAGCGTACTTTAAGGAGGCAGGTCAAACCAAGCTCGCTTGCACGACAACGAGCTTTTTAAGACTTGTAATACTCGGGCAAACGTAGACTACTCGAACGGGAACGGTGCTTAAGAGGTGGTCTTTTTGCCGCCCTCATAACAAAACCAACGAGTACAGTGCAGCTGAGTCGACGCATAACCACAGGAAAGGAATCTGGGAAGAGAAGGATTATGCTTCCCAAGCGCTGCCCATAGCCGGCGTTGTAACAAAGCAGACATGACTCAGCTGACGGGGCCCAGCTCGGTGCGCTCAGCGCTGGCCCAGCGGAGCACGTACCCCGGGGGCTCACCTCATGATAGTCCTTCTTGTGCCACGACTTCCACAGCTGCCAGTGGCTGTCCAGCTCGGGGTCCAGCCTCGGTGCGCCGAGAACCACGCCCAAGCAGAGGCAAAGCGTGGTCAGAAACGGGCTCATGCCGGCAGATCTGCCAAGGACGGAGGAAAAGCGGTCAGGCAGGACGCCCTGAGCTCGGAGGGTGCCAGACCCGAGACCGCCCGCGCGTCCTCCGCCAGCGGCCGCGGCAGCCGAGCGCCCCGAGCAGTCCGCCCCGCCCGCGGCCGCGACTGTAAACAAGCTCGGGCGGCGGGGCCGGGATGGGGGTGAGCAGTCGGCAGCCTCCCGAAGCGGCTGGAATGGCGGCCCCTTCCCGGCAGGAGCCGCCCCGCCGCGGGACAAGGCCGCGGCCGAAGCCGGCCTTCTCCACGCGCCCCCCGCCTCACCTCTCGGAAGGGTCTCTGCTGCTCTTCTAGCTCCCCGGCCCGACGGCGCTTGCCCTCCGCGGCCCTTCTTATCCCGGCCGCGGCCGTACCCGCCCCGCCGCGCCCATTGGCGGCCGGGCCGGGCCGGGCCGCGCCTCCCGCCGGGCCCGGGCTGGGGCGGGGTCTGCCGGGGCTGCCCCCGCATCGCCCAGGGGAGCGGGCCGGGAGCGCCCGGAGGCGGTGCGGGCTGTTGTGGGGCAATCCCGCACCGCCCGAGCCGCTACGTTAAGCACTGTTTGTCCAAGTATTTACTCCGAGCGCTGTCGGGCCGGAGATAGTGGCAGCACGCTAAGCTGGGTGGAATTTGAGCCGGAGGGACTTAAAGCGGGCAGCTGGCACAACGGAGGGGAAACAAAGTCTGGAGGCAAAGAGACACGAATGGCGGGCGTTGGCAGCCCCAGCCCCGTCCCTGTGCTCCGGTGATGGCTCCTGCCCGGGTCGGGTTGTTGAGGCTGGTGCTGCCGCGGTGGTCTCTGGCCCCGGGTGCCCGGAAGAGCTGCTGCCCGTGCAGCTCCGCCACAGGTTTTGTTGAACGCTTCCACGGGGCTGGCGCCGGGCAGGTGTGAGGGAGCATCTCCCACGGGGCACAGCGGCGTGGCCGTGACACTGCTGCTAGAAACATTCCCAGGAATGTCCCCACGTTATAATATCTGAAAATTGCTTCGTTGTTTTTTCTTGTTTGTTTGGGGCTTTCGTTTTGTTTTTTTCTTCTTTTTTTGGGGGGTGGTGGTGGTGGTGGTGGTGTTTTTGGGTTTGGTTTGGGGTTTTTTTTTGTTTGTTTTCCTTAATTTTTTTCCTGCCTTTGGACCCAAGCTCGGTAAGAGATATTTTAACACTGGCTAGTGTTTATGTGCGTAGCATCCAGTAATACCTACTGGAAAACACTGTTTGTGACACCAAGAGTCGCAGCACTATGAGATACTAGAGAGTTTACACATGGACTTGGTACACACTACTAGACAAACCGCGATTTTTAACAGGGAACTTGTCTACAGTAGTAGAATAACTGCAAGTTGTGCGAGATTCACCCTTAAACCGTTGTGGAGCCAGCATTGCTGATGGCTTTAGCTTATAAACTTGAGAGCGTGTATTTAGTGTAAAAATCAGGGTTTGCAGACTGTTACACAACAGTGAAAAGGAAGAAATCATATGATATGTACTTCTCACTTTTTTGATGCCTTAAGAAACACAATGTGTTGCTAAAGCAAGCAATACACGTTTACTTACCCAAACAATCTCAGGAGCACTCTTTGGCCCACAGAAAACTTATACAGCCAAATACATAAATATATGTTGGAGGGCTTGTCTTGTCTTTTTTAAGTACTGATGCAAGTCTGCTATGCATTGTCTCTTTCCAGTATGAAACTTTTCATATTTAGTACCCATTTAAATACCTCAGGAGAGTTAGATGAACTTCATTTCGTTTGATTAACTCATAATTAAGTGGTTTTTTTAATCTATGGTTTTGGGTTATTTTGAGAAGTGTGGCATTTGAAAATTTTTTACTTAACAGCTTTTTGCCAACATTTTCTGTGCAATCAGATTTCTCAGTCCTGTTTCGGTTAGCTTTGTGCAATTATATCTAGTATTGACTGAGCATTGAAAGGCTACAAGTAAATTATGAATGAACTGTGGACAAGGAGTTCTCTTCTTAAAGGACAAGATATTTAGCTGGCATGGCAGGAGGCAATTTCTAAATTACAGAAGGTCTTGCACCATAAATCACATGTCTGCTATTCTGTAATGTGCCCTGAGATGCACCAAGGCAAACTGATGCTTTTCTGGATGAGGTCCTTTCTCTTTGGGGAAGTTACCATGCAGTCAGCTAACACATGACACCACTGTGCTGTCTCTCCTCCTGAGCACTCTTGGTGCACGTGCACACACAGAGGAGTCAGATACCATTTTTACTATGAAGATAAATTCATCCTGCAGGGTTATTTAATGACTGTACGTAGGGAAATCTTAGCTGAGAATTTGTTGAAATCCTTGAAGGAGACAGGAATACTTTCACCTTCAGCATGTTGACTTGGGCTTGTAGTCAGTCATTACTGTTGTGTGGATATATCAGTTCCCCAGGTATTTTGCTAAGGAAGTTTGAGAGTCTAGGTGCAAAAACATAAGCATATGCAAGGGAAATCAGCACAGCAACAGCCATGGTCAGAACTTGGTCATCACAAGAGTGCTATTTAGAAATCTGTGACAGAGGCTGGCCTAGTACTACCTCCATCTCCTGGGTGCACATTTCCTCTCTGAGAAGTCTATTATATAGGATCAACATGAAAACTGCCAGCCATGTTGCAGCAGCTGTTTGTTATTCCAGGCAAGGTAAAAACACCATATTACACAGCTACTCAGCATCTGTCACTGTTCCAGGTGCTCCTGCTTGCGCACCACGATGTGTTCACAAGCCAGAGTGTAAGGCCAGTGTGGTGATGGTCTGCTGAAGTGAACAGAGGGTCAGTGGCAGCAGTTACAAGTAAAAACTGAGCAGATACAGATAGAAATAATTTTCCACTAAACTGTGCAACCTTCTGATAGTATGCTGCAGTCACACTAGCTATAGCAGCCTTAGCTCTATTGAAAACATCTCTGTGGGGACTGAGCAGTGCATTCTTTCTAGGTTAGCAGAGAGAAGGCGTGAAATCAAGAGCTCCTTCAGTTCCTCTCCTTAAAAGCTCAACAGATGCCATCCCATCCAGTCCAGATGAAACCTAGCTAGCCATGCTAATCACAGTAGTCAGAGTTCTGCCTGCAGTAATCTGAACATCAAAACTTTGAAGGAAGACTCTTGTCCATTACTTTAAATCTCTCCATTTCAGAGGATAATACACCAAATTGTTTTGAAAAAAACACCAGCTTTTGAAGAACTCTACATAACGCAAAACTCCATCTATTTTGCCAAAGGCATACCGCTCTTCTAAGATGCAGGAACAATACCTTGTAATAACTGGTCATGTCACCATTGCAACAGCCAAAAGTTTGCCAACGGTCCTGAAGCTATCAGGCCCTACAAGTTAGCAGATAACATAGGCTTTGCATTTCTAAATAGTGCCAAGAACTCGCATAGCAGTGTGTTGCCTCTGAAGCTGAAGGAGTCAATTCATCATTAACTCTCCAGGGACACATTTCATCAACTTGAGGTGTGCTGCTGCACATCACAAGCGTGCAGCACAATGCTCCCCCTTTGGAACCATCTACTTATTTGAATACAGGATTTTTAGAACTTTTTTTGTACTTTTAATCCTTGCCCTTCTTTGTTCTCTTGGTACAAATGCACAGAGGAAGGGACCAATCTGCATCTTCCAGAAGACAACCTAACAATCAGAAAAGATAAGCTCCTTTGTAATGGCAATTGTCTTGCCAAGCTACAGGAGGCTGGCAATATGTGAAAAACACCTGAGCAATGTAAACAGAATAAGCTGTCACACTCAACTGTGACAAGACTGTGTGCACAAGCAGCTCCCCCAGACCAGCAATCTCAAGGTAACTCATGAGCCACGATATTTACTGAAATAAAAACAAGTGGTTTGTTTGTATGCCATTTTATCTAAACAGCAAAGCTAGAACATTTTATTTAGTCAAAGTATTGGATGCATTTTGCATTACTATTGAGACTAAGTTCAGGACTTTTATTCCTCAAATAAAAATATTAAACTGGCTTGCTTAAAAGCTAATATTGTGAACATGCTTGTTTATACAAAGTTTAAAGTCCTATACCTTAAATCTGGTTTCTGTCATTTCATCCTACTACACTGTGGCTTAAGAACAGACTTCTACAGGAGCATGGTCTCAGTCATCTCAGTTATCTAGCCTAAAATGCAAACTACTTCATTTTATAGCAAGCTTTCACTAAACAACTTCCACTAGATGCTACAAAAAAAAATTATATATAATTTTAAAATTCATGTCTTATATGTTCTTCTGTTCAGCCAAAATTTGATCCAGTTTAGAAAATCCAGTACAGTTGTATTGCAGAGAACATTGTGCTGATTTTACATCCCAGAGTCTGGTTTGTGTGTAAGAAATTCCAGTCATATTTGTCCTAAGGAAAATGAAATTTTAAAAAATACAGGTCAAGTTTCTTTTCTAAAAAAGTAATCATGATTTCTTTCTATCTTATGGTAAAGATTCTTCATGCAAGAAAAAAGCACAGTAAATTTCCAAAACCAAAGTGACTGCTTCAGAAAGCTGTGAGGATGTGAGAAAACAATTGCAGTAGGGATATCCCTATGCTTCTTGCTTTAATAATTATTTTTTGTGGCATGCTCAGAAAACTTTTAGGAACTGCAGATATTTTTTTACTTACATTGATTTGAATGTATCTGGGAAAAAGGCTACCAAATAAACATGAGTGGTTTCTCTTCTTCCATGCAGCTCCATGAAAATAACCAGCTTCCTTCCCCAGCTTAGGCATTCCTCACCACAGATTTGAGATGGCTCTGGAATTTAAAAATGTCACTCTGGGATTAATAACGTTCATTCTTAAGTAGCCTCTTAAGACCCTTTGTTTCGTGCTCTCCCTAGTAAAATATCAGATTCAAACTGTTCTTCAGCTGTAGCACCCATACTGAGGTTAGTTGAATCATTATTAGGTTAGACAAGCAAGCAGCATTTGCTTCAAGGGAACGCAGACAGGGTTCTGTGAGTGTTCTGAAGACCTGGGAGATGGCTGAGAAACAGTGACACAATCCTCCTGAAACACTTCTTTGTTTTCAGCGGTCTTGTGATCTACCAGAATCACCATTTCCTCACCCAAGTGCTAGATAAGAAACCACATTCCAGCTTCTCTGCTGGCCCACAAGGCAGAGACGACTTCGTTTGCATCTCAATGTCTTACCTGGTCAGAGGAGTTGGGAAATGATGCAAGGGATTGCTTGCCTTGCAAGAAAGACCAGGTGGGGGTCCTCCATTACTTCAGGATTAGAGTTTCACACAAGCAGTATCCTCTCCCTGTGAGGTTTTTTCGTGAAGACTTTTTTTTTTGTATGTATGTATGTATGAATGGGGGGAAAGTTTAGTTCTTTTTGTTTCTCTTTTCTTTTACCTTAATTTTTTTTATAGAGGTTGAATACTGAGTCATGTTTGAAGTCAGCTTTGAAGCATTGACCGTGGTGTAACTCACGTGCTTAAAATTTTAAACTTCAGTTTAATTGATTCCTCATTCATTACTCAGTGTGTCCTCCTGATTTCTGGCAGGTAGTAATTTCTGTGTTTTGGGAGATTTGTGATTTTGAAAACTAACTGGGGGAAAAAGTGGAAGTATGCAGGGAAGTATCTTGAGTTGTTGATGAAGAAGTTCACAAATATAGAATAATTTCCACATTATATTGATGTTTCTTTAAAATTTAAAGGTTATTGGTGTTTTTTCCTCCTTATACTAAGAAGGATATTAAAAAAAAAAATTACAAAAAAGTACTCACCATTTCCTGACTCTCCTAATTTAAAATGTTATTAACAAGTCGGAAGTTGTAAATCCTGTCTGTATTGTAAGGTTCCTTTGACCAAGATCAGTTTTTTACTGCCCATCTGTACTCTACAGATCACAGTGAAGGCATTTTAATAGATTTCAAAGAAGGTGTGGGGAGGATTTCACATGCTATTTAATATTTTAAATCACATTTTGTTTTAAACAATGATCCATCATTTCTATTTTGAGAAGGAAACAGTAATAAAGTTGAACTATAAATCTTGTAGTGTTTGACTAAGATGTTTGTGCTTCTGCAAGCCATTGTAAACAGTTGCATAGCATGAAAGACAAATCCGTCTGTCTCCTGTTCTTGGAGCAGTAGTGTCTAAAGGGCAAGCTGACATGCTGGAAAGCATTTCCCATGATAAGGTTAGAGACTGTGAGTGAGGTGAGGAATTATTTTTAAACTTAGAAGTTACAGGCTGGGCTTCATTAACAGATCATGTGAGAGAAGGTTAAACAAAAGCTGCTTGCAGAAGAGGAGAGAGGCTATTGAGACAATCAAATAGAGGTCTAAAGTTTGTTTTCCTGAAAATCAGGTAAGAGGGAAATGAGTGCATGTGCTTTTTGGGTAAGAGCAGTGGTGACTCACACCTGCTGTTATTCCTGCATTACAAACAGAAAGATTGAAGAAAAAAGAAGCAGTACTGTGCTGTTGTGAAATATAATGGATGACTACAGGCAAATCACTCTAGGCTCTTCAATACTGCAATTAGCCACGGTAAATCATAAATGCATCTTTTTTCCTATTTCTACCAGTCAATGTAAATGCAAGGGTTACCTATGGGGAATACGAACACATGTGATATAAATCAGTGAAATGTACATTGCCTTGACTGTCTCTGAGTTTCAGCTGAAGCATTCTCAGCCCAATAAGATCCCCATGATTCTGGCAGTTGCTGTCAGATTTAAATTATAATTTCAAATATTTTAATAACTGCTGAATCATTGCGGCAGACACACTACACCAGGTCTTTTATGGAACCTTTCTGTCCACCAAGACCTTCTTGATTTGGATATTCTCACTATCAGTAGAGCAGAGTGTCTTTTGATCTCTCTTTCTTTGATCAACCTCAGCCTGTGAGGCATCCTAAATATATGCCCCAAGCTTCAGGACAGCACAGCAGAAGGCAAATGACTTCTGCACTGGTTGTTCATTTGCCACTGAAAGTGAGTGTGTGCAAGAGGACATTCATCTGGATATGAGATGAAGCTGGTTTAGTTAGTGGCCTGCATGGAACAAGATACTTTAGGAAACTGTTTCATGTCACAGTAGTGTCCTAATGGCTCCTTGACAAGGCCATACATAGTGTAGCAGCTGCAGAGCTGAACACTGCTTTTCTAACTTGTCTCATGACCAGCTATATATAAGTTTATGCAATTTCCTCTTGCTCCATATGGAAACATCCACAGGGATTTTACTAGACCTTGGCCTTGGGCTTGAAGAAGAGCACAGTGAGTGACTGACACAACATTCATACAATCATCCTTGTCACCAGAATCATCTTCTGCTCTTAGAGCAGGCTATTTCTTGGTGTGTGGTCATGCATTACTAGAAAAGTGGGCTGACCTGGAGTGGTCATGATGGTGCCTATGGTAGCTTGCAGCTGTGCTGGAATGTAGCTGCCTAATACTGGGGCCTGTTCAAGCCAAGCCTCACCATTCACATGTCAGTGTCCTCTACCTACAGATGCCTCCCTCCCTGAGCTCTATCACTCAAAGTCAGACTTGGATATTAGCCAAATAAACTATTTTACACACTGGCCTGCAAACTTCTCAGTACTGACCGTAGCCATGATTTAATGCAAAAATATGGGCTTTGCCCATGGCTGGAAAGGCAGTGATGAAACCCCTTTGTTCAGAGGCTGTCTCGATGCTGTGTACCTGGGTTGCCTTCTGCTCTCCTGCACCCTGATAGTGGTCCCAAGCCTTCCCATTAGCATGAAGGGCAGACACTTGAGCACACAGTACAATCTAAACAGAGTGTCAGCTGTTTCCTCTCCCCCAGTTGATTTTTTTTTAAGGACTTTGTGGCTAAACAAATAACCGCTCAAAACAAAGGCTGTGTTTAAGGGTTTTGCCAGGGTCAATGCAGTCTGCCTCAGCTACAATGTCTGTTAACAAAGGCTTTCCTTGGTGCAGGTTTCAGTGCAAATTCTCAGAGGCACTCAGTCCTGACACCCAGATCTGGAACTAGGTACATTCACAGCCTGCCTGCAAAAGGTTAATCCCCAAATACTGTGATGAAGACAGACAGAGAGGAAGAAAGGGAGAGAGAAAGTGAAAAAATATACAAAATGAATCAACATACTAGCAGTCAAGAGCTTACCTAAAATAACTTTTTTGTGACTATTTTGATTATATGTACAGTGGCAAATATTAATGTAAATATAAAAGAAAGTTTTCAATTACTATTTCTCCCCCCCTAGAAAATGAGCTTGAATTTTGTACTTTGTTTTTGCAGGCATTGCTACTATATTAGCACAGTTGGACATCCACCCTGAATAGTCTTACATTGTAACAAGGCTAGGACACCCAAGAATGGCTCCATATTACAGCAGCTATTCTCTTCCTGGGTTTCATGAAAAAACATGTACATAACTCAAATATTAAATCATGCACATTATTTCATCTATTGCTCAGTGGACTAAATTTGTACTGTCCTAAGCCATTCACAGATTGTAAATTAAAATGTGTAGAAAGAAGGGTAAATTATTAATGGAAAAATATACTTTGGTGATGTTATGTATTTAGTATACTATGGTCATTTAAATTAAAATAGTCCACCATAATAGTACTAAAAATCAAGTCTCCCCTTGAAGCAGTAATTAAAATTAAAACAACAGAATTCTTCAATCAAATACTGGATTAGACTTGGTTGAGCTGTGTAGTAAGATATCTAATATCATATAGAAAGCTGTTTTCCCCTCTTTTTCTTTACTTCTAATTGAAAGACAAGCCAAGCAGCAGTGGCAACATCCAGCTGGGACTAGCCCATACCTCTTTCTGTATTTGGCTACATAAAAGAACTACATTGCTTGTTGCCCCGTATGCAAGTCTTCAGCTGCCTTGTTTGTCTGAAGGGGACTGGAAACATTAAATCAAAGAGTCATCAGAAAAGGTCTTTAAGAAATAGTTTAGAAAATTCTGACTCAGACAACTGTCTGGCTTTTCATGTTAGCTTTCAAACTGGAATCAATATGAACATGTTTTTAAATGATACCAGAATGTCTAGCATGGATATGTCTGCATGTTTTAGCTCTGGCCATAACATGCCCTTTTCACCTGGACTTGGGGCAAATTTCTCTGCCTGTCTGATGTTCCTGTAGAAACCCAGTGCCTCCGAGGTTGTTTGCTCCTCCTGCGGTAACCTCAGAGAGGTAGAAGTCCATCTCCTCAGCTGCGGGCCCCTCTGCCGCCAGTGGTCTTTCTCTTAACCTTCCCTCAGATGACTAAGGTTGTGAGCTGACACACAATGGCTCCTCATGCAGAGTGAAAAGGACGACAGAAAAAGGACAGAGTTGCTAGAAGTGACTGATAGCTGGCATAAGCAGAATATGTGGGATTTTTTAACCTTTCCCCTGACTTTTCCACCCATCAAGTCAGTTCACAGTCCTTCATACTGCTATTTTATGCCTCAAATTCTTCAAAACAAAAACAAGCAAAAATAAGCTCTTTCTTTCCCCTGCCCCCAAGCTTTATCACCAAGACCATTCACTCTGAAAAATTTGATTTCATCAAGTTACCTTATCACTATCCTTTGAGAAAAGCAGAGGTGAGCAGCCACCCTAGACATTGTGTTAATGCACATTGTATGTTTTCAGCTAGATCTTGACTGAAGATAATCAAAACAAAATAAAAAAGAGATAATAAAATACCTCACTGTAATGGTATCACTGCTAAAGGTAGTATTTTGCATTGATTGAATACTGTCCTATTCCATGAACATTAACTAACAATGCTTTGTTAACTAAGACCTGTTAGGGAGTAGAGGATTAATCCTGAAAATAATTCAGGACTAGTGTCTCTGTGAAACCTCCATACAGCTGTCAGTACTCTTTTCTACATATTTTCCTAGCTAGAGTGTGGTTGTAGAAACAAATTATTTTGGGCTGACAAATCAGCATATGTGCCACTGCAGCACTGGCCAAACTTTAGTGGCAGAAGATGAAAGCCAATTTTCAAACTGATTTTTCTTTCCTCTTTCTCTCTCTTTTTTTTTTTTTTTTAAGATAAATTGTTAGTGTGTTCTTTGAAAAGGCTCTGAACCATTTGTTTTATTAAAAACACTGGAAAGACAACAAGAATCAGTTCATCAACTGGGTTTGTAATTCAGTTCAGCTCAGAAGTAGTTCCACATCCTGTATTCACTACATGCTTGCAGGAGAAAGTAAGGGTCTAGAAATATCATGTCCCAGTGAGGTCTTGGCTGACTTCTTGCTTTTCTCCTCAAGCAGAAAAATTCAAGAGAATGCTGGTTACTTGTTTTCACATACCAGAGCAAAGGTGTTCAGCTGCAGGGTGCAGTGAAGGTTTTTTTGATAAGACTGCAGATAGTAGGGGTGTGGGTGGCTCTTTATGAATGCTAAGCAAGGGAGATATATCATAAAGGAACAGTTTTATCCTCAGGTCCCTGAACAACCTTATCCTTCCCTTCTGTTATGTACATGAAGCTGTGTATCTGCAGAATTCACTTGCTTGTCATCTGTTTTTCCGTGTTTCCATTTTGTTTCTCCCTCCCACTAGTTCTGGGAACCACCAGGGTTACCTCACATTTCTCAAAAGGCTTTTTAAACTCAAGAAAATACTAAAGTTTCACATGAATCACAGTGAAGCACACAGTGCCTTAATGTGCATCCTTACGTAGGCTGAGCTGAAAGTGAGTAAGAGTTTCGCTAGGTAGGCACGCAGAATTAATGGTGAAATTCACACTCGCCCTGATCCCACTCCCTTAGTAAGACCATCAGTACCTTCTGGTTGTTCTTTCCTTGCAGAGAGTAAAAGACCTAGGGCACCACATCATCCACATGTCTATTTCCCTGCTGTATCTTTTGAGGACATTGGCCATCACAAGTCAGGTGTGAAAGGGGGAAATCTCCAACTTGCCTGTTTGTAAAGCAGCTGTTTGATAGGAGAGAAGAAAACCCAACCAGACCCTTTACTGAAGGAAAGCCAGGGAGACCACAGCTGCCACAGACCAGTGCTTGACAGCTGCACTGTGGTGTTCCCCCATCTGAGCACCTACAGCTCCAATCTGTGGCACAGCTTTCACTTGCCCAGTGAGGATGGGAAGAGATACAGAGAGAAAAGAATGAACAGGAGACAAAAGAAAACCCCAACAACAATGAAAATTCACTGGGTCTGCCCTCGCACCACTTTTTCTGCCATCTATATTGACATCTCATCTCCACAGCTGGTTCTCTCATTTACTTGCAGAAGATCCCACAGCTACCTCTGTGTTATTACTGAAGTCTGATAGATTCTTGGAATTATGAATTGTAGCTAAGAAGAGCAATTCCTACCTGTGCTTCTTTTGTAAAGAAACTGAAGTGTGTTTAAGCAAATGGGCAGTGCAATATCCTTGTCTACGGAGATCAAGCCTTTGCACTGCAAGAGGACATGCTACAGACAAAGGAGGAGGCAAAGGTAGAATGAGTTTTGCTTTTCTGTTTGACTGTTTCTGATTAGATGAAGTCTTCTGGGGTAAATCACTAAAGATTGAGCATCCTGCAACTGCCAAGTACAATGTGACAATGTGCTACATCAGTAGCAGAAACCAACAATGATAATAAACATCAATTGTTCTCCTAAGAAAGCATTTTAGAAAAGCAGTTAGGATGAAAGAATCATCACTAAAGGTCAATATATTGTCTGAGGAATTGAAAAATAGCACTTTCCCATTTCTACAGATGCCATTTCTACAATTGACAGGAACCTCCAGCCATGCCAGTTCTGAAGACAGTGAAAAACCACACCCTGTATTATTATCCATAGAGGTGGTCTCATATAATTCTGTCAATTCACTCACATGAATAAACTACAAACACACATTTTTAAATGTTTGCAGGACTAAGCCCTAAACACCCAAGTTCTCTGCTGCAGTGGGATGGAAGAATTTTTTTTTCTGCTCTCAGGGAATAGTTGATAACACTAAGTATTTTATGCACATACACTGCATCAATTTTTTTTCCCCCAGCACTGTAACACTAAATTTCAGGAAGACTAAAATAAAAAACTAATTATAGGGCACATATATGCAGTCTACTGAATAAAGTATCATTTGAGAAGTGTATGATTTAAGACAGTATTTCTCAGAGGACTAAATGGAGAGTAACCTAACATTTTTTGACACCTAACTTGAGAAATTAACAAATTTCTAAGAGTTGTGTAAGCAAATTGTATGCTATGGAGGCCAAGTGGAACTGTTAAGAAATTTTCTTCCTGCCCCAAAGCTGCTGTGAAGATTGCACAGCAGTTTTTGCTGGGGTTACTCTCTGCAGTGAAGTGTATAAGGATCACTAGTGTTTTGTTTCAGTCTGTACAAGTGTTACAGCAATATTTCATGGTTATATATATGTATATCTCTCCAGTCCCAAAGGGTCCAAACTGAGGGCTTGAATACAGTGAATCTGTGGTGATGGTGTTGCTGTTTGTGTACAATGTGTTTCATGACAGAAGGAAGCTTCTCATTCTCCTCCAATCCCTCCTGGTTTCTTCTGTTAAAAGTTATTTGCACTGATGTGTGGAGGAGAATGTTCTGAGCATCACAAGCTGAGCATTTTCTTCAGGTAGAGTTGATGAAGCTATGCCACTCACAGATGAGATTAGCAGTCACATCACTTGTACATAAAGACTTTCAGGGTTAAGGCAGAAGATCAGAGTTGCTGTTTTATACAGACCTCGTTATGGCTTTTTTTAATTTCCCCACTTGTCTTTGAGCCTTGCTTCATGTGTTTTTGTTCTACCGCCTCTGTAAAACAGAGTTTTCTTTTGTCACTGGAATAATTTTATTTCTTTGGAGCTTCCTCAGACTGGAATAGATGTGTTTGGTTTGTTGCCTGTCCCCCTTCTCTTTGACTAAAAAGTCATCCCCAGTGCTGTAAACATCCCTGCAAACTTTTGCTTTCCTTCTTCTCAAGTAGTTGCCCAGCTATCTATCTACATGGATGAGATAACTGAAAGCATGAGGTAGGAGATGGAGTGGAGAACAATCTCCTCCACAGTGCCTTCTTCAGTGTGGTGCCTTCTTTGGTATGGTCAGAGGGGTACATCCACACATCACTAACATGGGTGGACATGGTACCCAGAGTGCTTGAGCAAGAAAGGCATTATGCTTTCCCTTTGAGAGATGAAACAACTCCCAGACTCTTCTTGCTGCTGCAGAAGTAGCATGTGCCTAGATACATTCCCATCCAACCAAGCCCTTACAGAGGCATTTGAAAGTGTGGAGCAGGAGCCCTGCTAGCATGATGACTTCAAATGCCAGAGCCCACACATGACTTACTTGGCTAGCAGCTATAGCAATGAAACAAGTTTTGCCAGTAGCTTGGGTCGACATAGTCTTTTTCCCATTAAATAGGTCACAATGTTGTTTTTTGATTTGTGCTGTTGTTTACCAGATTCTTACCCTGGCTGACAGGTAGCCTGAAGGCATGATGTTGCAAAGGGACAGTGGGATGACTGGAGGTCTGATGAGAGATGTGCCCCTCCTGCTGCAATGTCCTCTGTACCTCCGCAGAAACTCCTGTATAGACAGACAGGAGGTGAGAGAGGGGAGAAGATGGGGTCAGGCCAAGTTGTGCTATGCAGTTTGGTGATTGTGCAATGCTGTGTCCCCAGGCAGGGACTTAAGTCAGTACAGCAGTGCACTCCAATGTCTCCCTGCACCAGACACCTCCCCTTATTTTACCAGAATGCACTGCACACAGGCTGTGCAGGAAATCGGATGTAATAGATTTGTGGTTATATTGCAAAAAAAAAAAAAAAAAAAAAAAAAAGATTGTGTGAAATCAGCATGTTTGTTTATCTTACAGAATGGTCAGATGAGAGAGTCCTCACCTCCTCTCATGGGTGAATTGTACAGATTGTGTCTCCAAGGGTGATGAGGGACAAAACAAGACCATCTCTCTCACCTCCCAGTGGCAAGTGTACTGACAGGTGTCGAGGAAGAATTGTAAAACAGCCAAACAAAGGAAGAATGTGGCAATGGTCATTTTGAAATAAACCTGTTTGTGACAAGCAGTGACTGTGGCAATATTTACGCTATGATTCATACCAAAGTGCAGCACCTACAGTTCTAGTCTGGATGACTTTTAGGATAGAAGCAGCAGCAAATACTATTCTAACGTTTAATATTGAGAAAGCAAGCAAGCATCAAAGCTGCTCTTGACTCTGGTACTGCATTAGCTTAGAGCAGGACTTGTGTAAGAGGTGGATGGAAGCATCTTTACACTGCCAGATATATGTTGCTTGTAACTGACTCACACTAGACTGGGGTTTGCCTATCTCTCTGTATTTACTTCCAGTCTCTCTTCTTTTATGTGACAATAGCAATTACAAGAAACTCTTGGTTGGCATATACCACATTAGAGCCCTTTGAGGAAGCTCTCAGAAAGTCCCTTACACTGCCTCCCACTCCTCCTTGGTGACAAGACTGAGCTTTGTTACCTGTGTCTGTGCTAGAGAGCCGGCAAGGGTGTCTCCGTGTCTGTAAGCTCCAGGCAGCTCCTGGAAGCCTCCCTACAGAGAGAGACACAATGTTATTCTCTCAGTGACACTGACAAACTGCTACAGCCAGGAAGACGTCAGAGATGTTTTGTATGCCTGGTTATTGATCCCATTGAAAAGCAGCTTTTAGAAACTCGTCAAATTCCAGTGGATACCAGTGGAAGCTGCGTGTTATAACACTGCAAAAACAACTCTTCTGAGGGAATCACAAAGTCAGGTTCCTGTTTCTTTACAGAATCTCAGCTTTAGAATATGGGATTTGTACTCCCACTCCTGCACTAATAACACTGCTAAATAACTAGCTGGTGAAAATGCCTGGCTTACTTATCTTAGCAGGGAAAATGTGATCAGGAAAGGAAGTGTCTTCAGCAGTGGTTTTTCCTACAAGTGTGTAAAATACTTGTGCAGGAAAGTATCTTCACATAGGCTGGTTGGGTGACTCCTCTGCTTAGCACTACACGTTCTTTTGGTTTTTCCCTGTACTCAACTATTGAAGTTAGTTTTGAAAAGTTTAAACAAAACATCCTTAAACATTTCAGTGGAAAAACATAAGAAAAAACCCATTGCTTTAAAACAGACAAATGACTAATCTAAAGCCTGGAAAAATTGCTTACTGTGGGAAACCTGCTTGCTTACATTTTGCCCTTTTCACCTGTCTCTAATTTTCCACTGGAAGAAATTTTTGTTTCTTTTAATTTCCATTTCAGCCTTTTGTCTTTTAAGTCAATGCAAATATGTCTCAGATCCTAGCCAGTGTATTTTTTCTAATTGCTGGAGAGGTAAAAGTTGTACCTCTGCTCTATGGAAGCAGGTGTGAAGGGCAGTGTTATCCACATCTGAAGCAATGACAGATTCCTTGCCTGTTCTGAGCTGGTCACCTTTTCCCCACAGCACAGCCCAGTCCTTTCTACATATTTATTTTGACGGGTCGCACATTTGCTTTATACATGAAGAGGAAATAATTCACAAATACAGATTTCCAAAGCCCTGATAAATTAATGGGGTTTACATACACACTTAATAAAAGACAAAACATACATGTAAATAGAATTACAAATAGCTTTCTGTACTCCCTTTTATTACTACATACTGATTACTTAGAGACACAAAGACTCTGGAAGTTGTGAAAATGACCACCATTCTCCATTCACATCAAGTGTGCCTTTCCCATCTGCACATCTTCCCCGCAGTGCAGAAAACATCCTGTGACTGCGAGAACAGGGAGGAGGCTGCATCATTAATAAATCTTCAGCTGATTTATTAGCTGACACCAAAAATACCCCCTTCCCGGCAAGCAGGGTCAAATGGTGAGAAGAGAGGTGCTGTAACTTCTTTAGTGAGAAAACGTGGACCACTCTGAGAAAAGTTCACCGAATCTACAGAAACAGCTTAGCTGTGATAAGGTCCACAGTCTGGTATGCAGCTGCAATACCAGGGAAACTCACTGTCCAAAAGCAATGCTTTAATCCTTGGTCACACTTGACCTGGTCCAAGTTGACCTCTGCTCTAACTCTCAGGGTGCTCAGCTTTCTTGGAAGAATGGTCCTGGAGCATGGCGCCTGCAGACAAGTTGGGACCATGTGTGAGCCACAGCATGGCAAACCCTGCTGCTTTGAGGGTGAAGAGTGAAGAGATTAAATGAAGACTGTTCTTCAGAAGCAGAATCACAGATTATCCCTTAAATTCATCAGACTTTGTTCAAATACAGTAAAATGCTTTCTGACTCACTGACAGAACCTGCACTATTTGTTGGCTTGTTTTTTTAATGTTTTCCCAGACAGAATGATGTAGACTCAGGTCTTGAAACCACCAGTGGTATTGGGTGTACAAGAAATGGGACATTGAACCTTGCTTTGTAACAGTACTTTGAATTTAAATTAAACTTGCTAATTGTATTGGTTTAGGAAGCAACATTTGCAGCAGCTGCTGCACATCTATAAAAGCATGGTTTTTTTTCTCTTTACTTTTCAGACTGAACGGAAAGCAACAAATCCAAAAGCCAAGAGACAAAATATATCTGATGGGTATAATGAGAAAGATGAAGGCGGTTAGATGACACACAGATGAGTTTTGCTCAAAAATGTTTAATGATGAGTAGTACCATTTCTTCTTCATTTTCTGTGCCTTTCCATCCTCACCTCCATCTAGCCTCTCTCCTCCCAGTGCTTGTTTTGTTGCAGCATGTAAAGCCCAGGTCTTGTTGATGTGTCGTGATAATGGCACGTATCTGCACCTCTGTGACAGTGCTGCAGGACCATCATACCGCATACAGCTCTTAGGAGCTTAGCAAAATTTGGTCATTTGAAAACTCAAGAGCTCCTGAAGCACTGAGACTTGAACTAGTTTTAGAAATATTCTCTGAGCTGAGCTGCAGCCCAGCCCTTGCAGGCAGGGCAGAACTATTACCTGTCAGCACACCACAGAGGGCTGGGTCAAGGAAGGACTCTGCAACTTCAGCAGCGCCACAGGAATCCTGTGGCGCAGGGAGGAGCACCGCAAACTTCCTTTTCCTTTCTTCAGTACTAACCCCGCCTTCGTCACCAGATGGACTAAAATTAGCTGTACCCAGAGAGCTTGAGGAGAGAAGGAAAGGGCTGTGGATGTCACTCTCCATTTGCCAACAGGAGTAACCTAGTACTGAAGGGAGGACACAGAGTCAGGAGAGGTCGGTCCCACAGTGCTGCATTTGTCATGCTGTCCTCTCCAGAACAGGTGCAGTTGGTACTCGGGGCTTGCCTTCCAGGTAAAATATTCTCCAGGGTACAGGCTCTTCCAGCTCACACTTGCCAGTATTTCTGGATAGCTGCTGTTTCCTTGAAAGTGGGTAGAGGGTGTTTTAGTTTCTGCCAAGCGTCACTGGCACCTAGACAGTTTTACCAGAGCTTATAGAAATACTTTTAGCTAAAACAAATATTGAAGCAAACCTTATACAGATTTGAAACTATTTATGGGTGTGTTTTACCAAGCAATTTAGGCTGATTTGAACCAGGATTAGTGCTGAAAAAAAGACATTCTGACCCTTCCCTCTTCTGTCACTGCTCATTTCTGCTCTAAGCTGTACCAGCAAACTGATTGAGCTGCAGACAAAGCCTTCAAAGCCAAGTGACAGCTTCCTGCTGGATCAGTGAGCTGAACATGCTGAGCATGCCAGGTACTAGTGAGAGCCCAAAACACTGCAAAGCAAGGGTGGACAGGACAGGTCTTTCTCTTTTAGTGCAACACAGCTTTAGATTAGTTTTAGAAACTCAGGAGAAATGGGCCATCAAAACTTACAGTGTTGAGACTAGTACTGACGTATGGCAGAACTTGGTTAAAATCTCTTCCCTGTCAAGCCAGGCAGAGATTCACACCAACCATGATCTAATACACCTACTCCTACATATACATATAATATATAAACTCTCTGTTAATCTCTCTCAATTTTTGCAAAAATATTCTGGACTAAAGTAAAACTAAAAAGTAGAAAAAGCAAAACATGAGAAGCACAGAAGTTGCTGCAACAGAGTACCTAACCCCTGTCATCTGTCCTGACTCTAGCTCTAAACACACATGCACTCTCACACACCAATCACCTTCCAAACAGGAGACGTCAGCCTTGGTCACTTTTGTTGATCAGTTGCCAACAGTCACCTGATCAGAACACATGGACTAAGGCTTTGAACTGTGGCCATCATCCAGAAGAGCAGCTGCTCCTCTCTGCCCCAAATGTCTAGTTTCGTTAACTGCTGCATGCTTAGTTTTGTTTACTGTCTCGTACTAACCTCTAACCGTGCTTCTTTTTTTAAGACAGCTTAGGTAAACTGAATGCAGCACTTGGTAAACTGAACACAGCATTTACTAAACTGGCAGAATTAGACTCCCTCTTGCAATCAGTCTAAAGGGACTCTACCAGAACTGGATGTACAGGGCTCTCCAGGAAACCATACCAGAACATGGGCTGGCTATAAAAGAGTGGGTTATCTTATTTCCAGGCACCTTGTTTACCCAGACTGTGGATGAATGAGGGCCTCCCTTTCCCAAGACTGCATCATGGGAAGTAATGAACAGGACTTGTCATAGCCTCCAGCTGCCATTTAAAACTGATTTTGCTCCCTGCAGAAAGCAATGTAGATGTTTTGCAAAGGTGAATGCCCTCAATATGTTTTCTAGTTTGATTATTTTGACACTTAGTTATTCTGTTCCCACTCCCCAAAGTGTTTTATTTACTTGGTTTATTGGAGCTGGCAGTCACAGGTAGGCTTCAGGGAGCAGAGCTTAGGAGGAGCACATCTGGCTTCCCTGATTTGAAACTGTCTCTGTAGTTTGATGCCCTGATGGACTAAAAGCTGGAAGGAAGGACTATAGCTGTTTATGTTATAGCAAAGCTACACAGCTTGCGAAATTTGTTCCTCATGCAAGAAGATGAACATTTTTCTTGACCCTAGACCCTAATTTCAGTCCTTGGCATCTGAACACTGCACCTTTGATCAACAGCTACTAGTACATAATATCCCCAACCATTCAACAAAGTCGAGAAGCCGCTCATTTCACACATTTTCTTCTTTTTCACATTCCCATTCTACCTTCATCATCAGTCACCTTCCATATAATTAATAGAAATAGGAAGAGATGACAGAGAACATTGAATCAAATCTCTCTCTTAACTTAGGCTTATACTGCAGCCCTCCTCTCTCCACAGGGGCATCCAGGCCAGTCCCTTTGTCACACCAACTACCGTATCTCTGCCCATCAGGAATAAGACAGTGCTATTCCTGCCTAATGCTGGGAAATGTGTGGAGACAACACAACATCTGAACTTGCCTCTACCATAATGCTATGGCTGTGGCTTTAAATACTTTTTACTGTATAACATGATTTGGACAACATTTCTCATCAACAGTGGGACTGATTCAAACACTAATAAGAGGAAGGACATCCTCACAATTAAGCATGTGTCAGATGAAAACTAAGTGGCAGGGGCAGTTTAATAACCTTGCACCACACCCTGCCTGATGGCAACAGAGCACTCAAGAAATCCCTGTTGTTGGCATTGCTAATGAAGGCCTTGTCTGAATTACAAACATGACACAGTATGTCTGCAGCTGGGATTTTTAAGTGTTGGGAAGCACTCTCTGGTCCATAATAGGGAGTCTTCTGTTGGGCACACTCAAGAAACACTTGTAACAAGCAGAGGAGGCAGAATTCTGACTGTCATGGTGGGAAAGACAGTGCTCTTGGCCAATGTTTTCAATGAATAATTCCAGCCCAATTTCTTACTTGTCTTGTTTCACAATATAGCAAAAATCACTTACAGTACAAGCTTTCCATATTTCATTAAATTTCCTAGATTTGAAAAAGACAAATAAATTGACTTGGCAGATAAGTTTTAAAACTGGAAGTTGCAGAAAGAGAATACAAACAGCTTCTTGTGACAACTGGAATTACTGTATTTCCACCTGATCTTACTGCTTCCCAAAATTGTGATTAGCACTGTTTGCACACTTTACTTTTTGAGGTTAACCTCAGCATAGGCATTGAAATGTAAGCCCTTGGGTTGAAATGTAAGCCCTAAATCTGCAGATCGGTTTCTCCAAGCTGCAAATGGGAATTGGCTTCAGCTCATGCAAAATGTGTCTCTGGGCCTGGTGGATTGCAGTGGCACAACAAGCTGCATAGCTGCTGCGCACATGAGGATGCAAAGGCTCTACGCTCCTGTGAGGGAAGGCGATCTGCCCTCACGCTGCCGGGGTGCAGGCAGGGGTGGGCTGAGTGCTGCGGGGGCCTGGCCAGGCTGTTCTCCCGCGCCTCCCACACTGTGCAACACGGCTGCAGCAGGAAAACCTAGCCGCCCCGCGGAGGGGTGTCATTTTGCCTTTCCCTCTGCAGTAGGAGGGTGTCGGGAAGCTGTGTCTGTGGGAGGCCCCCTGTCCTCTGGCCCTGGTTCTCGGCTGTGCAGGGCGTGGGAAGGTCGTCGTGTTGCCTTTGTGTGGGGAAGCCGTGTGGGTGTGACCCACGGGAGCGTCTGCCATCTTGGTTGTGTTCCTGAGGGTGAATACAGCACCTCCTCTCTTTGTGCACCTTAGCTATTCATTTTGGTGCTACTGTGTCTTTCTTATTCCGTTGCTTTTTGCTTTCAGGAAATTGTTAACTCAGCCCATAGCCTCTGCTGTTGTCCCTCCCTTACTGGAAGCTGCGGGGGTAAGGGGAGCAGCTTCTTTGGGTTCCATTTCCGGCTGGTGTTAAACCACCACAACTTCTGTCTGTCCTGCAAAGCCACACCAAAGTCATGACTCCGCTGTGGTGTTGCTATGTAGATGTGTAACAAGGAGTTGTGGCTCCGTATTGATAGTGGATTACAGGAGTTTTTTCCTACCAGATTTTGGAACTAATTGTTCTAACAACAGAAACTATTTGCATATTACTTCATTTACCAAAGTAACAGCTGGGAGAAGTCTCTATTAGGAGATTATAGAAAACTTCTGCCAAAGGTTAAGTTTTTCCATTGGAGAAAACTTTTGTTTTAGAGATTTCATTGAAACAACATCCTAAAACCACTGTACATCAGAGATGAAGATGATAAGTATTTCCTGAGAACAAGTGGTTTCCAGTAATTTTATATTAATTGGCATCACTTCTGGAAATGAAAAGATGTAGTTCAATGAATACTCAAAGAGGCACGAATCTTTCCCTTAGTGGTTAATGTAGTGGTACAAGTACACCTTGAATGTCAAATGAATGTCAAACCTGAGTTTGGTGAGATCTGTTTGTGATTATGAAGTCTGCTCCTGGGCTCACTGGTGGAACGTGAAAGATGCTTAAATCTAGAACACCATAAAGAAAAACATAAAACAGTTGCACCTCTATTCTCTTCAACAGAGAAGTATTTACAGGTATAGCAATGGGAAATTCAGAGATCACTTCCACACTGCTCAGCTGAATTTTGCTGGAGTTGGGCACATGGTTGAACTTATGGTAGAATGAGGCCCTGGGACCATCATGTTTATCTCCCAATGACAACAAGCACCCCATGCATTCACTTTGACCTGTGCTCTCCTTCTGTTCAATGCCTGGCTCTCCTGGTGCCACACACAGTGTTGCACATGAGTGATGTAGCACTCTTTCCTGCAGTGAGTAATTTAAAGCAGAAAGGTGGGTGTGGTGAGGGAATTGTGAAACTACTGTGCTAGCACAGAAGACTGAACATTTAAATAACTGAATATACTTACTGAAGACGAATGTATAAAACAAACCAGAGTTTCTCCCTAGCACACTTTTCTTTGGTGGCTGTGGGAATTCCTGTAGAGCTTTCCTAGCCGTGATAGTAAGAAATAGTGCATGGTGCTAACTCACAGCTGGGGAGGTGGCTGTTCCTGTAACTCTCCTCCTCCTTCTGCTGAAAGATACCCTTCCTGTTTCACTAAGTACAAACCTACAGTAGGTCTTGGAGAATGAATGCTAAACGGAAAGTCACATGGTAACTTTGTATTCATCTATTCATATCTGTCCTGTAACCCAAACTGACAGCAGGTTCCTTTCTGTATTTTCCTGGGATGGCAGCAATTAAGTGCTTTGCAAAACACTTCTCAGCCAAGTGTTGTTACCTGGGATAAAAACGCCTGGAAATCCTCATCTTCCCAGTGGCACTTACAAGCTCCGGGCCTTGATTCTGTTCTTGAAGCCTACATGGAAACTTAATCCATCAGTTTAAACATTCTTGCAGCTCCTTTCTGAACCTCTATAAGCAGATTGATACTGCAGATGATGCCTTAAGCTTCCTCTGAAACCTGTACTGATACTTGACTACCAGGTCTAGCAGCTGCAAGTGATATTTCCTTCTGACTGTGAGCAATTGAGGAAATTTAGCCCATCCTATCAGATGCTAATTTGGTTATGGTGACTCACCTCCTTCCATGTTTTCCAGGCTAATTGTTACAACATTCTCCAGCTGCTAACACAACCCACAGGGGGCTCTAGAAAATTTTTATTTAAGTGTTCTAGTTGTAGAGGATAGTGGTTAATTCCTTTAGTATAACCAAATCTGAGTCTAATCCTAGCTGTCAGCCTTTATTGGGAAACACCTTTAAAGAAATATCTTTCCCACTTCTGCAGATACATACCTTAGGAATGATGAAATAATCCACACTATAGGCTTAGGAAAGTAGGCTATGTTTCTGTCCTCACCTGGACCCGGTACTGGCTTTCATATGCATTGACACATTGCCTTTGGCACAAAATTTCAGACTTGTACCCTTTGTTTTTCCAGTAATAAAAGTTTTGGCTTAGCAATAACTGATTGCACTCAGCACTCTGCAGAGTATTTTCTTCTCACATTTGCAACCAATAGAAAGACCTAAAAATGACACAAAGTTATAGTGCTTTACAGGTAAATTTAGTGATAGCAGGATTTGCTGCTGACCTTCTGCTTAGCTGATTGCTACATACATTTTGACTTGTAAACAGTCCTGTGTAGGGGGTCTGAAAGTGAGGCTGATTCATCTTTCAGGGGAAATAGACTAATCAAACTATTCTTCTTTGTGGGTAAGCTAAAAAAGTAGATTTTGCAATGCAATGAACAGCTCAAAAAGTGAAGCATGAAGTGACTCAAAGTCATACACATGCCATCTTTTAACATCAGCGACTAGCCCCTTTAATGCAAGAGCCTTCCCCTCTCTCCCATGTTTCTCTGACAGCAGTTTTGAAAAGTGCAGCTTCATCCTCCCCTCACTGTGCACCACTTGCTGGTGTCACAGTCAGTCCTTACTCATACATGCAACTTCCAACCCTCTCCCCCAGCCCTCCAGCTTCAATTGCTGAGGTGCAGCAGAAGCATCCTGACTATACGTGTAGGCCAGAGCTTCTCCAGGCATGTTACACTCAGCTGTGACCATACCTGAATCCACAGAGAAGATACCTCACTGAACTGCACTCTGAATCCTGTGCAGATACAACAGAGTGTGTATTCATTGAGTCTGGATACAGAGCCATCAGAAATGCCTACCCCAAGTGCTACATTTCTGCAGGAGGAGTATATGTGGACTCAGGCTGTCAGCATCTCTTTGCCAAGACATCTATGTAAGATGCAGCATGTCCAAGCATTCACTCCTGCTTGAGACCCCTTATCACCTTGCCCTAAATTCTTAGTCTTGCTCTCTGCCTAGGGTATGCCAAGTGCATATTGGCAGTATAGGTGTCCTAGGCTTGGTGACAGCAGAAGCCAGAGTTTAGGTAAGATGGTCCAAGTTTGCTTTGTCTCAGGACAGGCCTGTGAATTTTAAGGTACATCCAACTGACTCAGCAACATAATTGCTTTCTGAAGAATGATCTTTAAATATGCATGTGTTGGATTTGGACCTCTCCCAAATTAGTCTGGCTGGTGCAGAAACGCTAGGTCAGGTTTGGCTAATGCTAAGCTGAACCAGGTCCACTGAGATCTTCACCTCGCTTTGAGGCAGCATAGCTGCTCATCCCACTGTTCCTGTAAAGCTTGTTATGATAAATGGTGTAGCCATATAGAGGAATACCATCAGCTCATCTGACTTTTGAAGACCCAAATACTTCTACCTGCAAAGTCTGAGTGGCTTGGCTGTAACTGTTTTGGAAAACAAATACCTTAAGCCTTGTTGAAAACTGATTTTCTTCCTATTTTCTACCCATTTCCTTGTCTTCCAAGTCAGACAATGCCTGAAATGGGGGTGAATTTTTGGACTCTCTTTTTTCTTTTTTGGACACAGTGGACTGAGTTTAAGAAATAAAAATTGAAAAAATCAAATAGAAATAATATTGTACAGAATGCTTTAAGGCCACCTTGAAAGATACTGTAATGCTCCATCTCCTCTGACATAGCCAAGAGCATGCTTCATTTGCTTTCTTTGGAGTTATAGCTCAGGCATTACTTCTCCATTTGACTGGCAAAGCTGAAATAGCAATGCAATTCAAATCAAAGCACCTGTTTTAAACAATGATGCTGCAACACAGCATCTCTACAATAAAAAGGTTGCAATCAATTAAGGAGGTAACTTCTCCTTGGAGCAAGGAACACAGCCAACAGGTTTAGGACTTGGAATTGACTCCAGCACAGCCAGCTCTAACAACTTCACTGTTGCTCTCTGTGAAGTCCATTCAGGAAACTGGCTCCTTTCTAAACCTCCTGGCTCTGTCAACCACATGACATTTGGGAGTTTCTAAACTCTTGTAGTTTCACATGTCTTTCACAATCAGTTGAATCCCAAAGATCCTAAAACCTGTGGCTGTCTCCCTCTTACCCGTGTCTCCTCACCCTTTTAAGGTGAGAAAAATCATATATAACCACCTCCACCCGAGGCCTTCTCTGGATGCCCTTGGCCTGTCTTATGATTTGCATGTAACCACTGATCTCTTGTGGCTTTCCAAACTCACTTTTCAGGTCAGCAAATTATTTACATGTAGCCACTGATCTCTTGGGACTTTGCAAACTCACCAGTCAGGTCAGCAGCAAAACTTCCAAAGACAGTACAAACAGTAACACCCAATAAAAATATCAATATGAAGCACTTCTTTTACCTGATGCATGCTGCTGCATGCCAGGGAGAAATCATTTGGAAAATGGTCTGCACCAAAGTCCTCACTTCTTCCCTATCTTCTTCAGAAAATTTCTTCAGAATTTGAGTCTGGGTGTCAGTAGAATACTGCTAAACTGCCAGGCAATCTGTAATGCATATTGGCCTTCAGCAGCAAACCTGAGAGTTTGTCTGTATTATGGATTTTGGAGAGAAAAGTTGTCATTCATTGTTTTATCCTCAAAATTGTGTTTCAGCAGCTCTTCTCTGAAGCTACAAAGATGGTTAGTAGCCAACTTCAGTTATTTCACTGTCAGGAGGTAAACTTATCATGTTCCTTGCATGAGCTATATGTTCTGGACACTTACAACTAAACTTTTTTGACGTTGCAAAGACCTGCATTTTCTCCATTTCTGGAGTGAGTCAGGGTGGGATCACTGCATTTTTTAAACACAGTTCTAATAACTGTAGAATGAAGCTCTGCTCCTATTTGCATTCACAAAACAAAACAAGGAATTAATAAAAGTAAAGCAACAGAAGGGATGCCCATTTGTATCATTAGTTAGCTGTGGTTTTTTGTCCCCAAATTGTCATCTAGGAATTTTTTTCTGTTTTTTGTCAGTAATACAGGATTTATACAAAAGGAAAGCAAAGCTATCCTATGACTATGATTCACTTTCCTGAGCTTATAACCATGAAAACTGTACATGATGCAATAGGCTGTGACTACTCGTCAAAGGTTTATCATAGAGTCCACTAAGTAATTTATACTTCCAGGACTGCATTTTACAGTAAATGGAAGTCAGGAACTGTGAGAAACATGCTGTTGGGAAAGGGAAAAAATGAAAACTATAAGGAGTAGTGAATCAGTGTTGTTGACTATGCATCTCAAGTGCGCATAAAGTGCATCTGGGGAGGCAGGCAGGGGAGGAAACCTTTTCTGGTAGAAACCCAGAAAGTTTTATGACATGAGAAAGAACCCTCCACTTACCAGAATCTGGCAGAAGTGCTGAACATGTCCACAGCTGTAATGTGAAGTATGATAGTGGCCATGAATTGACAGGTAAATCTGGGCTGCATAGAGCTGGACTCTGCACTGAGCCACTTTGAGCAGCAGTGGGAGATGCTGAACGCAGTTTGTCAGAGGCAGAATATCCAAACAAAAACAGCACAGGGTAGGACTGCTCATAACCCATACTTCTTATTGAGGAACAGACTTTGAAATAATGTTTAACTACAGAGCCCAGCAATAGCCAGGACCTGGGGAAAGATTTAATGAAACAAGTCTAAAATAGGCAAAGAAAGGCAGGGGGAAACAGCAACTAGCATTTTAAGAACACCTTGCTTAAATCCTTTATAGCATACACAGGGCTTAGGTATTGTGCAAGGCTGCCTGCACAGAGTGCCATACCAAGACTGTGCAGCTATCAAGGAGTGATGCTGAGATTTTAAAAAAGCAGCACCAGCACAATCCCTTGTGTGATGAGGGATATTTAACATAAAGGGCCATTACTGCAGCACAAGTTCTAATGCAGTATCTTCTCCCTCTGCAGCACAGCATAATCTAGAGGATTCCTGATGACAGACTCACATTTAGTTTTGGTTTCCATTGTGAAAAACCACAAAGGAAAAGCTATGTAGCAAACTGCGTTGGCTTGCCATTTGTTAAAATGAATGCAAATCTCTCTGCTGCACAGGGACCACCTCTGGTAAAAAAAATACACCCCTGGTGTAAAACAAATACATAAATATTCCTTTGGAATACAAAGAAATCCCTCTGAAGTCAAACAGGGGGGTTCCCAGAACTTCAGAAGGCAGGCATTGCCTCTCCACAATTCCCACTGTAAAGAAAAGAGGTTTTGATACCCTTCAGCAACACAATGTGATCAGCAAGGATGCAACAAGCAACAGTTTATTTGTAGAAAAATCCTTTAAAATTTACTACATTGTAAGATTAAGGAAAAAATAGTCTTAATATATGTACATACAATATATATAAACAAACACATATCGCACCATGAAAATTACATGCTTTTTAGAACAGAGAATGGGTCGTATTCCCTCATATCAATTTTAAAGTTATCACTGCAAGAAACCTTGCTTCCTTTTTTTTTTTTTTATCCCCATCAAAGTTTTCAAGTACAGGAAGTAAGTAATGCAGGATCTAATGGTAGAAAACCTTTGTTATACACAAATTACAACAGACAGCTAGACAATATTATTCTGCAGTATCCAACACTTGTGTTTTTTGAACTCTATAATGATATGAACTTTTACCTGAGGTGCATGGAAATAACGAAGCATGGTAATTGGCAAGTTTAAGAGATTTTCACATTATGATTTGACTGTAATTGAAGTTGATCAGGTATCACATGTCTATACCCATAGTACTGGCACAAGAATGCTCTGCATGAGTCATCACCAATGTCTTAGAAGTGCAGGAAAAATTAACAGGCAAGCACCACTTGCAATGATAAGCATGCAGACAATTTAAGTGAAACAGAGGTAGCATGTTCTTGTAACTCCAGCAGGGTCATTCAAATCAACTGCACTCTCCCTTCTGCAAAAGGCACTCACTTTTTCAGCTAAAAACAATGCGCTTAAATTTGGTCAGATTGGCCACAAATGGTGGATTTCTTTCCTTACAAATATAAAAAAATGTTAAGCAGAGGACACAGTGAAAAGAAAAAAAAAGGATGTAAGAAATACACATTAAAGGTACTATGTGCTATTCCTCTCCCCCTACCTTTTATGAGGAGAATTATATAAAACAGTTGCAGTATGTAATCCAAAAGTTAAGACTTTCCAGTTGAAATGGCAGTATTAAGCAGCACATTCTCTATCAGAAATAGTTTTAAACCACCAGAAGTACACCAGTCTTTTTAATAAAGAGCAACAATTCACAGTTAGGAGTAGAAAGTTTACGCACAAAAAAGGTGGTGCCAGAGAAGGATCCTTTGATGCAAAAGCTCATAAATTAGTATGCACTGTAACTTTTATACCGTATCTTTTATCCTTTCTGCACTTTGAAAGGATGCCCATGCAAAACACCTTCTCTTACCGTGACACTACAGAACTAATTGAGTTATAAGATGTGCCACTGTTGCAACTGGAAGCATAAGCTTCTTGACCATTAGCATCTAAATTAATTTTGAATACAGAAGATGCCTTCACTAAGAAATCTGCTGCATCTCTGCGACCTAATTCCCTCAGCTTAGACATTAGTATACCTACAGTGCTGTCAGGTGCATTACTCCATTCCTGCAGAAGGGCATGAACTGGGCTTGAGAGAAAGTAATTTTGAGTTCCATTATTTGTATTGTACTTTGCAACAAGATCAGGGAGGCCCAGGTTCATGGCCAGAAGGCACCAATCTTTGCCCATTGGATCAGGTGGATCCAAAAGTCGACTTAGTTTTCTCCTGGTAAGTAGATTCAGATCAGAAATATGAATATCCATTCCTAGGCTTCCCTGGGAGTAAACATCAAGACACCCAAAACACAGTATACTGCTAAAGCTCTCTTTATATCCCCCCATAGTGTTAGTTAGTGATGTCTCCTTTTGACTCTGTGCACGGAAAAAGTCTCTAGGCTGGTAGACCATTACTGGTTCATGATGTTCTCTCAGCTGCTGAGGACTAAGGTAGTATTTCCCAGTCAGAAGACCTGGTAAGGTTGTGGCTATTAAGTTATCAATGGTGCTGCACACAGAATCCAGAAGTAAACAGCACTTGATCTTCTCTGTTTCCAGTCCTCTAACTTGAACCTCTATACCCTGACCATGGTTGACCAGCAGCACTAAAAGCTCAGCTCCACGATTCATAATCTTTGATCCATTTACCCACAGACGTATATCAGCATCCCCCTCTGTGCTCTGCTGATGAATCCACCTGCAGAGATTCACCTGAACTTTATGAAAAATTCCACAAGGAAATGGGGTAAGATGTTCCACAGGAACGATTCTAACACCACCATAAATCAGCACTTCATCCTCCTCATCTGTCCAAGACCTGTGGAGATTGTCAGTCTTTATGAGAGCAGGAATATCTACCATTGCTCCACTGCTAAGGTCCCTTGCACAAATATCCATGGCATCCAAAATCTGTATCAGTTCTTCCACATCACTATCCGTCACCAGACGCTGGATGTCCTCTATAGTGTACCGACCTCTGTAGTGATGGAGGGCTTTTGGGTTCTCCACTGACAAGATTTTTCCAAGGACATTTGAACAGAGCCAGCGAGGATCCAGAAGCACAACATCTTGGACAGTTTCACTCTGCATAATGTTTATCTGTTTATAAATATGAAAGTTACTGTTTATATCTTGTGAAGTACAAGATAATAGTCCACATTCTCTCCTTCCTAAAAGGCTGATTCAGTAATTTGATTAACACTAGTCACAGGAAAAAAAAACAGTGTCTTTTAATATATGGCACATACTCAGAACAAAAACCAGATCCTCTTGTTTTCCACCAGTAATGAAACCATTAGAACCCAACAGCTGAAAAGCCTAGTCATGCCCTGCAAGCTGTTTATGCAAAGGTGTTATCCTACAATTCAATTTCTAATGGACACATATAAATCTCTCATATGCAGTGAACATTTCATTGAAGGTGACAGCATAGTGATTCTCTCTGGGTATTTTATATTCTTACAACTATAGCAATAAACTCTAATTTTCCTGTCTCAAAGAGAATGAAATAGAAGCCACATGACATGATGATAACAGAAAGAGTTAATAAGCAGTCTGTATTTCTTACAATGTCTTAAGAGGAAGAGGAAAAACCAAACAACTTTAGACATTTGCCTAAACTCATAAAGTACAATTCTACAAGAACAGTATCTTGCAAATAAAGAGATGCATTTTAGATAAAAATACTCACTTCTCCTATGCTATGCAACTGCTGTGCAATGTGCCGTAGGTCATTTTCGCTTGCTAGGGGATTAAGATGTTCCTGCACATCATACACAAACTGCTGCAAGGACATCAGCTGGTTGGGTCCATTCATTTTTCTCCATGAAGGCAGTGTGGAGATTATTTTCTCACACAGATGAGTCATAGGTGGGCATGTCTTAGACAAGCACAAAAAGCATCCATTTGAGAATAGTGGTAGTATTTTTTTTTATGGATATCTAATGCATTCATAATGTACATTCAGATCTAAAGAGTTCCCTTTGTGCTGGACCCTTACTCTTTCATCTGGCGTTCACTCACCATAACATATATCTACCTTCTCTTTAAAAAGTGAATTCCACTTTTTCATTGAAATAAGCAATTTTTCCAAATATCACCATGCGTTGCCTTCATGCATCTGTAATCTTTATTTCTGAAATGATCAGAATTTATTCAGAAACTGTACCCATCAATATCTGTACAGAACCAATTTACTTCAAAAGATGAGACAACAGGGTGCTAAATAGGAAGCAAGAATGGTACTTTGATGTATTGATTGCCTTAGACTTCACTGATGCCTTCTTCCTACATTCTCAAGCCACAGCCTCCACTTCTTATGCAGCAAACCCCTTCAGATTTCAAGCTAGTGACCACAGCAATAATAAAGTTTTCTTAGAGAAGAAAAGCTTATTAAATCAAGACGGCATTGGGAATGTAAAATAGGCTGAATTTTGCATAAATCCAAATATTTTCCTCAATCCACAAAATTAAGTCAGTAATAACTCACTTTTAATCAATTACAAAAAAATATGTTTCAAAAGTAGCTGTAGAAAATCTTGTTGGTGTGTAACATAATATAAATCCATTTAGCACAGGCCACAAAAAATTTGACTTGGTCATCCTTAGTATGGAAGTCTCAGTGGATTCACAGTGATAACATCAAACCATGGCCACATTTTACCTGTAGTCTCATGTGTATATACCTACACATACAGATACAACTGCAATCAATATTTTTCAATTAAAAAAGCAGTCACAAGTTAACACATATTCAGTTTACATATCCATATTTGTAATTAACTTTCAAACAGTTGAGAAAACTGTTCTGCTCTGGTGGGTTTTTGGTGAAAAACTTATTTTCCTGAACTATATTTATAATGTATTTCCTGCTTCTCTATACTACTACACTGATGAAAAAAAAAAAAAAAAAGAGAGGGAGGGAGTGTTGGAATCCTATCATTGGCAATCAAAATACAAAATGATGACTTTGAACTGAAATCTCAAATTGTTTCCTTTCAACAGAGAGTATTTTGGTCAGCTGCTCCAAACAGCTGCATTTTTCAAAATACTAACTGAATCTTTGATGTCAGGGGTTGGTGTATCACAAGACCTGTAAAATATGCTGTTAGAAAATTGGAACAGCAGTGGTTTCTACATGCTTCATTATTCTAAGTTTGAAACTTACAGTAGATTACTACACAAGCTGTTCACATGTTGGCTGATACAGCCCAGACCATTAGACATTACTTACAGAAATTATCTGGCTTCTTATTTCTTGCAAGTGATTTCGGAGGAGCTTCATATCTTTAGAACCAGATGCTCCAGCATCCAGAACAAATAACTTTTCTGAAATTTGCAAATCATTTCCAAATCTAAAAGAAAGAAAATATTATTAACTTAGCCCCAAATCCAGTTTATTTCTTAATACAATTGTACTTCAGTCTTAAATTACACTAGAGCTGTTTTTCTTCAAGGATAGATGAAGTTTAAGTAATGATAATGCTGATAGATTTTATAAGAACAGACGGTATAAATGCTCTATAATTTTCTTGAAAATAAGCAGAGATATTGAGAGAAAATTGTTTTCTCTCAGGACGAAGAGTAAATATGCATAAGAAAATTGTAACTGCATCACATGACTTGTAATTACAGAACAAAACATTTTACTAGAGAAGACATTACAGGGATTTATTTAAGATCTTAATGTTTGTTGCTTGCTTTCTTCTCACTTTAAATAGTTCAGTAGTCATTGCTGTTGACAGCTCTCTTTCTCACTTCCTTTTAACTTTTCAACCACACAAACCTGTTTTCCTAGCTCTGCACTGATTTGCATTTTAAAGGATTCCAGCACTAAAGATGACACACAGTTATTTTTCTGTTGGTTTATTTCAATTGATTAAGAAACTGCCCTCCCACTATTGTGCTGTAGTTCCTACATCTATTTCTTGTACAGCCCAGACAAATGTCTATACTCACAGGTATGGATGTCTTCTCACACCCAGTGTTTTCCACTTACATGCTCACTCCAAATATAAGTTGTTACTTTAAACAATATTATGTTAATGAAAAATTCCCTATTTCCATCTACCATTAGCATGTGCTGAAGAATGCCAGAACTTTCCCTAACTTCCAGCTACCTCTTGGATGGCCTTGTCACTTGTGTGACTCCACAGTATATCCAGCTTTTTGCAAACTGTAGGGAGTACCTCCCAGCCTCATTTCAGTTTTTTTCATACTTATCCTAAATCAGTTCAGAGCTAAGGGTGGTTCTCTGGTAAAGTTTCCTCTTCTGCATCCAGAGTCTTTAGCTGCAAACTGCCCACTTTTCTGAGACCAGTGCAAAACCTGAGCACCAAGATGTTAGACGGAAAGCTGAAACGGGTCTTTGGATGTAGCCCAATGTCTACAGGGCGAGACCACCTATGCCACAATTAATTTTGACAGCACTTGGCTTATTTTAGTTCACTCAGAGCAGCTTACTCACTGTAACATTGCTAAATGTTTCAATTTTAACACACTATAGGCTTCCTGAACATATTCAAAATATCATAATATTATAAAGCTTAAGCCATATAAAAACCTTTTACATATTCCAATGCATTTCAGTACTTCTTTCCAATTAGCATGTTTAAATACTGTGTATCAATACACTTCCCACTTACCTGTTCCTGATTTCTTTCAACAGAGAGATGTCTTTGTCATACCAGAACTCTCCCCCAACAGGCCGAGGAAGATTCACTATGTCAGCATGTGTGGCAACCAAAACAACACGCAGGGGACTTTTCAGCTTTCCACCAAATGCTAGAAGAGAAACAAGAGCACTCCCTGACTGTGAGGCATGCCAGTGGAGATGGCTGATACTGAGCCAGAAAGGCAGAAATGCATTTTACATTCTTCATACCAACCACATTTGTAGTGATTTACCAACTCAAAGCACAGCCATTAACAGTGTAAATGCTGGTGCTCTGGCACTTTTCTGCTTATAGGACTGTCTATATAAGCCCAATTTTAATAGCTAGACTATTTGAATAATATCAGATACATTTACATTGTTTTACTTTATTGGTTTAACAAAACCAGTAATCAATAACACTAATGATATAGCTATTAACTACAAACTATGACAGTGTGAGGAAAAAATAATTAGAAATAACAGCTTCTTGAAAGGGTTTTGCATCATCTTTGGATGGTCCTTAATACTACAGGTGCAGAATAGAGGATTGTAAGAACACAAGATGTCTACAACATTCATATGTTGATATGAATGCTATTTTGCAGTACTTACACAAACAATGACCTCTCACTTAGGTGAGAGTTAAGTAGGAAAGCCTGGCAGAAACCATGAAAAAGAATGAGAAAGAAAGATACAAATGGCATGAATGAGGTGACAGTACAGAACACAGAGTTTTCAATCTTTTCTCAAACTCATATTCCAGAAAAGACATCATTAGACTATTTCTAAAACAGAGAGTACACTCAATCCTGCTCTTTAAGCCTTAAAAAATTTCACATGGGAGAAATACCCTTACATCACTGCTCAGTTCTCATCAACTAAGAGCTATATAATCTTGAAGCACATTTCCCTAAATCTCTGCATAGCACTTCTAGGCAAGAATTTTGTAATTATCTTTTTTTTTTTTTTTGGCAGCTAGGGACTTAGACAAAATAATTGGAAAGTAATTCTAAGAGTTTTAACTTTTCTGCTAACATCAGTTACTAGATATTACTTGAGAGATTTGTAACAATCCAGAGATTCTGGATATCCAAACTGAGCTGATCAGTCGAAATACAGATTTAAGTGAAGTTTCCAAATAATCCTGATAATCAGATAATCAAGAAGAAAAAATTAACTGAGATTCTGACTCTGTTGAACCAAGAAATAAGTTTCCTTGCTAGACTGAGCAGCTGTGAAAAGCTTCCAGCAATAGCAAATTAGCTGTATTTGCACCTTTGCCACTTTATTGCAAATTTCTGACTTTTAACTTTCACAGGGAATTGATTGTTGGTTAGACCCAAATGCTATTATTAACCTTGTAATTTGATCTAAAATAGAAGAATAAAAGAATGCAGATGACTTAACTGAAAACCAGAGGTTGGCTTGGCTCATTGTCTGGCTGAGATAATGCATACAGAATCAAGCAGAACACAGAAAGAGAGAAAATAACTCTTTGCACAATGTAAGTATTTAATACATTTGTCTGGTGAATCCCTTGCATTGTTACAAATGTCCATGAGTGTTGAGTTAGATCCACTGGCTGGAATAATCTTTCTGATCATAGAACCAAGACACATGTCAGAGCTTGGTTAATCCAAGAAACTCACAGTCTGCAGACCAATACTCAGCTACAAACACAAGTCACATACTGTATAGAGATCTGGATTGCTGGATCTTAAAGAAAAATGTTCTTTAAATTGATTTCTCTGCCTGTCAGGTAATTTCCAGTAAGCCTGAATATAAAACAAGTAAAATTACCTAAAACCTTTGCAAAATTGGAGAATATGTGAAATTTACAAGAAATACTGATTTCTGTAAACCCTGATGCACCATAGACTTATCATATTTGAAGTCCAAATACAACTCTAGTTAAACGCATGAAAGTTGCACATACTGAGGGGTAACGCTGTTCCATAATACTGTTCTGTCCTGTGTCTAAACTTGGTTTTAAATAGTTCCAGCCCTCTGATACACTCTTGACAGCTTATCTGACATGCAACTTCAACTGCCATGTACAGACGTAAATCCCAGTGCCACAAGGTATTGTGCTGTACCTCATGACCCTTTTTAATTGCACTAAGAGGTGTGTGCAACTCTTCTGGCTTCTTCCAGAGATAAAATTCCCTTTTTCTAAGAAGCCTGTGTAAAGTTTGTTTGAATACATGGGGACGAAGACACCCAACACGGATGATGTACAGAGTTGAAGAGAAATACAAGAAGCTTTATTCTACAGACCTCTAATGCTTCATTAACAGGCAGAAGAGCATACCTATTGGCTCCTCAACTGGGACCAATGATTTCAGGAAATTGAGCCAAAAGGTCACTTGGTTTAACTGGATTTCATAAGGCTCCTCAAGACTAAAAAGCACTATGTGAATTGCAGTGTGATCATTTGCAGCAAAATAATCATAACAGCAGAAGTACACAGGATTCCCAGAGAATTCCCAGATGCTGAAATCACCAACTCCTGAAAAACAGACAAACAGATGAAGAGATCGCACTTCATCAGTAAGCATTTTCTGGCCATGGAAAGACAAACAAAACAGTTAATCTGATTTAAACTAAAGATAAATTGTGCCCAGGTGAGAAATCAACACTTAAAATGCAATCATGAACAAAGGTAAAGAGCTTCAGTCAGTTTCAGAGGCTTAGAAGTCGGACCCTCAAAATCTGTTGCTCTCTCACATTTCCTTCTCTAGGACATTTAGCTGGATGCCCTATGTATTAAACGCATGTAGTCTTATGCATTAAATTGAGCTTTGCCTTGAACAACAGCAGCAGACTTTGTAATTGCCTTGAAAACTAAGAATAATGGCTCCCATTCTTTTCCTGTTCACCCTCAAAAAGCTTAATATTTTTATAGTTTTTTCTTCTTAACATGCTACCACTGATTTTAAAAGCCACTGAAGCACATTCTCAAAGAAGCTGCTTTGCTTTACAGAATTATACTATTCACACTGTGTTGGTAAACCAGGGCTGAGGAATCACCATGTTAAGGATCCCAAGGGCTCCATGCTTCTTTTTTGCCATCTCCTTTAGCTTTGGGTAGAAAAGTATTAGTATATTGCACTTCCCAGATGCACCATCTGATTAGGGTAATGTCTGCCACACTTGTACTACTTCTAAATAAATAAATTATGATTAAGGTGTGCCTCAAACTTCTAGAAGGAAAGAAGTCAGAAGCCTCCAACCTGCAGTTATGAGTACAGCTATTCACAGTTCACCTGTGTGTACACTTTGTTCTGTATCAAGACAGCACAGAGAAAGAAAAGAAACCCCTTCTGATATCCATGGCACAAATCTGTTTCCCTGCAGAATTTGACTTGGTTTCAAATTACACTGAAAAAGAAATTTGCTTGCACAAGGAACAAGTTTTAGCTTGGGAAACTCTTCAGCATCTCAGATAAATGTTTTGTCACTGCATTTATTACTGTGCATTCATAAGGAGGTTTCTATCTCCAAAGTAAAATCTCGATTAACTGTAACAGCCTCAAAATTGCAGCTGCGAAGGCACGCAAAACATTTTTCTCATGAAGAAGAGATCTGACCACCTGTATAAATGATGATTAGTATGGCTTGTGATATATAAGCACCATTTGCCTGGTCTCACAGCCAAATGCCATGTATGTACTTATGACACCTTCTCTGATTGACTCCTCTTACTGCTAACTGACTTCAACTGCAGAGCAGTTAGCTTTCTCGCAAAAAAAGAAATCAGAAGCTCCATTCACCATGACTGATGAGCTCCAGGGCTCACCAAATATGCCCCAGCCCTGTTATGGAGTGAGTATGGCCTTTGCATAACTGGGAATATATTAAATGGTGAGGAATAAATGGGACCAGACTAAATCTGATATAATCCCCAGATGGCATACAGTATAGGTGAAGGAGCCTTCACACTAGTGGCCACTCTGCTGACCTGCTTCTGTCATACCAAATCCCTCCTTTCTACTCTCCCACTTACTCACCTCAAAAATGTTTCTGTGTAATACTGTAAACACCTGACATGAGTGATTAAATGTATATTACAACAGCTAGAGGCAGATTTACTTTTTCCTTGAACAAATTAAATTCCACCAGTGTTGATTGTCAAACACAGTCACTGCTATACCAAGTGAAACTTTTCCCCCATTTTTATTTTTAAAAACAAGTAAAATGGCCTTAACTGCCCTGCAGGATTAAGGCATTCCAGCCCAGGGCTCTTCTTACCATGCAAGCAGGCATTCTGGACGTCAATAGACTTGGTGGACTGGTCATCAGAAGAGAAATGCGAGTGATGAGCAGGTGATACTAAAGTTTCTAATACCCCTTTGGTCAGGCCCGGCTCAAACATCATGCTTCGGCTTCTCACGCTGACATTTTCACAGCCAGGATAAAGATTCGTAATACTTACTGAAACTGGGTCAGTGAAAAGAACATGAGATTACAAACCATGTGAAAATCACAACCAGATCACTTCAAAACAAGTATGCAAGCCATAAAAAGCAGACTAAAAAAACCCAAGTGCTCTTCAAAGAAAGAAGATGACTCTGTAAAGCCATGAGCATACACAATTACATCCTTATTCTTAATGATTAAAAGGAAAATATTAGAATGATCCTATACAGCATTATGCCCATTAGCTGATATTCTTCTGAGTGGGAGCACAGAAAAAGACTGAATTATATGTGTATGAAAGGTTTCAATAGTTAAAGTTCTGTGTTGCATAGAAATACATCCTTTGGTGGTATTTTTAGCTAAGGGCTGCAATTTCATTGAATGATCTATTATTATTGGCATGGAAATGTCACATATTCATATTGTTGAGTCCTGTAAGTAATAATAAAAAATATTACCATGTAACAAGTGTCTCTCAGGGAGAAAAGCAGACCCTTAACCAAAATTATTTTACTAATAAGCAGGTTTTTTTAGGTCATGTTTAATTCAGATTCCCAGAGTGCAAATGAGAAACAAAAGGGCTTTTTAACTGACTTGCACCATCTAGTGGATAAAGACTTCTTTCCTCCACTGGATGGCTGTGGTGGTTTTGATTGGCCCAAAACATCAGTGAAGTGTTTTTAACATCTAGGAGAAATTTGGACCCCTCAGAAGCTGTTGTAGTAGGTCTGGGGAGGTGTCTGAGGGGTGGGGTGTGGCACAAAGATAGCTCCTGTGTGTCCTGAGTGCAAGTTCTGGAAGTTTTTACATCAAGTCCAGCAGAGCCAATCTCTGATGGCTCTGAAGGTGATGGACATGCTGCCGGCCAAGTTTGGGCCAATTGGAGGTGCTAGTTACGCCTCTGTGAAAACATATTTAAGAAAAATTCAAAACAAAGCAGGCACGCACTTCTTTCACTTCTTTGTAGTTGGAGGAGGAGGAGGTGGTGGTGAAAATATGTAGAGGGAGAACAGCATGGAGACGCCAAGGTCAGTGAAGAAGGTGGGGGAGGAGGTGCTCCCAGTGCTGGAGCTGAAAACCCTCTGCTAGCCACGGTGAAGTCCATGGGGGGGCAGGAGGTCCCCCTGCAGCCCATGGAGTCCACAGGAGTGCAGAAATTCACCCACAGCCCACGCCAGAGAAGCAGGTGGATGCCTGGAAAAGACTGTGAACCAGTGGGAGTCTCATCTAAGAGTTAAAACTGCAAAGGCCTTGCAAAGGAGAGAAAGGCCTTGCTCCTGGCATGGAAGCAGCCTGGCCTCGGCTTGAGAGAGTCTGCACAGCACCTTATGGACAAAAAGACTCATGTTGCAGCAGAATTTCGGGCGGGATGTTGCTCGTGAGATTGGACCCACGCCAAAGAAGTTCTCAAAGGACAGTCTCTCGTGGGAAGGACCCCTGGCTAAGTAGAGAACCTCTTTTCCTGATTGGACTGACCAAAGAACCCCTCAACCTGCCCCCTGTGTGTGTTGCTGGTTTGGAAAGAGGAAAAAAAGGGGGAGGGGTGAGTGCAGAGACTGCTTCTTAAGAGGGTGGGGGTGAGAGCAGAAAGGAAAACTGTCTGGAGGGAGAGAGAAATAAGTAGAGATAAAGAGTATTTGTAGTAGAAGAATTGTGGTGATGAGTAAATTTGAGAATCTGCTCTGTGGACTGAAAAGAGACCCCACACCCTGCCCCCACCACCTGGCTTGTTGACTGTAAAGGAGGAAAGGGGGTGAATACTATAGGTTCGTAAGAGGGAGGGGGGGAGTGAACCAAAACTGTATGAAAAGTTTATTTTTGCCTGCATTTATCCTCCAACTCTGTTAGGTAATTAAACACTTTTTGCAACTTTAAGCTTGGAGCCTGGTTGCCCTCTTTTCGTGCGTCCTCCTGGCAATGTCCTGTCGAAAAAAACCATGACAATGGCAAATTCTAATATTTGGGTTTTACAATAGAAAGAGATTACCTGATAGATGTAAGACTATACATTTGTATTTGATCTCGTAGTGTAATATTTTAAATCTCTGGGTTCTTGTAAAGAAAAACTTGGTGAATTCACACACTTATTTTTACCCAATTTAAACAAGCACATAAACAAACAAATAATGTGATCTAGTATAGCTCAAATTGTGCTGATTTAAATATTTATCTGATTATGTCACTCAACCCATATCATTTACATACTATATAATGATTTACATCCCAAAAGAAAATATATTGAAAGAAGCAAAAACTAAACCTCCAAATGTTAAAATATACAATATAGCTTTGTATGTATAGAACTGCACAACTTTATGGCTTTATATCTAGGTAAGCTCTTTTCAGGGGCATGCTTCAAATTCACTTTTATTTCTACACTGATTTGCCAACGTGACTGGCAGTCTTTCTGATTTTATGATGGTGTGAGCACATAATGCCTCTCCTGTGGTTCTGTTACTGACCAAAACAAAAAATCTATCTTCAATCAAAACCTTTCTGTATTGCCCCAGGAACCAATATTCTATGAGTGACTTATCCCCCTTGGTATGACACAGTAAATTAGGATAAAAAAATGAAGAAGTTTTGATTAATTAATTTAACCAAGCTCTTTATTCTGTTGTCACAGATGTGAGCCCCTTGTGTTAAGTAAACATCAAATGCAGTAGCAATCTCTGTGCCATGGATCTTGCCTTGTTAAGCCACTCTTTGCATGCCCTATAGCTTCCTCGGGTGAATAGAGAGAAAGTAGAGATGAAAACTATTACTAGCACTGGTCTAACATTACTTAAAAGTTATGAATGAAACCCAAACCTGCAAGCTTTATCCAAAAAGTTTTTTTTTTTTTTTCTAAAAGGCAACTCTGGCCCTATGTAAAACTTACATAGTAAGACCACTCCGAAACATCAATTTAAACTTGAGCTCTGGGATGTGCTTAGCTTGTGTACATTGTGTAGTCTCCCAGCATTAGAAAAGGGACCTGGACAAGCAGTTCACTGGTCTTTCCACTGCCCTCTTTTTTTTTCTTCCAAAACTGGGCACATGCTTAGGTGTAAACCTAGCTAGTTTCTCCACACCTTGCAGCTCTTCCCACTTTGCACAGGCCAACTGGTGCTACATGAGCGATGTAATACTTGCAGACATTTACTTTAGCTTAGAAAACTGTCATTTTCACCTTGTTTGGAGAAAATTTCAGACACCTCTAACTGGGCTAATTCAATCCTGTACCTTGCAGAAAAGTACTCCAAGGCATCAGAGGCAGTTCCGAGTCCTGTTATTACTTAGAAATCACATAAAGATGCAGCAACTGTTTTAATTTTGCAGTGTTTATTGAAGCTCCTCCAGCAAAAAGGAAGCTAGTAGTGACACTGGCATCTGCAGCCTAGGACTTTTTGTGAAAAATAAACACCAGTGTTTGCAAGTGCTGTTCTCCAGTCTGCAAGTTCACTTACGCAGCATGTAAGCAAACAAAACCTTAACTACTCATGTATCCTTCACACTTGCTGGTCCTCTTCCTCTTACTTTAGGTACAAGCCTGTGCACAGAGAACTCAATTCCTTTTCCCCTTTTCTACTGTTTCTTAAATGCTTAGGCTGTCCTGTCTCTTGCAGTGCAGCCAACAGCTTTTTCTTAGGAGCTACAGAGACTAAGAGAAAACTGTTTCATCATGCAAACATTATGGCTCAAAACCATACCTGAAGATTTGGACGACAAAGGAGATGGGGGGAATCTGCTTGAGTTTGTGGAGGAGAGCCTAGGCCTACGTCTTCGGAAAAAACTTCGTATCAGGCCACACTTGAGGGACTCCACGAGGGTAGTTTTCCCTGTGCCAGAGTGTCCAAACAACTTCAGTTTGATCCGGGGCTGTGGATTCTGAGTGTGCCTCAGCTGCTGGATAAAAAGCCCCCGGTGCGTATCCTAAAATTCAACACAAAGAAGAAATCAGAACACGTGGCAGGGAACTTCTGCCTCTCAACAAACTCAACATGCAGTTTAGATACATTTTCTTGCCAGACTGGTGTTCATTTGGTTCATCATGCAAGCCATCAGTTACTGGACAGGCAGAACAGGACAGCTTAATGCTCACTCTCAAGAGCCTCCTTGAGGCTCCATGAAAATCCCACGTCCTCAGGCTCACCATTAGTCAATGGAATTATTTTGAGCTCCAGTGGAAAGGGCAAACGTGTCATAACTATCCTCTTTCAATATCCATTCTCGTAACCCATCAGTCTCAGAAGGTTAACCAATATACGTAATCTTATAGAATATACATGAAGCACTGAAGAATTTTGCTGTGATGTCCATCACCTAAGCAATCCAACAACTCAGTGTGCATTTCTTCTCTTCTTTACGTCAACTTCTTCTGTGCTTCTTATGTTTGGGATATATTTAAGTAAATGGGGAGAAAGCACAGAAAAGTGGGAAGGCAAAAGAACTAGATTCATCTTGCCTTTCTTCATTCCCCCATGTGGAGCTGAGAGAGAGGCTCTGTTGTTCTGCATTTGCACCTAATTTACATGTAAGACAAGCCCCCCCCGAATTATAGGCATGCAGCAACTGAGCTGAGAAATTTGACAGAAACAGTAGTGCAAACAGTTTAATTCCTTTCTCAACAGCAGGCATTTATTTAATATGTTAGCTGCAATGCAAACACTGCACTGTTACAGCTAATTCTCAATCCTCCACAAATGCCACTGTGCTAGTAGTTTCTTCATGTGTCTGTGTTAGAGGCAAAGAAACTTCATAAGCACAAAAGGTAAGTGTAAGGTATGCCCTGTACTAGATGGTACTGACAATTTTGAGTAGTACTAAAATACTTTCAATGGTTAGATACAATTTGTTAATTTCAATTGATCAGATTCTCTGTTGCAAAGTGTAATCTAATGAAGTTTATGGTTATCATGCATTTTCCCCAAATATATACAGACAGGCCTTCAGTAACATGTAGTCCACTATCAAGAAGAGCGTTACAGTTACTAATATTTCTTTCAAAAGAGATCTATCTGACCTTCTTCCTTTGTTCTACGTCAATTTGTATTATTTTCATATTTATATTGTGACTAAATCACAAATTTACCTGCCTGCATGCAGACATAGGTAAGAGTTTGGTGTGGGGATGTAACTCTACAAAATGGAACCTGTTATGACAAATGTTTACAAAAGCTGTCATTGCAAAGGATGTCTGAACTTCGCACTTTCTCACATCCTCACACAGATATAGTTTACAATCCTAAGAAGTACAGATTTGCTGGCAGGCCTAAAGGGCATGATTGTACTCCCACCTTGGCAATTCACAGTGTGCACCATCTTCTATTAGCAATAGAAATGGTCATTTATTACAGTTTCCCCAGTCACAGACCCATCATTATAATTATAGCAGGATTATTTTAATTGGTTTGGCTCTTGCTTGTAATCTCCAGGCAAGTAGTCTCTGAACCTTCCCAGCATGAGTGATGCTGCAATCTGACTAATCAATGTGTATCATATGTGTCAGACATACTGCATTACAACAAGCCCTGGTCATCTTTTTGTTTTAGTTGGCAAGACATTTGGATATGCTGAAACTGCACAATTAAAAGATGACATTGAGAACTTAAGCAACTATTCCATAGTTTGTGTCATTTTCGTAAGTGGCACAAACCCTTTCATCCTTCATAACCTTAATCTAAGTGAAATGGTGATGGTGATGAAGTAAGTAATCTTGGGGGATATTCTAATTCTTCATAGTTTATTTTCTACTAAACACATTAGATGCTTTGCTAGGCACTGTCAAGAGACTGAAAGATACAAATCACTGGTGCAGACTAGCTTAGCCAGCTTCTTTAACATGAACATATTTGCTTGAACTGAGGGCATACTTTCAAATTAAAAATATGAAAAGGAAAAATTAAAAAAAGACATCATTGCAGTTAGGAATTTTGTAACAGCTTTTACAATGGCTTTGACAAAAACCTGTTAAAATTTATGCATTCCCAACCTTTTTAAGTCTTGCAAGCAGACTGGCTACATGTTCATGCTGCTCAGCTCTGGCGAGGTCTTCTGCTGTTTTCCCATCCTGTTAAAACACAAATTATTAGCAGCAGTTCCTTGCTTTTTCTTTTACAGATGAGCATCTATATGCCACTGAAACAATATACTTTGAATTCAGAGTCTGAGAGTAAAGTCAACACTCCTCTCCCTGAATTCCATTTCTCTTCTCACCAATTAGAGGACGATAGTGATTTCTAGATATTGCCCACTGAATAGATTTAAAAGTTCACAAAGGACAGACACATCAGCATATTGACTCACATGAATAGCAGGTGAATGTTTGTTTACCAATAGATAAAGACTGACAGTGGCATATTGGCCACTGGAGGATTCCAGAAAGCAAGAAATTTGTAAGAGATGCAATTTAAATTGCATCAGCAAATTTAAAAGAAGCAAAGCTGCCTTCAGCATTCTGGTCTTGCCATTTAGTTACTTATGTTTCACAGATCAGCAGTTTAATATTAAAAAGACTGAAAGAAAAAGGGCCCACTACTTTGACTCCTACAGCTACATTAGGCTATTGTATTGTTTTAAATTTTGGTAAGAAGCAACTATTTAGGTGTACTTTGCTTATTTCACTCTCTTAGATAAGAGAATTAGAAAATATATCCACAAGGAAAATAGCAAATTATTTTCCTATTCAAGCTTTCCTGAAAAGTACAGAGTGTCTACACACAGGTATAGCAATATGTAAGCAAAACTGACAAATAATTAAAGGGCTTGGTTATAGGTTCCATGAAACATATTTTGCACCTACTGGTAATATTTCATCACAATTGCTGACTGGCTCCCTGTGTTGCAAATCAGACAGCCTGCAAGAGCTGACCTGAGTTCAAGTGGCATGTGCAAGCATGTGCATCCAAAATTTTTAATCAATCTGACAATTTTAAAGTTGGTTTAGGAACTTCCATGACGAGGAGACAACAACATGGTGCCAGTTAACATGTGAGCGCAACAGATTTTTTGGGGCAATTTTCAAATATTTGACATGATTGTATACTCCAGGAGTGGAATGTTTTTTAAAGTCACTTAACACCATCCGTACAATCAAATTAAAGATCATGCTAGTCCCAAAATGGGCTTTAGCCTAAGAAGAAGGAAAGGAATTCATAATACAGCCCAGTAATGGTGTTGGAAAAGTTAGCTGCTAAGAAATAGCATTACTGAGAGAAGAAAAAGGCAATTAATTCTACTGCACTGGCTCAGAAAAAGCTCCTCTGGTCTTTGCCTCCTTTCTCTGTGCCACCACATGGCTGGAATAATGGATAGTTACATATATTCAGTCTTCTGCTAGATTTAGTATCAGCACTATTTATTTTGTTATGTCCTTTAAACTGACATAAACTAAAGAGACAAAATACACTTTCATCTTGGAAGGACAGCTGTCCACACAGGCAATTATACCAACACAGCTGTCATATAACATAAATGAAGTGCAACAGCTCACGTATTTCCCCATCACCTTTTTGTTTTATCTCATCTCTACAGTATGTAGTGAAAATCCATATACACATTGGGACATAACAAACAAAGCAAAAAGACAAAAACAGGTGTCAAAGGAAATCTGTAGAGCATCCTACCAAGTCCACTGCATGCAGATTTCATTATTATTACTAAGGCACACGGCAATGTACAATACAATTGTTATACCAAAAAGTAATTATTAGGTACTAAACTTGTTTAAGCCACAATTCCAAGTTGGCATTCTCCTGCTACATAAGATCTGTGCTTAAAAGAAAAAACTGCAGTGCTAAATCTAGAGGGAAAAAACCACAAACATTTGTATTTTCTACCAAATGAGTAAAGCAAATGACACAGAAGTTTTCTCCTTTTCCCCCTCCATTTCAGCCATCTCAGGAATAATTTGTTAGGAAAAGAACTCTGAAAAATGTGGACTCAACTAAAATCTAATGACAACAACTTTTCCACATACAGAGCAATAGTTATTTCTACGCAGAATACATTGGTTACAGTGAGTAGCAATGTACAGTTATCCAATGGACCTGAATATAAAACATGGTTAGCTTGTTCAAAACACATGTAATAGCGTATATGACGTCTATAACTTATCATGTGTATGATGAAGGACACTTCATTCCTGCTGTGGGTATGTAATTAGGAGGGTGTTTCTCAGCTTACTGAGAATGAAAAATACCTTCAGTGTTACCCAACTGGAAGCAGTAGTGCTGGCTGATCTGACACAAATGATTTAGTTTACAAGGATAGTCACATGTTAGTTCACTCATCCATGCAACCACACATCTCCCACCATAAACCCACAACTTTTTAACCCCCTTAAAGCACAAAAAGTATTTAAGATACATACAATGCATTTGTATGTTTCTCAAATGTGATGTGAAATGACGTATATTTTAATGACAGTGAGTCACTGTGCTTATAGAAAATATAATGATACAAGTAATTCTTAGGTGAAGAAATTATTAGGTTTAGATGAAGTGGTAGCTGTACTGTACCATAATCAGTTCCAAATTCAGTTGCAAAAAGGGAACAAGTAGACAACAGAGAAATAACAAATACCACTCATATTGTATAACATACAACAGCCTTTTTAAAAAAAAATGTATTATCCTTTTCCTACATCCGTCTATGAGTTAGTTTTCTACTATGATGCATAAAAGAAGAAGAAGAACAGCATGTCTCAATACTTACAGAGGTTAATGCTTCCACATTGGCACCAGTAAGACAAAGGAACCGGACAACATGAAGAATGCCATTGTTTGCTGCCAGGTGTAAAGGGGTTCTTCCATACTAGCATGAGGAAAGAAGTGTCATTACATTAGTCAAAGAACTTCACTTCAAATTTTATGACTAATAATCAAACATATTATACAATTATACATATTGATACACAGGAAAGGTTTTGCAAAAGCTGCAAGAAAAAGTACTTTTGATTACAGCTTAAGCACAACTGCTGAAAGTGCAATTACAAACAAAGGCTAGATGACCATTTAAAAAATGGGGAAACAATTTTACAGCTAAATCCCTCACAACTGTGGAGGAATCCTTCAGATTTATTTTGGCTATATTTGAGAATGTCTTTTTAATTCCAGAAAATATAATTGCCTTTTTAGTTAATTAAATATGAACCACTTAAACAGCACTAATTCCTTAACCTTTAGAACTCTGAGTTCTATGTTAATCCAAGTACGACTGAAGATTACATACCAGCAGTCTCCCTCTTCCATCCAAAGAAATAAAAGGAATGAATGAAAGAAGTCAGCATGAAGTAACATACTTTTTCATTGAAGAGGGAAAGTGCCGCAAAGTATTGCTTTCCCAATACTTTCTTTTTCTCCATGAATCTCTTTACTGACAACAGGTCCTCATGACATCCACTTCTGGTTTTTCATGTCCAGAGCTACTGTTATAAAAGCTACCATTTATTCTCTGCTGATAACATACTATTCACATTTTTTTTTTGCTTTCAATACTGTTCTTCCCATCTACAATCAGAAACAAACTCATAAAATTACTTCTTGAAAGAGTATTTGAGCGCAAAGCCAACTTTCTGATAACTGGAACCTGCAAAGATGCTCAGGCTCCTCCAAACCCTATACCTCAACTAAAGTAGCATCCTGCTTGTATTACAGTGTGTCCAGCAGGACCAGGGCAGTGATTGTCCCCCTGTACTTGACACTGGTAAGGCCACATCTCAAATCCTGTGTTCAGTTTTTGGCTCCTCATGACAAGAAGGACATTGAGATGCTGGAGTGTGGCCAGAAAAAGGGAATGGAACTGGTGAAGGGTCTGGAGCACAAATCCTATCAGGAGCAGCTACAGGAGCTGGGATTGTTTAGCCTGGAGAAAAGGAGGCTAAGGGGAGAACTTACTGCTCTCTGCAACTGCCTGAAAGGAGGGTGTAGTGAGCTGGAGGTTGGTTTCTTCTGCCATGAAACAAGTGACAGGACTACAGGAAATGGCCCCAAGTTGTGCCAGAGGAGATTTAGATTGGATATTACGAAAAATTTCTTCACTAAAAGGGCTGTCAAGTGCAGGACTGGGCTGCCCTGGGAAGTGGTGGAGTGACCATTTCTGGAGGTATTTAAAAGTCATGTAGATGTGGCACTTGGGGACATGATCTAGTGGTGGACTTGGCAGTGCTGGATTAACAGTTGGATTCTGATAATAAAGCTGTTTTCCAAACTAAATGCTCCTGTGATTCTATGATTCTAAGTAAGTGCATGTGATGTTCTACTGCACTTGATCTGTGAAAGAAACAAACTGTGCCTTCAATCAGTATTATACACATGTGGGACAAGGCCAAATGTTTGGACCAAGGACGGAAGGTCATTTAGTTCCTGCTCTTTTATTACAGGGCTTGTTTCTGGAGAGGAGAAGTAGAAATTAAGATTTGCTATTTGATAAGACTCAAACTCACTCAAATAAAGGGCACTCTAAAAGTCTCTCCAGACTACACTAGTTCTAAAAGAATAAAAGCAAAAGAGTAACTACAGCCACAGCTTCTGTAGCCATGATCCCACAGCCACTGAACAACTGAAGGCTGATTATTTTTTTCCACAGCATGCTGGCAGCAGGTCACTGATCCCAGCTCAGCATTGTCCATTAGTAAAAAGGACAACAGCCTCATGGTCCATTAACTCGACTTCTCTAAAATGTGCTCTTATCTGTGGATCTGAGTTTAATTGCCTAGTCAATCAGATTTAAGATGAGGAGCAGGACTGGGGAGCTCCTTGTTTTAACTTTTTCATTTGACAGCTGATGATTTCAATTGTTGAAGCCAAAAGTGATTGCACTGGACAATCTTCCTGCCAAAAACCTGATAATTTTCTTCACCTGGCTAATATAATGCAAGTACTTTGGTAATAAATAAAAGTGTTAACTAGCAAAGTACTATTGCTAGAATATGTATTTTTCCAGAAAAAAAAAAGAAGCTAAAATACCTGAATCAAAGAAATTGCATATAGCAACATAAAGATTCCTGTAAGTAACCTTAAAACTTTGTAGCATATATAAAATTTAAATAGGGCAGAGAAATGTCAGAGCTAAATATCAAACCCTAAGCACCTGTCAGCAGAGCCTAGCAGCCTGTCAGCAGAGTTCAGTGGCTGACCTTGACCTATTCCTATTCATAGGAAAGTTTCCTGAAACAGCTTACTTTTCCCCTAAAGATCTCTAGGAGAAAAGCCATAATATAAACTTATGAAGCATTATGTTTAGTTATCCCATACACTGCAGCATGAGCACAACAGAAGTAGTTGTGCTCATGCAAAAAAGGCAGTAGTGTCTCAAAATTATGGGATAGGTAAGTAATATTCTTTTTGGAAGGTGCCTATAACAACTACAGATTATTTGCATTTTTAGCTGGCATTCTTCTACCAATAATCATTGCAATCAACATTTTCAGAGTTACAATATTGTAGCATAAAATGTACCAGTTTTCAATTCTGTGTATAACTTATTGTTACATATGAAATCAAAGCCAGCTGCAATGAATTTCATCTCTTCTTTTGCACCTAGATGTAATCTGCATAAAGTAAAGCTATATGGCCGGGGAAGAAGGCTGGCAAAATATACTGTGATAATTCACCTGGGTTCTTTCTTCATGGATCTTTAATAATCTATTCAACTGAAATGTACTTTGGTAAATTTGTGAGACAAATAATTTAATGCTTTGCATTTGGCCACTTTAGGAGACAGAAAAATCAAGGAAAAGACTGTAATATCAGAGGACTTGAAAAGGTCATCTAATGAAACAGGTGAGTTAATAGACAACCTACTTCAGCACCCATATTTCATTTACCTTATTAGGGACATCCAAACTACAACCTGCTTCACAAAGTGCCATCACAATAGGCACATTCCCGTCTTTGCAAGCCACGTGTAAGGGAGTGTTGCCATGTCTGTCCTGGAAATCTACAAAGCATCCTTGATTGATGAGAGTTTTAACTACTTCTATTTGACATCTTCTTACAGCAAGGTGCAAAGCTATGTGACCATCCTGAAATCAAAAGGCAGCTTGTGAGATCAAATAAAGCTAAAAATGAAAACACTTAGCAACATCATGACCATCTCAAGTAACAGGGTGCATCTCCTTCCCTGAAGAACCACAATGTTTTTTTCATTTGAAGGTGGAGGCAGGGAGATGCACCATATCTGTCAGAACAAATAAGCCGTGGGATGAAAGCAAATTTCTATTAAGCCACTGGGCTTTGCAGTGGAATGGATGAAATACAACTACACATTCTCTTCTAACAGCTTTCCTAGGAGGCAGGAGAGTGATCAACTGTAACAACCAGCTGAATATTGTAAACTCTAATGTTTACTAGATGGGAGTTAGTTATGCGAATGTCATGCAATCTGCTTTGTGATCAGTAACTTTAAAGACAGAACTTTCTCTTTGTGGAACAGCTTAAAGAGACAATGTAACTGGAAAAATATTTCAATTATTTTAGAAACTAAAACATTTTTCTGAAATTACTTTAATAACTGTTTAGTTAATATTGGCAAAAAAGGACAGCCATACCAAAAAAACAAGCAATGAAATTCCAAATTTGTTTGTTGGCATTACATCATGAAAGACAAAAATTGATTCTGAATCAAATAGAGTCCTATTTTCAAATAGTTTGTATTGGAAATGGGCGTGATTTATCCAACCCATAGAAATCAAAGGCCAACAGCAAATCCATCTTTTTCTCTGAAGTTAATAGCTTGTTGCCAATTACAGAACCTAATGTTCCTGCCATTTTTCAAAGAGTGTTACTCATGGGGTAGTAACTCATAAGGAGATAATGGATCAGCAAAAACCCAGTCATGGAATAATAATTGTCAGTGAACAGCCTCAAAGACTATTGCAGCCATCAATAGGCTCTGTGCAAACTGCTATGAAAATTCACGTCATGGAAACAATGCTGACTTGCAGCACTCGAAACTGAGATACGTCCCTGTGATCTCCGGACATGACTAACCTTGTCTGTTGCATGAAGGTCAGCCCTGTGCTCTGCCAAGCATTCCACAATATCATGGTAACCTCTCGCAGATGCTGTCAGGAGTGGGGTCTCCCCTTCTTTGTTTTTGATGTTCACATTGCAACCTGCTTCACAGAGTGCTTTGGCAACAGAGTAGTAGCCATGCCAAGCAGCGCAATGCAGTGGGGTTTCTTCTTCCTATCAACACGGAAAATCAAAAAACAGTACTGAACCAAACTTCAGGAAAAACAATTCCCTAACTTAGGAAGACAAAAACATGGTATGGAAAAAAAAAAAAAAGACACTCTACCAAGGAAGTCCTATAAAATGATGTTGTAATTTCTAATGCTGACACTCTAAAAGCAAGAATAACTTCAGCTGGCATACAAATTATTATGGTACTTTGTATACCAGCAATACTACTTTACATCTATCCATGCTCCTGAAGCTCTCTTGGTTCTCTCCCTTGAAAACAGACCCTTGTACACACGCAATTTCTACATCCTGTGTGCTTAGACTAATCCAGTGTTTAAAACAGATCGATCACCATGGAGATGCAAATTCCAATAAGATGAGTTTGCAGTTTGAGGCAGATCACTCTGCTTACCATGTTCAGAAAGAGCATCCCAATGTTCCTGAGTCCTTCACAGACTCATCATAACAAGCCTTTGAAACTGTCTTTGTTTGGAGTTCAATTGTGAGTGAAGTACTAATTTGCTTTTTGCTTGAATCCAGGACACTTCAAAATATTCAACTTCAATTCATTGTACATCAGAGCAGTTATGAGGAACAACACTAAAAACCTCAAATGTTTCACAAAAACATGCTGAAAGCCCACTGAAGAAGCAGGAAGAATTAAAGTCTACTAAAGAAGTAGCTCTATCAAATTCCAAGAAATGGGATATCCTTTCTGTACCTGGCAAATATCAATGAGGAGAAAATGGAGGCTGATAATAGCAGAGGACTTGGACTGTATTCAAGGTTTCTGTAAAAATCTGAGGGTAAAGTTACAGATGAAAAGCATGTCCTATCCTCCCTCAGCCTAGGGCTGATTAAACAATAAAAAGGAAGTCCTAGAGGATGCAGCATTTGGGGAGGCTTGTGGAACTCACACACAGTCAAATTTGGGTCAAATGGATTTTCTTTTTCTATTAAGCCTTTTCTTCCTTGTTTCCTTACAAGAGTTCAGACCTCTAAAGAAACCCTCCTGAGCCCTCCTCTCATTTTCAAAAATGAGTTCTTGACACTGCAGAAAAATCCTATGATTGCTAAAACCAAGCAGAATTCAAGGCAAAAACTAATAAAAATCTTTAGAACTTACAGAGTACACACCACAATGCATAGCTTCATGGAGTTGCTTCTCCATCTTTAAGCTTTCATTTTGAGAGAACCTACGTTTTATAGCACTGGGTGTTTCTCAGAGTTTTTCACATAGCTTGTATCAATTAAGAGTTATCAAAACCTCCATAATTCTGGTTTGAAAACACACCAGAGGCTAAAGGCAAGACTTGAAGTTTTGACCACTTATAAATAAAGACTTATTTGTCAAAAAAAATGCAGAGTGTTTATGACTCACCTTGTCTTGAAAGTCTGGATTGGATCCAATGCTACAGAGAAACTGAACCACATCCACATGTCCATACCGAGCTGCCACATGGAGAGCGGTCTCTCCAGACTGCAATTACAGGACAACATGCCAGTGTAATTTCCTGTGTCACCCCATGACATACACTGCCTGTACCCCGTGTACAGCCTGAATGCCCTGAATCCTGCACAGGATACTCCTCCCTCTCCGTAGCCCAGCCACATGGCTCAGTCAGCAGAGCTTAAACTGCTTGTACGTGACAGACACACCCCCACCCAGCAGGGGGGGTTATTTCTTCAAATGCCTTCTTTTTCCAGAACTTATTTTCCTAGTTTATTTGTTGCAGATCACAGCCACAATGTGGCTGGTTTCTGAGCAATACGAGATGGAAACTGTATGTGCAACTGTGCTGAAACAGATGTCCCATTTCTCTTCAGAATATTTCCATATGCTCCCCCCCTGCCCTGTATATTCAAATGTAAGGAGCTTTGTATACCCTGGTGCATTTTGGTCACTATGGCTAACTATTTGCAACACTTTAACCTCTTTCCTAGTAGCCTTATTAGAAGTCAAAGAACAATTTTCCTAACGTATCCTTGCCTTGCACTAGTTCCCTCGACAAAGCAAACTCTTTCACAAGTATAATTGCTTCTGTACTGGAGCTTTGGCTAGTATAAAGTCATTGCTACGGTACAAGGATTTAACAGCAACTAGTTTCTAGGGAACATATATTGCTCAAATAACACTGCTGAAGACAAGGTAAGTGCTCATCAGTACAAATTGTTAGGCTTTCTTACACTCGACTTAATAACAGTCAAATTTACTTGTCAGACAAAAGTGATTTTCAATCAAGAGGAATGAAAAACTGAATCACGATTTCACTCTGAGTTCCAATGAGAAATTTAGTCTTCAAGTGAAAATTAATTTAGGTCTGTGCTTCCCCACCTACCCACCATGTATTCACCACATTTAACGTGCACACTTGACTAACATTTGTCAAGAAAATAATCAGTACATCCAGCTACTTTAAAGCTCTGTTATCATGGCCCTATATGTCAACTTAGAAAACCACACTAAAAAAGCCAGTCAAATTCTTGGAATTATGGCACAGCTGAAAACCCTTCCAATGGAAAGACCCCTCTCTTTGCTAATATAAAGTTATAGGAAAAGGCCCTTGGCACGAAAAAGGAATTATTTTCTTACCTTATCCTTAATATCCAAAGGACATTCATTGTCATTGAGAAATTTCAGTGTTTCTACATGACCATGTCGAGAAGCCCAGTAGATTGCATTAGATCCAGCCTGTCAAAAATATTTAATCTCAGATGTTATTGATCAATTTTAAATCCTAATTCTAAATTTTGAGCTGAGATATACATGCATTTAGATGTACACAAGCACAATGAAAACTATTCAAGCTTATATGAACACATTAACTTTTAAAAAAAAATTCAAATTGGTTCAACAGCCCCACATACCAACAGTGACAACAAAAACCTCTCTATGCAACGATGATTAACAGGATTACTAACTGTTTGCAAGGATAATTCTCTTCTCCCTTGTTAGGGAGTTCTTTGGCAAGAACAGTCGTGAGATAAAAATCTTTCTTCTGCTTACTTTACCATCTATTAGATGGAAAAGCAGACAGTTCTTCAAGCTTGCTTTAAATTAATTGTTACAGGACATTTTGAAAAAAAGCTTGTCATAAAGCATATCCTCCATCAAAGATGAATTTTTGTTGCAATATTCCCCATGGCTAAAATATTCATTTATCATTGTATATTAAATAAAGTTCACCATTATGTTTTATGGCAATCACTAATTTGAACTAATTGAGGTGATTTTATAAGCATGAACTACATTTTAAGATTAGTATAATTCAAACTATTTCAGCTAACAAAGTGATGAAAATCAGAGGATACATATTAGTAACAAATGACATTGCTAAAGACTTGCTTTTATCTTTTTGCTGTGGAAGACAGAAAACAGGATCTACAGCTCAGAGTTTGTAATTTCCCATACCACTTGCTCTGAACTGATTGTCTCCTGCTAACTGTACTTAAAAACTTATAACTAATAGTTGAAAAAGCAGAACCCCAACCTTATCTTGAACATCAATACGAGATCCACGTTTTAAAAGCAACTGAAGCATCTGAATGTTTCCACAACCAGCAGCAATCAGTAGTGGAGGTGTTCCATGCTAACAGTGAAATACAAGCAGGAATGATATAATTAATTTTTGAAGGATTAAAAATACAGCGGAATAGAAGACAGGCATTGAATGGCATTTCTGGACTTCCACTTTCAGATTGGATTTTGAGATGAATTCATGATATATCACACAGTAAATGTATGCTTTTTAAATTAGGAATATTAATGTTAAGCTCTCATTAGCCTCGTTTTGCAAGACCATTCCCCTTTGCAATCTCTTTGGAGCTACCACACCGCCTCAGGCACAAGCCATCAGCAAGATCTAAGAAAGTTAAATGGGACTCCACCATTAAAACAAAAAAATACAGTGATTTCTTAAATGGTTCAAGACCCCATCACAGTAAAATAGCATACATTTTACTTCTATACTGTTCTTCATTAATATTTCTGAAAGTACTTTGTAATGAAGGTAACTATAACCATGCAAAAAAGTGAAAATTAGAGCAGAGATGATTTATTCAAAGTTAAAGTCCATAGCCAGCACAAGAACTTCAGTCTCTTGGCCTCAGATCCAAGATTCCTGTAAGTGCAGCAGCAGTGCATTAAAATATTGTAGTGGACAAGTAATTTCATTACTGACAATGAACACCACCATCTAACATGTTCACATAACCCACTTCTGCATTTTGGAACTTCTGTTTCTAACAATGCTTTGCAAAGTCAGTTTTGGCAGTCTGGTTATTCCTAGGTATTGTGCCATCTTCATCTGCCTCAAGAAACAACTGTAACCAAGAGCAAAGACTGATATTTCATACACCACAGTTCATGACAATAGATTTGAGTTATACTTTTGGAAAGCCTAAGCAAAAAATCCCATTTTGGGCCCCATTTTAATATATTTTGAGAAGACTGAACAAAAAACACATTAAAATTTCTCATAGAAAAAAGGCAGAATTATTTCCCATTCCCTTGTCTTTTCATTGCAGGTGTTACATTTCTATTTTACAACCACACTGCTCTATCCAACAGGGTGGCAGCTAGTCCCCCACAGACCTAATACTTCGACACAGACCCACACTACCTTGTTGGGTTGATTGACATCGTAATTTGTCAGAGATCCCAGTAGGTGCTGTAATCCAGGAACATTGTCATCATTGATTGCATGAATAATAGCTTTCATCACAAAAGAATCTTCCTCATCCTTGCAATTAAATGAGAAAGAATAAAAAATTGTTAGCTTTAAGAAAAAATTCCCATATAAACAGTTGCCCAGACATCTAAAAAATTAAAACCTATTTTTTAAATTTTTTTTTTTTAATAAAAGAGTACTTCAGCTGCAAGTTGTAATCCTTCATGAAGCATATGGCTAACATGTACATATGTTACTTGAAAACCCACAACAAAACCCTCCCCACGGTTTCTAGTAAAATATGCTTCCCTCTTCTTCACACACACACCTGTTACTCACTGACATTCCACACAGGTTTCTTTTATTAGGTGTGGTTTTTTCCTTATAGGAAAAATAGATTATAGGTTTCAATAGAAACAATATTTGCATGAAATGAAATTAATTCCATGCATACATGTGAATTTTAAAAAACCCAAGAGGTACATGAATACCAACTGAAGTATCAGGTTTCATGCCATCCACAAATATGGCACAGGAGAGGTACTTTGGTCCGAGCTTTCATCAATTTAAATGGATCAGTTAAAAATCTAGAACCCAAGTAATGAGCCTAGATACCTCTGCAGGCGCAACTTTATTTTTCTACTGTGAACTAGAGTTTCAAAGAACTGAAATTCACAGAGCCCATTATTTGGATTGCTCTTACCTCCTCTCTCCTGAGGTTTCAGATTTTTTTAGGACACTAACATAGGGCTATAACCCTTTCTGTTGTAACACAAGTGTGAAATGCTAATCCAGTGTTAGAAGGCGTACAGATAACTGAGGTGGAGGGGCAGTGGGCAGAGAAAGGAGAGCAAGAGGAGGAGAACAAAGAGCACAGAAGCCAAAAGATAAGAGAAGGAAAAGTGGAAACATGAGCATGGAGTTGCACAGGAGGAACACAGAGAAGACAGTATGCATGAAAAGGGCTTTGCAGAATTTTTGAAGTTTGATCCTATTAATGCACAGAAAAGATTATATTCCCCAGCTCTAAACATACTAATACACATCCTTTCCTGATCACAGGGAATTTGTGAAGTGCATATTAAAACTTGTAGAGTAAGCTAAGAAGAATGTTTTTGGATTTACAAGCATTTGTAATTATAAAACATGCAGCACTTGCTCCTTACTACTCAACTCTAGTTGTATCTAATACCAGAAACTGAATACTGGCCAACTTTGAAGTTTACTCCTTAAATAACTGCTTGTTGTGACACTGCTGTCTAGCATTCATTAGATTTAACAGGGTCTCAGTGATTTTGAGTATTTGGTGAAAAAAAAGGAGTATAAGGAATATTTTAGTCTACACAATGACAATGTAAATGATGAGTAAAATGCAGATGCCACTTTTTCACCATATAATTGTTACCATACAAAAAAGTCCTCATGAATCAAACTTCAAAACCAAGACATGAATTTTTGGCACCAGATATCAGCCTCAACATGATAAGCTAAATTTCAAGGTCTCAAAATGGTGAAGATCAAACTATGGATAACTGACCTCTGTAGCCTTAAAATCTGTTTCTTCCTACTTACAAGATTAGTTAATTATGCAAATTTCCAAGAGCCTAATATTTCTGTTAATTAGAAACTGGCCACGTTCATATGTGATAAAGCATTCTCACTGTGTAAGAACACACTTACCAGAGTATCATCACTTCTAGCGACACTCATGTTACTTCTGGACAAGAAAGATCTTGATAGTCTTTGGCACAAGGATATTAAGCGCACTGATTGCTTTATAAAAATAATAAGAAAAGAGCTATATGTAAAATAATTAGATACTTCTGATAGGATGCTATTGCAGAGATTTTAAAGGACTTAGCAAAACAAACTGAAGCTTGACTTCAACACCCCCCATCTACTTTTTATATTGAATTTGAAACTTAACTTCTTTTGTCATTTATAATCCAGCAGAAGCACAAAGCAAACAATACACACACAAACATTTGTATGCAGATCATTTACAAAGAAGTCCTCTCCCATACTATCATACTCAAGCACTTAATGTATTCCCAGTGACAGAGGAATGTATTCTTCTTCCTTCTTTTCCACTCTTAAATGCACTGACATTTCCCTGGATTAGGCAATGCTACTGCATTTGTTTGTCACCAACATTTTGATGTGTTATTGAACGACTTACTTTCCATTTTCGTCGTGCTGCAAACTTTTTGAACTTCTCCATATTCACTGCAGAAGCTTTTCTGCTAAGTGCTTGCTGGGTGTCTTTTGGCTATGAGCAAAAGGAAAATAAAGCTGTTCTAAAAAGTCACACGATTTCCGTATGTAACACTCTGTCCCTCAGTGATGACTTCCACTTACATTATAATAGTACTCCAATCATACTGTAATAATAAAGTAATTGTAAGTGCATAATTTTAACATCCACAGTCTAGTGTGGCATACAGATGGAATTTCTTAAGAAAATGCCATAAGGAAAACCCAGACCTAAGAATACAGTACTAAAATGTGCTTTTTCATTTTAAACCAAAAAACCCCCTCAAACATCAGAACATTTAGCCTTGTCCTTCACCTCCCTCTATGATGGAGGCATTTGATTTCCAAGATAAATCCTGTCTTCTGGGACGATTTCCTTACTGATTTTAAATACAGTCAATCGTCATTACAGTCTCAGTGTGATCACCCAGATGCTGCCGAACAAGTAGCCTCTTCCCCCAAAAAATTACATTTGCTGCAGCAAGCTCCAAGCCTCCATGCTTTCAAATTCCTCATGGGCTAATACTAAGCACCAATGACTAGTGGCATATACCAAATTTTGCATTTTACGATCATATTCTTGAAGTCCTTTTTATGGAGATATAGAATCATGGCAATGCTTGGGTTGGAAGTGAGCTAGTTTCAACCTTCCCTGCCATGGAAATACAGGTAAAGATAGTGATGGGAAAGGGGAAGAGAGGATATGACCAGTGGAGTGGGAATCACATGGCTGGATATAACATGTAAAACCAAATAACAACACAAAACAACCTGTCTCTTTGCAGGAGTGGGGACCTTCATCCAAACTTGGACAATGCTTGTTTTAGTGATTTAAAATACCATGTGAGTATGTTCCACACATTTCAACTATTTCACACTACCTCAGCAAAAAGTCAGCAAAGCATGGTCAAATTTGTAGTTTGGCAGATCGGTGTAGAAAAGTCTGCCCTCGGATGAGGTACTGTGAAGTGGAGCAGCCGTGGCACAGATAAATACTCTGCTAACTGATTCTCTGGGAAGCGGAATGTGATCAAATACCCACTGTACGGCCCCACACCCTGGAAAATCAATGGCACTGAATGGTTTTGCTACTCACAATCAGAATGTAATATAGAGTTAAAAAAATTTAACTAGATTCCAGTTAATGCCAGGTATTACTTCACACGTTAAGAAGAATGATAGGTGCCATTTTCTCCCTCTGAACCTAGGAGCACCACAACAGCTCAATCCAAACCAAACTCTGAAACACTGAAGGAGGATGGGGACCACCAATCCTTATCAACTGCTCTCTTCAGTCTAAAGGGGAAGGACAGAAGAGAGATTGCTCCTTTTTTCCCAGTCTAAATAAGGGGGTTAGAAGAAAAATTAGAGGGAATGGGACTGGATTCAGAGACTGCATCTTTGTCAATGAAATGGTCTCTGAAGGTTAGTTTCTCTGCCTGAGCATGAGTTTAAATTCCATAGGGGGCTACTTCCCTACTGCTGACTTACATAAAGCCCATCTATTAATGAAGCCCACATTCTGCACATGCTAGCTTTCATACATACAGTGTTCCAAAACTGTAAGTTGCTTTAAACAATTACGACAATTTTCCATGTTAAGGAACTTGAAAAGTATGAAATTAAGAATGATTAAAAACAAGACAACTGAGAATGAATGGCATGCTAACCTTGATCCAAGGATGCAGCAAACTGTCTTGAATAGTCATTCTCTTCCTTAAAGAGAAAAAAACATAGAATTATTTCAGATATTAAAAAATACATACTGTTTTATGCTTATTAAATTAATATCTCAAATTATCATGTAATTTGAAATACTAGAGATGGAAGTGCGACACACAAGAAAAACAGCTCACTTTGGATCCTTGACTAGAAGTCTCCGTATAAAGTCTTTAGCTAGGGCACTGGTATTACTGAAGAATTCTTCTTCAAATTCATAATTCACAGCAGACACATTTGCCAATGTTTCCTGCTTGGTTTCTCCAAGAAATGGAGATGCACCGCTTAGGCTGCAAGAAAGACAGAACAATCCTCTCAATATGTGTTGCAACACTGCTTCGTCAACCCTCTGAGATCAAGTAACATTAGATAGTGAACATTTTTCTTTTCCATTTTAAGGTTGCAAATATACTTTCAGGAAGATGTGATGTAGCAGGGCAAAAAACTTTGCTGTAATTTCAAAGAATACTTTGGTTAAGATATAGCTGTAGGAAAGTCACCTACAGATTTGAAGGCAGTTTCCCATGCTAGCTCAATGCTGATTAATGGCAATTCTTTCAATAATTATACTATTGCTTTTATGATCATACAACTTGAATCATGATGAGCAATCAAAATGGTTTGATTTGTACAGACACCATCAAAAACTCAGAGGATAGAATCAGAATTAAAACCAACAGCATTTGCAAGAAACACCCATAGATTTTGGTACTTACAGAATATAAGTTATTACACCAATGCTCCTGGATTGAAGGATAAACAAACAAAAAAAGGATGAGGGAGAGGAGAGAAAAATAGATGGAAAGAGAGAGAGGAGAGAAAAAAAAAGGTTAGAACATATGCATAATCATGAGAGATTTATTTCAAGTAAGATCCAATAACTTACCACATATCTGCTTCAAGACCAAGAGGCTCATAATTTACTATTTCAGGAGCTAAAGGAAAAAGCAGCAAGATAAGTACCTAGTCAAAGAACAGACACAAGTCTCATTCTGAGTCTATGTATGTCAGAGATAATAAGCTCAGATGCTGATACATAAAAACACCTTAATGCAAGTCTCATTTGAAATCAAATGCTAGAAATTGCTTATTTAAATTTCAAAATGCCATGAATTACACACAAATTTCATAATCTGTGAATCAGACAAGCCAAGCTAAGCCACAAACACTGTTTCCGAGAAAGAATAGTTAGAAAAAACAACAGTTTTCTTACCAACAAACTCTGGTGTTCCGAAGATATTTTTGAATTCATTTCCAAAGTCAATTTTGTGTGCTAAACCAAAGTCAATAATCTTGATTCGAGGCTTTGGTACATTCCTGTCCAACAACATTATGTTTTCAGGCTTTGATAAGGAAGAAGAAGAAAAGAAAGAGAGATTACACAAAGGTATAAACTGTGGACCAGTATTCTTCAGCACTGAACATTTGTCTTTACCTCCTTTAGACTCCTGAATTGTGTTTTAGGCAGAAAAATCCTGTCTTCCTATTATGATCTAATATATACTAAAAGTTAACTACAGTAAATTAGGATTTCTTTTTGATGCTGGAGCACCATGATTTCCACAAGGCCAAGATTTTACTCCTTGTAGATACCACAGCTGCAGTTTTCATGTGGACTGACCCCAAGTGAAACACACTGTTCTCAGTAAAGTTAACAGCCCCTGCACTACAGCCATTCCAGCACTGCTGGGAGCTTGCAGGAAACAAAGCTCTATTAACTAGTTACTGGGTTTTGTTTACATTAGCCCCTGAAAGAGCTTTCTTTCACACCACATAAGCAATCAGGGAGGTCTATTTAGTTGCCTTTGGATCTTTCAGGGAAGTTTCTGGAGTGGTCCAGCTCTCAGATTTTAAGGCTCAACATACTTAACAAAAGGACAAAGAACAGGTTCTCCTGTCTTTTCTAGCTTATTTTGAAATATGGACTTTATATTAGTTTATATCAAGGACCTGCAAAAGCAGAACAAAGAAGGTGAAATGTCAGGATTATCAGCAAAGGGGCCTGCTGCTTCCACAGTGCATCACTTTAACGAGCATACAGAGCCAGCTACTTAGTCCCCATACCCTGTCATGTCCCTAAGCTGGTGTGCTCTGAAGAGGTTCTGTAGCTACATCCATCCTGTTCAGAGCGTTAAGGACAGTCCTTCATCATCATCCTTCTTTTACCTTTCTTTTCCAATCACAGGACCTGATATGTGTAAATGTAATTTTCTTCTTTTTCTTCTTTTCCTTCCTGCATTTCTATTGCATCCTTTTATTGGTCTGCACATTTGAATTCTTGCTGCCTACTTTAATGCACAAATTTTTGGTATCCAGTGTATCCAAAGATGACTTGTTCAATTACAAACACATTGGCAAAAATTCACATTTCACATTCTGAGAAATACACTTCTTTCTAGCTTTACAATTTGCTCTCTTGCTGACTGTCATACAAAGACCAAATATATTACTGAGATGATGAGGATGAAACAGGAAAAGGTATGCTTACCCTGAAATCCATTCCCCTCCCTACCTCATCCCCTATTCAATACAATTACAATTTCAATTGTAATGAAATAATCATGCCTCCTTTTTCTCCTATAGACATAGCTGCCCACTTCAGCAGACTTCAGGGAACGTTTAGTTGCCTACCTTTGAAAAAAAAATCTTATGGGGGAAAAGATCCTGAAATTAAAACATTAAAAAGCCATTGCTGAGTTTAGATACAAAAAGCCCCGCTTTCATTACCAAAAGGATGTGATTAATAGCTTTTCTGAAAACAAACAAAAAAGCCACAAAAGGGAAAAAAAACAGAAGAGGAAATAATCTGCTGTCTGATCCACAAAAATCCTGGTACTTAACTCTATGCAGTTTCAATTAAGTGCCTCAAGAAAAACCAGTGAGATAAGGCATCTTGTTCAGAATGTTTCACCCAGATCCCATTCACATTAAAAAAAAAAAATACTCCTCATTTTTGTTTCAGGTTTGCTTTCTCAGAATGGTTTAAATTTTGTTAGAAGCTGCCATTTCCCCTGAAGAATTTTACATTAGAAACAGACGGGAACTATTTACAGTTCAGTAACTTCTTTCCAGCGGCTGAGCTTTCGCATCTATGTAAGCTAGCAAAACAAAACTGTGGCCAAGATTTGCATGATGACTGATTTGTGGCTAAAATTACAAAGGACTTTAATCGATGTTGCTTACAGTTGTTGAAGTTTTTATCTGCTCAACACACCTTAAGATCAAAGTGGGCAATTTGCAGAGAGTGGAGATACTGAACACCATTAAGTATCTGTTTGAGAAATTCTGTGGCTTCCTCCTCCGTGAGAGATTCTTTTTCAGCTAAGAAGTCGAAGAGCTCCCCACCTGCAACACTTGGAGAGCAGAAGCAGAGTTATTGACAAGCTTGCTTTAACCAGCGGGGTGTTTTTAGCATAGCTGTTCTCAAACTAGCCTTGAAAAGGATCCTGATGCCTTAAAGGTTGCCAAAATCAGAAAAGAAGATGAAAATTACTTAATTCAATACCCAAAAGAGTTAGTAACTTCCCCCTCCCCCTGAAAGAATACAGTAAAGAGTCACACTTTCAGACCAAAAAAAAAAGTTTAAAAATGCAAACAAACATGGTTGACCGTATCTAAATTTAAATGAAGCAAATGCCTTCTACTCGCTGTATGCACATTTCAAAGAATAAAATTAAATATGAACTAAGAAGACTCAAAACATACTAATGTAATGGGACATTACATTATCTAGAAAATAAAACATGAATTTGCTCATATCAGTAAAACATCAGATTTCCACACCCCCATTGAAAAATACAAAATTTAAAGCTTACTTTATAACAGTTATTGGCAGCTGTTCTACTATTCAGTTTCAGAGCATTCAACTCTTGGAATATATATTCTGTTCTTTGAAATACTGTATTACATGCAGCACCTATACTGCATTTGTGATTTAACATGACGACACATTTTCTACAATGAAAAGCCCTTAAGACTATTTCCAGCAAGTGTTCTAGCTGCACAGCAGAAAGAAAAGAGGTAAGAGAGGGTACCAGAGCACATCTGGATTTTTGCATTTGAGAGAGAGAGGAATAAAGTGAAGATGACCCTCTTCTCAGCACAGTCAAGAAGCTCTTGACTCAGTCAACAGCACAGATACTGAAGTGATAGGAAACAGCACTACAGCTATTAAATAACAGACAAATATCTTTCAGCTGAAGGACATACAAGGAGATGACTGCACACTGTGGCAAACTGCTTTCCCACCTGTGAAAGCAGGAGTATTACTTAGAAATATCTTAGAAATTGCAAAAATGGTCATAATACCCCCTATATTTTGCACTGTAATATTGAAACAATTTCAAAAAGGGCACCCTAATTTTTATTACATTTCTGTGGGGAAAAAAGTAATCTGTTCATGATTTAAAGCTCTGATTAAGAAACATGATGCAATTAACATATAACGAAAGGTAAATAGTTTGTGCAAATTTCTGGAAATATATTTGACTTCTTTATCATGTCTACTTTTTAAGAGACCTAATCTGCATTATTGTAATGCAAATTGCTTGAAAAGTGTATTTTAATGAGTTCTTGGAGCTTTCATTGAGCTGCCTAGACAATAATGAGAGTATTGTTTTGGGTATTTGTGTTGTAATATTTTCTGCATGAAAGCAATTCTTGAAAAAAAGTGCCATTAAAATATAAGAATTATAGACTGGAAGGATGAGAGGTCATTTAAATATTTTTTTATTATTGTGGAGACATTAAAATGGAGCTCCTAATGATTAAATCCAACTTGTTATTTTACAGAGACTAGTCAGAAGCATCTTACAAATAGACACACGTGCATATTCTCTCATTGTTTGCTTCTAACTGAAAATAAAAAAAGAAAGTATTTTCAGGCTAAAGTCTGTATCTCTGCACTGCACTGAACGGTGGCATTCATTTCCAGTTATTGGGCTAAAGGCCTTAGTTCCACGTGTTTCCAAGTGGATGTTGGCCGCAGTTGTTGGGAGGCTGTAAACTGGAGCACAGCCATGCCACATGGAGCAGGCAGACTCACAGTGGCTATTGCCCCAGCCCTGGGCAGCAGCCACAGCAAAACCCATCACCTGTATGCACTCGGCATGGTTTGGCGCTGGGCTCGCTGACACACTTTGGGGAATGAGGGAGCATGGATCCCCAGCTGACAAAGAGCCTGTAAGACTGCATCTGGTCCTGCTTCTCACGCAGCTCACCCATCCCTCAAAACAGCAAAAGCTCCTGCTGGTGCTTAAACCATCACAAATACATGAGAAGTACTCAGGCAGGCATTTGCAGCAATGCCATCTCCAAGCACTGTGCTGTCCACCCTGCAGTCTCAAACAGACTGTGACAGTGTCACACAGGTGGTGTCATGCTTTATGGCTGGCAAGACTTGTTCCTATTCCTGCTGGCATTTTACAGATATGCAGTCTGTGAAACTTCATAGCCATCTCTGATTATCACTGATTATACACATTCTTTATAGACCCCAAAAGAATGATTTAATTGCCAAAGTTTGCAACCTGTAGAGATATCTGCACTTGTGTAAAATGGAAAGAGCATCTTCTTCTTATCTGCAATTATTCTGATTCTGTACTCCTGAGTACTATTCTTCTGTCTTTGCCACAGGTTAATTGTAGTGACATTTCTTTAATGATACATCATAAGCCTCATGATTGCGTGAAAGAAATCTTAGCTGTATTTCACAGGTAATAAATATACCTAGTGATTGCAAATCTCGAAACTGAGGACCAGAGAAGCTAAAATGCTTGAAATGCTTTTTTTCTTTTTTTAAAACTGGAAGTTCATTAGCAAAAGCAGTAGATTTCTCCAATCTGTTGTGTGCTTCTTTGATGCTTAAGTACTGTCACCCTAAGTGACTTGGCAGCCCTTGCTGAACAAGTAGGCGAGTGAGGAGGGACAGGCTGTAATGCACTCCAAGTGCTGTTCCAGAAGCAGCTGTGCCTCTGGTCTGTGGGACTTTGGCATGCCCCCTCATGTTACACATCTCACTCTTGATGTCTAGGAGGAGATCCTGCGTGGGCTCAGCTCAGAGAGGGGGCCACTGTGAATTCTCTTGTGAGTAACTCCTCAGCTGTGGGTGCGAGCGCAGGAACGTGTGTTCTCCCCCGGGCGCTGCCATAGCTGGCAAGCACAGTGCCCATTTAGCTGCTCCTGCTGCTTACTGTTACTGGTAGGGACATAAGGCATGAGAGAAAAGGGTTTTTATAGCAGCGATGAGTAAAATGCTATACTAGCATGCATAAGAAGCTTCACCTGGAAGCTCAGAAATGCATGGCTTCACAGAAAGGTCCCTCTGTGCCAGAAAACCTCCAGGGAGACCCTTTTCACACATGTAAGGCAGTGACCCATGTCCCCACAGGAGGCTGTGTTTTCTAGCTTCCTCTTCATGCTTGTCAGCAGACTGCTTATTCCTTACCCTTTTGCTCACTCAAGCAGACCTGATATTAAGCTGTACTGCCACAGGTATACAAGAAACCATGGTATCACTGCAAGGCAATCTTCAAGCTAGTCATGGAGGGTCCACAGATCCACACTCAACATACTTTACAAGTTTGACTTCCACAATTAATTGACTGAATTACGATGTCCTCAGATTTATCAGCAGAGCCTGCTTTCACAGATTTCGTAATTGGATTATATATGTAGAAAAACTAGATTATCTTGACTGGACTTCCAGATATCCCAGATGAAGAATTGGGTTAGAATAAACCAGTAAAGACACTGGCTATGTGAGCTATTGCAGCCTTCACAAACCTCCTAAAATGCTGTTGGGTTTTCAAATTTAGTCCTGTGCCTCAGCCACTGTAACACAGTCCCACAATACATAAACACTGCACATTTTAGTAACCCACATTTACCTTCAAAAGTGGAGCCAGAAGGCAAGCAGAGAGCCCCATTCCACCAATGCACCTGTGCATATCCCATCTCATGCACCGAAGCAGTGTTAATCTAACCAAGAAGGCACAGATAATTCCACACATCAGCCCTTTTGACTGGCCTCTTTGACCATCACCTTCTACCAAGAAGTACACTGTTTCCATGTCCATTACAGTGGGCCCTTGTTTCTAAATTAGCTTTGGGGTTGCTGATGCTGTGCTGAATCTGACTGAAACCAGACCATTGCATGGGTTTCCCAAGCCACGCAATCTCACCACCAGCCTGCATCTAAAAGACTGCTGCCCCCAACCACCAACGGGATAAAGGTGCTTCCCGAGGGGAGTGGAGGCAAGAGGTTCACCAAGCACTAGTGCTTCTTCCTGTAGAGGACTTTGGAGTATCTCTACCAGATACTCTACCAGATCTCTACCAGATTTCCTGGAAGCACAGAGCTTCTCTTAGTTCAATTTCTCTGTTTGCTGGTAGGAATTACCAGACAGCTTCCTGATCAGTTCCTTTGTGCCCTAGGACAACTCTAATTGCCAAAATGCTTGTGAGTAAATGATGGATGGCAATTTATACCCATTCAGATTAACAGAGAAACCTGATTACAAGTCAAGTCACAGCTAAATTCCTTTACAGCTGCAAAGCCTCTATGTTCACCTTCACATACTGTTTTCCTTTAAAGCATTAATTCTTTAATGCTCCTCTATAAAACCTTTCTGTTTACATTTAAATTAAGTAATAATTTTCCAGTCACAATATATTGTTCAAATATCTTGCTGAATAAAATAAGAGTTTGTGTTTTATGGCAGTCACATCTTAATCCTACTTAATTCTAATGTATTATTGACAATGTTTTAACACAGAAAGTCATAATGGCTGAGTAAATATATTTTCATTGTTATAACATGACCTTTTATATTGTTTTAAAGTAGCAGAGCACAAGTTTTTACAAATATTTTGTATAAACATCTTCACTAAGAGCAAAGCTGGTATGTGTTATTTCACTGATATTTCTAGGCAGAAGTGCTAGCTTTCCTGAAATGAGAGAAGTAAATTAAAGCTTTCAGTTGACTGCATTCTTTCTTGTAAAGCACAGTAGTGGTAAAAGCGTTTCCCAGCCTTCCCAAAGGAGGGTTGACAGATGTGATTGCAACCCACACATCTCCCTCTGGGAAAGAAAATACATCACGCCCATGTAAAAAGGATTTCTGGATAGTGCTTTTGCAAGTTGCCAGGCTTTCTTAACTATGAAACAGAACTATCGCCAGATCTCAGAGGAAGTCATTATGGGAACCTACTCAGGGAGCTTAGAATCAATTAACCTTCAAAGTCAGCGTGGTTACCTTGTAATGACTCAGTCATATGCCATGATCACACTGTTTATAATGCAATAGCACCTAAATGATAATTAATGATTATCTAAGGATTTCTAACGAATTTAAAAATGCACAAACGGACCCCAAAATCTAGGCCCAAACCCCTTGAAGAAACATCTTCCTTGCTTAGATTTCAAGACAACATAAGCTAAGTTAAATAAGCATGCCATCAATTTATTCCAGTTTTAAAACTGATTCAATTTGATAAATTACCTGAATTCTTCTCTAGTCCAAACATGTCCTCTGTCAATTTGTAAAAGAAATGTTTTCCCTAAGGATTCTGTGGTCAAATGTGTCCTGTATGACAGTCAGTCATGCAGTTGTCAGCCCAAGACTAGACTCATATTTTGCTACTTCTGTTTTATGTAAGAATAAGGGGGGTTATATCCACGTAATTTCACTGCCTTTATGAACTGTGCTGTTACCAATCCACTCTCAGAAGTACGAAGTGTACCAAACATTTTGAAAGAGCAGAACAGGGCTGCTAGCTCATTAAATTACCTACTGGCTGAATAACACTGCACTTCAATTTTTCTTTATCTTGCTACCACAAAAATGAAGACATGTTACAGCATCACTATGCCTTTTCATTTTCATTAGTCCTGTTTCCATTAGAGAAACCAATTGTCGTGAAATCCTCTCTTTAGTGTGCCTAAATTCTTCAATTATACTGAACAAGAAGCATTGGCATCAATGGCCAGCCAGAACAAAGACACCAAAACCTGGACTATAATTTAAGCAGTTAAGTCCCACTGAGGGGGTGCCTGAACATTCCTGTGAACCTTTCCTGCACCCAAAGATCACTAGTATTTAGGTTTCCATCACTGAATTTCCTTAAGTGCCCAGAGTCTGGATAAAGCACATGGTTACTTTGGCCCAGCAGAGTGCCTTAGTATTTTGATCCTGTCTGCAACATTCAAATTTAATATAGGAAGAGCATTCAGGTTTAGCAAAAAAAAGGGGCAAGCATTTTGCTCAGAGACTGCAGCACACAGAAACCAATTTTCCATTCAAGACATGCTCAGTGTGTGTCAGAGTCACACCAGCTCTGGCACCTGTCTTTTCAGCCCTGTCAAGCCTTTCTTCTAACCTGTCTACATGTCCTCTGTGCATCTATCTGTGGGCGTGGAATTCAGGATTTTGAAATCCAAAGGTAGTACAAGATCTACAAACTAATGTCCCAAGGTTTGCTATCCTCCTGTTACATCCCAGAAGCACCAAATATTTAATCCTCTTCTCCTTGAACTGTTCTGCTTTGATTAATAATATGAAGCAACAAACTGGGATGTACAGGACTAAGTTTAAAAGAAAGCTTATGCTTTCAAATTAAGCATAAATCCTAGTATTTAATGCATAAATGTTTCTAAGTTAATGTCACTTCACTCTAATAAAGTTTCAAAGCTTTCTATTTAAAAAAAATTATAAAACAGATAATCATCACTTAGAACCATGCTACATGAGCTAATCATCTTAATTTAAGTTTTCAGTTTTGGAAATGAAGTTATGTTTTTTGCAGAGGAAAGTATGAATACCTAACTCCATCCACAGCTTCCAAGTGAAAGAAATCAGCTATTGCTATCTAGCCATTTTAAAAGATGAGACCACCTACATTGCTTTTGTGCATTTTAATAAATTACTATACAATATAGGATGAAATTATTTATCCTTTGAGTTGCAGCAAAAAAACCATAACCAAGGCTCTACAAAGAACCACAAACTGAGTATATTTTGTAGGTCTGCAGTCTAAATAAAGACCTAATAAAGTGGAAAAGAAAATAAAATGGAAGTGAGAAATTATGTGTAGAAGGCCAGAAAAAGGGGAACCAAGTAGGTGCAAAACACGCTTGAGGAAAGAAAATAATTATCACTGAGTAGAGACATCTGTGTTTTCTAGTCTGGGAAGTCTGAAAAATGATGGCTTCAGCAGAGCTCACTAGAAATAGCTTTGTACTGCTAACATATAACAGACTCTAATTGCTGCAGCTGGATAGAAAAAAGTACTACAAAATTCTGAGTAATTCAATTATTTGTGTGATAAATGGAAAAAAAATAAAACTATTCAGTTTTTAAGTTAGATGAGGAAAAGACAGTGTCGTCCATTTCGTATGTGATATGCATAACATTCCTTTCAAGATTATGAAAAAGTCCACAAAGTGGAAATTTGAAAGGTTATTTCCAAATCAAGAAAGGAGACACTTGTCACTAAGAGTTGAAGTTATGAAAACATGGCTGAAAATCCTAAATATACGAAAAGATGAAATAAAGTAGGGCTCTTCAAGGATATCCCATGCTTGTGTGTGGCTACTGAATCTTTCACGGAAGGATTCGATTTTCAAAGTTTCAGAAATTAGATGTTTCATAGAACGTGGGCTTTTTGGTAGATCAGAGTTTTGGGTAGATCAGTTTTCTGATATACGGCAGTTGAAAGGAAAACTTCCAAACACCTATGTGGATAAAGTTTTTGATATATAGCTCTGTTTTGTATTCTGGGCTGAGGACCTACCTTGCCACTGCAATAATTAACTAACTGCCCACATATTCCTGCATATAAATCATGACCTTGAATAAAATCATAGAATGGTTTGTGTTGGAAGGTCCCTTACAGATCATCAAGTTCCAACTCCCCTGACATGGACAGGCACACCTTGCACTAGACCAGGTGGCTCAGAGCCCCTCCAACCTGGCCTTAAACACTTCCAAGACTGGGGCATCCAGAGCTTCTCTGGGCAACATGTTGCAGTGCCTCACCACCCCCACAGAAAAGAATTTCTTCCTAATATCCAGTTTGAGTCTGCCACCTTTCAGTTTGATGCCATTCCCCCTTGTCCAGTCAATTGCTCACCTCTAAGAAACTGTCGGTTAGTAAGGCAGAAAAATGTTTAGGATGCTGTATGCAATATAGCAAACCTCTTGCTGAAGCAAAACATTAAAATCAATAGTGATCAAGCCATAGACCCTGTTGCCCTGGGCTGGTGCATGCTGACATATGGCAACAAAAGGGCAGCTGCGGTTGCTCAGTTATACAGAATTGTGTCTCTCTGTGGTACACTGTCTCATTGTGGTAGTCAGAACAGGAAATAAACTATGTTCTAATCAGAACAGGAAATGGACACTTAGGGTAGATTCTGAGGTTAGCAAAACAGGTTATTTAATGAGCCTTCAGCTTTATTTCGGTTCATATGAGATTGTTCTGTAAGAACAAAGGCTGTCAAGAGGGTAGGTCCCTAGGCAAACTGCAAATATTAGAACATTAGAGAAAAGGGATTACATATTTAATGTCTAAGCATGCGATTAAAATGACAATCCTTTCTTTTCAATAGCTTTATGTAACATCACGGTGATTTTGAGAACTACAAAACTCTGTAGCAGTTAGCATATTCAAGTTTACAAAGGGACTGCTAACGTCATCTTTTCCTCTTTGACTGTCTAAATAAATAAATGCATTACCTTTGTAATATCCAAAATAGCACTTCTTCAATTTGAAAGACTCACAAAGCAGTTTGGAAAGGTAAAATAAAAACCAAATTCCAATTGAAATTATATAGGGATTGCTGGCCTGGCAAAACAATTACCTAAACAGTAATGCAAATAATTTGCTGAGTTCATGCCATTAAGTTTATGAAATACGCAGATTGTCATTCTTCTGTGTCAGTGTGTACCCACTACACAGTAGTGGGTACACACTGACACACACAGCAACCTTGCTGCCAAAACAACTCCTATTCCATGTGCAAAGTGGGGGTGGGTGGAACAGTCCCATTCCTTCTACCACTGTCATGATTACCAAGTCTTCCTCACAGCTTTCAAGTACAGGCACTGGCCTGATTTCATATGGGACGATTACAGAACAGAAAGAGCTGTAGAAGCAACAATACAGTGAAAGGTTATAGAGCAACAGAACACAAGAGTTAGTAACAGGTGAGGAGAGGAAGATCATCACACTAATTTTGCTGTGTATTCACATCATACTTCAAAGAATTCTGAACAGAGGTAGTAAGAATACAAGGAACTTTTACTTTATACTGGATGATAATTTAGCTTGGAAAAAAAATACTTGTTTAAATGATCCAAATTTGGCAAACTGATATAAGTGTACACAACTGGAACTAAAAACCAAGCCAGACTACAACTATTACAATAAACCATCACATCCTGGACTAGAAGTATAAAAATATGTTTGCATAAACATAAAAAAGTAGTATCATCCATATATAGACCATAGAAAAGATGAAACTCCAAAAGATACTTCCCAGGTTTTTTTTTTTAATCTATACTGTAAATCTATGTGTTACTGAAACCATGCAGCACTGAATTATCTTTATAAGGTAAGTGGAAATACCATTTACCAAAGCCAGTAAACAGGAAGACATAACCTACATAAGAAAAACCACATGAACAGCCAAGAAAAACACACAAGTGCTGCCCAAGATTCTGGTACCAAGTCTTCTGCTCTAAAGAGAGTAATACTTACTCTTTAGAGTAATACTTACTCCAAAGCATGGTTAACTGATACAGAGCAAGTGTGGCAATAATAAAGTGCAATAATAAAGACATGCACACTCCATCACCAGGCACTGACAAACCCTTAACAGGTGAATAATGCTTAACTTCTACAGTTGCAGTCTTTGAGGAACTGGAAGCCAGACTTGAAAAAATACAGAAGTAGTCTCTGCTGACATATTTACCTCAATCTGTTAGCAGTGACATTGGATGAAAAATTGGGAACTAAACCATGTGAAAGTTCAGTTCACATTTCAACAAGAGAGAACTAGGAAAATTCTGTTCTGTTTCATGTAGCTTAGAAAAGGAGAAAAAGCATTCACTGAGGCCACTTTACACCAACACAAAACACAGTAAAATTTGCTAAACAAATATCCATTTAGAATCTCTGTTTTTCTCTACTCTTGTCTTCCAATCAGTTTACTAGTTCCAGGCTATTCTTCTGGATCCATAACAATATGGACAATATCAACAATGATTAATATAACAAGCAGAAAAAAAAGAACCTTAAATGTGCTGATTTTTTTTAAACTTTGTAGTGCTTTCAGAGTGAAAAATATGTATAGAAATCAGGAAACTACAACACTGACCTAGAAATGAAGAGTTCTAAGGATATATCTATTTTCTTTTGGGGTGATAAGGAACTTTCTATTAAATCACTAAAATTCTCAGAGTGTCTGTTTTTAGAAAACAAAAAAAACCCAAATATTCTGCCACTCCTCCACAGGTCTCTAGAGTTACTTACAGTTCCAGAATAAGAATGACATCTGTTTTGTTCTCATAAACATCATGAAGTGTTATCACATTAGGATGTCGAATCTCTTTTAGTATGCCAACTTCTCGTTCGATATCTTCCCGGCTCACTCCACGACGGCTGGATTTCGTTCTCCGTTTCTTGATGAATTTTGCTGCAAACTGCTGACCAGTACTTTTCTCGCGGCATTTTTTCACTACGGCAAACTGCCCACTGAAAAAAAAAAAAAAGAAGATGATGAGTGTTCAATTCAAGAAAATTTAGAGTTAAGAGTAGCCTTTTTGCTGTGGTGGGAGAAATTAGCTTTTAACTCTGTTTGACTAAAGTATATTACTGCTTTTTATGCAATCTAGAATAATAACTGAAAAAAAAACCTAGAAGAGGCAGGAAAGGTAATTTAAAATATGGCTTTTGCACTACACAAATGTATGCATATCTGTAAGTAAAAGGTAACACCTTACCAATGAGGACCACTGGATTTTTGACAAATATGTGCACCAAGGATTACTGGGCAAAAGTAATGGTTTCTGGATTTCTCCTTCCACATGTATGTTGAGTATTTATTTTTGTTCTGCAAGTGGGTCAATTCTTAAGTTTCTTACAATCGATATGATTTGTCAACATTCACTTTATTCTATCCTCGTTTGTATTTTTAAAAAGTTTTTAATACAAAACTGGGTTTCATGACAGTGCTTTGGATTTTTAGTTTTAAAAGCACTGGCTCAATACAGTAGTATCAACAATTACAGTTATTGTATTATCTTGTTAAGTACAAGTTTGACGTTGAGAAAAGTACTGAGGCACTGAGAAATAAACCCATTGTATTAAAAACCAGAACAAACTCCAGGATGCTGCTGACTCCAGCACACTATTGATGCACAAGACTGCTGTTGCTAGATGTATGCACTGATTTGGATCAGAAATCCAGAATTCATTAATGTTGAGTTAAAGCAAGAACAGGATTTCTAAAGCAGTGGTTTTTCTTCTACGTTTCCCATACCTCTTGGTGACGATTCTCTAGAAATTCTGTTCTGGCATTTTTCACCATATGAAGGAATCAAAGAATTGCAGAATGATACCAATGAGAACATTAACTAACTTTGAAGTTAGTCTACGCTGTTGACTGAAGAAGAGCTGTTCTCTAAAGCAGATGTAGAAGAGCTGTTAAACCAAAGCTAACCCTAGTAGGTTTGACTCCTTGAACAGCCATATAAAATTCAGGGCTACACATTTCGTGCCACCATTACTATGCTGATACACACTATCACTCTGCCCCACACGGTACCCTGAGTGACAAAATATCTTGAACTGGGACATGCAGTTGGGCAAGGCTAAATAAGTGTCACTTGTAGAAGGCAGGGCAAAGACAGGTTATCTCCTGTGAACGCCTAGAAAGGCACTCTAGAGTAGCCACCACCACCTGGGAAATCTTTGAATGCAGCTACAAGTGGCGAGAGAAGTCTTAAGTCAATAGTCTTCAGCTGAGGTTTAGTTTTATTTCAATATTATGATCACCATTCAAGTTTTATTTTTCACTGTTTAATGAAATCAGTACATGAACTTGTGAGATGATGTTATATTGCATGAAAAACAACTATGCCTTAAATTCCACCCACCCCCAGTTCTGCACAAAGTTTTCAAAGGTCAAATTTACCATATGGAGACCCACACATTATTATTATTACAAACTGCAATGGACAGAGGAGTGCTTCAGACCACACCATATCCTCTTCTCCATCACACACAGACCAGAAGACTTTTTTTCCGGGCTTGGTCTGCTAGTGTTATCAGAGATGCTCTTTGACATGTAAGACATTCATATGTGACTGAAAGGGAAAGAACAGACCTCTGGAACACCTCTGTCATCCTAGACTGGCAGTGGAGAGCTAGACAAGGTGTCATAAGGTTCATCAGCCTGGTTCAGTCCAATTTCATGACAACTTTTCCTGCAACAGCGCCTCTGAGTTTGATCACCAAGGTCTGAGCAATTTTGCACTGCCAAAACACAGCCCTTCTGGCTCTTGCTTCCAGGGAAAAAACCAAATGATTGTCTCACACTCTTCCCCACAGCATGCACATCTCCACAGAGATACAAAGCTTTATTTGAAAAGCAGTCAGTTTTGCAGAAAATTCACAGTTTCAGAGAAACAACAAAGTTGAGCAGTACACAGATGCAGACATCATCACAACCCCAAACAGCTACTCAAGTTCATGGACCACAAGGAAGGAAAAAGCTGCTCTTTGTCTTTTGACCACCTGGCTGGCTTTCAGGCTAGAAGTTTAAACTGCCTGATAGAGGAAGAAAATTTTTTCTGCTTCTGATTCATTCATAGGCTTGAATACTGCATGGCTAACCACTTTCTTATCAATGCTCAGCCTGTAAGTTTAGCAAAAGCTACCGCTTCATCATGGAAAATCAACAACACAAACAAAAAACAAAAAAGCAAAACCCTCCAAAAAACCAAACAACAAAAAAACCCCAACCCTCCACCCCTACCCAACACCCCCCCCCCCCGCCCCCAAATCCCTACAATGCAAATTAAACAAATCCAGAATCAACAAACCCCAAAATATTTAAACCAAAATTACATCTAACATCAGTTCCGGAGTAAAAAAGTAAAAACATACATCTGATCAACACAGACACACAATATATTCTGACATCTGAGAATATATTTATTTATAAAAGTTGGTGGGGATTAAGAGCTGTCTGTGTTTTACTGACATGATGATTTTTCCATAGTATTATTCATATTTGAATTACATCATTCCCCAAAGCCAGTTCATGCTTCCGATGCCTTTAAGGCTAAGGCTGCTTAATCTTATTTTGGCAGTGGGTCAACTATGATGTTACAGCATGAGGCTGACCTACTGAAACAACGGGGGCCACATAACACAAGTAGATCTCCTCTCTCTTTCTCTTCTGAGATTGTTTTTTCAGTCTTTCACTCTTTTTTCATTCCAAGACAACCTGCTGGAAGGATGCCCTGATATGTCACTATTCAATATAAAACTCTTATTAAAAGTCCAATACGTTGTTTAAAACCACATGACTTTAAAGACTGGTCTCATACATGGTTTATAGGTTGTGAGGCTCCAAAAACCTTTGACACTGCTCAAGACCGTAAGAAAGTTATCAACTAACAAATATCTTGAGTAAGTGCCAGTTATACACCAAATAACCTTCTTGTTGTTGCTGTTGTGGTATTCAGCACACAACTGCACAATTAGCTGTTTGTTATTAAACGCTGTACACGCTGATCACACTTAAGCTGCAATCAAAGGGGCTGTTTCATGCCTGGGATCCCTAAGCCACACCATTTTACAACTCTTTCTATACTCCTGTTTTAAAAGCAGAGGAGATGTGTAAATCAAAGGGTATTTACTGGGCTTTCCCTTGTAGAACTGCAGTGACAAGCTGATATAAATCAGCTTTGCATGGGCTAACACTCACAGAGTATCCAGCAATAGCCTCCCACAGATCCTACATTTTCAGATTCAGCATTCATTCATATGGCATCTTCAAAGCCAGAAAACTCCTTTAGTTTTTTATGTTCCCTTGCTTTTGTAGGTTTGATTTAAACTGCATGGAGTCAAAAATTACTGCCATTTTAGGAGATTACACCAACCACCCTGCATGCTCTCCCCAAAGAAAATAATAAATTCACACTTAATAAAGTATCTGACATAATTTTTTTTTTCCATGTGGCAGATACAGGTTAAACAGCAAGGCAGGATGACAGCTTGATGTAAGAACAAATACTTCTGCTAATAATAGTAATTTGTTTCGTGATCTTGTAATTCTTACTCAACCACCACTTAATTACTACCCTAAACCTACTCTTTTTGGGACATTTGGCATACCTCCACGTCCAGTGATTTTTCAGACTCGCTTCAGAATAAATACTTATCCATTACCTAATGATGACATTTCTGCATCCTTTTTACATCATGAGACATGCTGCCTTTACAACAAATATATGTATAAGCAAAAGTTATGCAGATTGGGAATGGAAGCACCAATAAAGCACCTATGTGTCAGCCTTTATTGGTCCTGGCTTAGTGGGATCACAAAACAACTACTCATTAGCGTGAATTAAGGGAAGTTTCAAATACAGAGACGGTTTAGAATCAAAGGGAAAACACAAAAGTCCTTTCATTTTTCTCCACAAGGATGATGACAGCAATTAGGGGTGGCAGACACCCTGTATTCCTTCCCACTCGCAGCCATCTGCACCAGCTCTTCCCAGCTAGTTCCTTCTGTGGGGAAGTTTACTCTTGCCCCAGGAACCCATTGAAAGAATTCCAAGTTGGACACAGAGTTGGTCAGGTAACCCCTAGGGACCAATTTTCCAGTAGTTATTGTCATATCAGGTCAAGAATGGGGCAATTTTCCATGCCATCTTCTGAAGACTGCATTCCAAAGTTTAACAGGAGCAGGAAGTAGGAGTAAGCAAAAGGCATTAAGCTGCCATCAGAGTAATAAGACGCCTTGGTATGTTTCTGATACTTAGGCACTCCTTTTCCTATTCAAAAATTTGATGTTCAGTACACAACTCTGAAAACACAATGTACTGAGAGTCAACCACTTTTACTATTTGTTTGACCACTTCCCTTTTTAAAATTACACTAATCCAACAGAAAGAGATTTACATAATACTATTAGATTAGCCTGTGAACGAAAGTGCAGCTCAACCATAGAGCCACTTGTTTTCTCCAGTAGAACACCTACTAGCACACTGTGCCCACCTCTGTCTTTCCTCAGGGATCTGCTGTAGGGAAGGCCAGTGGAGCAGGGCATGTCCAGCCCCAGCAGCATGCCAGCATCAGTCAGCTCTATCAGTAACCTCTGCTATCCACTTCCACTGTCTGTCACCAAAGGTATTTGACCTGCTTCTGCTAACAAGGTTAGCTCTCACAAAACTCACTGGTACGGCAGCAGTATCCAAGTCTTTTCCAAAGAAAAGGAAGCCTTCTCCACTAACTGTAAAGCTACATTAAGTCTCTCACTAACTTCTAATCCAAGCAAAATAACATTTTCAGCTCAGCTGCAAAGCCAAATTGGAGACAAACCTTTTCCCCACCTTCCTCTCTCTTCTTTATGTTCTTGCCAAAGTGGGGTAAATCCTGGTTAATACAATAATAGAGTACTCCATGATGATGTGACTGGGAAGCAGTTGTGTTTCATGAGTACCACACTAGAAAGACAAACTGCTGTCTTGGAATATTGTTGTATTGAATAGACGCTTTAGTGTCAACTACCAGCATTCTGCCTGCAAGAAAAAAAAATCTTCATTTATCTTGATAGATAAAGAAACTGGGATAGTCTAAACAAGGCATTTTGTCGAGTAGTTTCTCCAAGTGTGCATGCACTTACCTTCTTTTCTCCACAGAGAGAATGCTGTAGAACACAAGGGCCCTTATCCCAAATCACATCTTTAACTTTGCACTCAACTAAACAGTACAGGGAGATAGGGAATGACTGCAGGATTGAGTAATAAGGTTTCACCGTATTTGTTTAGGTTCTGAAAGTGGGAAAATCAGAGTACAGAGCTCACCATATTTGCACTCCTTCCCTTGCCACACAATGTTTAATTCTCTAGCATAGAAGCTGAGAGAGTGCCAGAAGTATTGTTTAGCTGCCAGCCCTCCAAGTACTGGAGAGCTCTGAAAAGAAATGACAAATAACACGAAGATGAGAACATCGCAGGGCAGCTGAAAGAGCCATGGAAGATACATGGATGCTGAACAGGTTATGAGTCTATTCATATCTATTTTTTTTCATTTTTAACAGCTTTGAAAAAACAGTTTTCAACATAAGTAACAAGTTTACACTTCCAGTGCTGACACAAACACAGATCTTTCAGTTGACAGTGGAGCTGTCTGCTTTGTGGTATGGGGAGTAAATGCATTTTCACAGTCCACACTGAGTCCAAGTGGCAGCACTCAAAGTACTTGACCACTCGGTAACAGGAAGGAACAGCATCTACATACCTGGTAGGAGAAGGAGCTGGAAGCACCTGAAGCCTATAGATCACCACAGAGTTGTTTCAGGCTACACATAATCACTTGTTATATATAGGAAAGGGCACAGTGGCCATTGCATAACAGAAATCATAATGCTGGGAGTCCCATGAAAAATGCAGTACTAACAAAAAGACCAAAGAGAAGTTAAACATGATTCAACATTTGAGCTAAAGAGAAAATACTCCTTAAATGATATAAGAATGACAAAGCAGAAGAACAAACCAGCTGAAATCTGATGGACCACAGAGACCATTGTTACAAACTGGCTTTTTCAACTGAGAGAAGCAACGCACAACAAAATTGCTCAGCACACACTCACCAATGCCCAAATCCAACCCCCAGCAGTGACTGCCACTTTCCTATGATAAACTCCCCCTGGGTTATATACTGACAAAGTATGATTTTCATTGTATGGAACTTTCCTTTGGCCAGTTGGGGTCAGCTGTCCTGGCTGAGCAGACCTCCAAGCTTCTTGTGCACCTGCTGGCTGGCACAGCATGGAAGCTGAAAAGTCCTTGCCTCAGGGTAAGCACCACTGAGCAGCAACTGAAACACTAGTGTGTTACCAACTTTATTGTCATGCTAAATCCAAACCATAGCACTGCACAAGCTACTAAGAAAAGTTAGAAAACTAACTCTATTACAGCTGAAAACAGACACAAAGAAGTAGAGAATTTGTCCAGTCTATTCTTTTCTCATTTTAAAGCTTGTGCCTCACTTTTTTGTGGTTTGGTTATTTTAGAAACAAATCATCACACCTTTTAGCTATGTATTTGTCTCCCGCAGAAATCCTCTTGTGCTGCCAACCTCGGCACATAACACTGATGAAATTGGAGGTCTCTGTTGTTCTGCTGATTTCTGTAATTTCATTAGGTTGCTAACAGACTTTTCTAGATGTTTGCTAAACTTACAGAAAAGTGATCTTTTTCAGAGTTTTCTCAGATACCCAGAAGATCCACTAGTCCTAAGGGAGGACATAACAGCATGACAAAAAATTTTATGACAGACCCAAGTAAGGCATCTCAGAAAAATACATTTTATTTACTGCTTATTACTATTATTTCTTAAGTGCATAATATTGTTCCAAGTAGTGTATTAAAAATGTTAGAGGAATAATTATAGTGGAGGCGGGGAGGGAGAGAGAAAGAGATGAAAAGACAGAAGATTATTACTTTGTCTGTGTACAGGTATGCATGTGTATGCAGTACTGAGTGCTACAAAGTGTTTTAATTCCTTATTGTGACGGTAGTTTATCACAGAATTAAACTGCTTTCTGTGCCACACATTTAAAAAGGCAAGTGCCTGCCATTGCCAAGGCTGCCTACGCAGCCCATTTATCCATTTATGGATTTGGTCAAGATCACATCTCACTGAACACAGCTCCCCAGTACAGTAATTAGTTAAGCGTGAGCAGATTAATCAGATGGCTCTGGCTGGCTCAGAGAAAAGGGGATGAAGAAAGACAGCTATGTACTGTGCCTCTATGTTGAAAGTAAGACCACGAATGTCTGTACAACTCTCCATGTCCCTTCCTCAACACACTCACCAAAAGGAAAGGGGCTGATTTGCCTGGGATTTTCTTATCCTACTCAGAGAATCACAATAAAGTTTTTCCAACATACTTAATGTCAAACAAGTGAAACTGTTGGGGTGTGAATGCATGCACACACCTGTGCATACATTTGCTGAGCTGAAAAGCACTTATTAACTAGTACAGTCCATCATGCAGAGAGGAGGGAGAGTGGTTCCTGTGTATCAGCAATTTGGCAGTAAACATCAACTGCAGATGACTGAAGAATTCTTCACATTTAGAAATAAGAAGCTTAGAAAAAATGCAATCTCATGATGATTAGGCTGAATCATGAATTAATTGGAAGAAAGCACAAGTTTCAGCCACTCTCTGTGTACATATAAATATACACAGCATCCCTTATACATTACTATGAGGATTTTAAAAACAGGATAAAAAATATGAATGGATGATATTTTGTTTATTTTATACACATATACTGTGTATTTTTTATTTTATACACACTATATTGTGAATAGATATTTGATATATTGTATCATAACATCACAAGCAGTAACTGAGTTTCTGTCCTCAAAAAGGGTTTTAATTAAAAACATAGCACCTTGAAAAAGAAATTAAAAGTCAAAAAGCCTGCAATATTTGCATCGTGCTGATGGAGTTCGTCTGAAGGCTAATGCATAGCCCTTGCCAAGCATGGCTGCTAAGTAATCAGATGAGAATGCAGTCCTCTCTTTTATCCGAGGAGAGTGCCTTCACATTTTTTCCTTTTAAAAATGGCTTTGTTTCAATTCACAGCTCTTAACTGAACAGGACTTCAGTGAAGTATGTTCTGACTAGGTTACACCAATCCTCCCCATGGAGCTGCAAGTAGATCTGCTCAGCATGATTCCCAAGAGTTGGCACTATGAAAAGTAACATCAGAGATGCTTTAATGTGTGATTCAGTGTGAAAACAGTTATGAAAACACTTGAACAAATAGTGACGTAACTTCTGTTTGTGTTCAGAGGAATGGGTTAAAAGGGGAGGAATGGCATAGAGGATGGTGGACTCACTCAGGCTGGGAATGCCAAGGCCTGGAGAAAAACACTGTGGGAAATCATATGTTAAACCTACTGCTGGTTATTCTCCATCTCTGGAGGAGTAGAACTTCTGTGTAGAGATAACAGAGGTGTTTACAGAGATTGTAGGCCCTATCCCAGACATGCTTGAGCTCCCTGTTGGGAGAGAGATCAAAGCAGAGACCATGAAAAGCACAGGGAGACCACAGCATGGTGCTAAAGTACACATGCACAGGTCCTGGATAAATGAGCATGAGGAGCAGCCCTGCTGCCCGCTAGGATTGCTGAGCCTGACAGTGCCTGTGCCCTAATTCTGTGTGTCTCTGCTGCTCAGCTTTGTTTCAGGATCCTCCAGTTAACGAGAATAAATTTATTCTTCGCATTTCAGCTGTAGTTTTTTTTTGGTTGCACTCAGTCACCTGTGTGTGTTGACTCACAGTTTAAAACAGAAGCTATTTGTATTTTCCTTATGTAGTCCACCTCCTTGATATTTAATTAGATGTGGCTTGCTTCACCACTTTAAAGGAATGTTTAGGTAAGTATTTGAGTCATGATGCATCACACATTAATAGAATCACAGAATAGTTTGGGTTGGAAGGGACCTTGAAGATCATCTGCTTCCAATGCCCATGCCATAGGCAGGGACACCTCGCCCTAGAACAGGTTGCTCAAAGCCCCATCCAACTTGGCCTTGAACACTTCCATGAAAGGGGCATCCAGAACTTCTCTGGGCAACCTGTTCCAGTGTCTCACCACCCTCACAGTAAAGAATTTCTTTCTAGTATCTCCTCCAAAACTTCCTTTGCTCACTTTAAGGCCATTCCTCTTGTTTCATTGCTACATGCCCTTGCAAAATGTCCCTCTCCAGCCTTCCTGTAGGCCCCCTTCAGGTATCGAAAGGCTGCTGTAAGGTCCCCCCAGAACATTCTCTTTTTAGGTTGAACAGCCCTAACTCTCTCAAGTCTGTCAGTATGCAGCCTGACATGACAGTACAGGAATAAGTAAATGATGTTTAACCACAATATAAGAAACACATTCAGCTATAAGGGAGTGGCCAAAAGAGGGCTATGAGGATAGTGAAGGGCCTTTGAAGGGAAGCCATATGAGGAGTGGCTGAGGTCACTTGGTCTGTTCAGCCTGGAGGAGACTGAGGGGAGACCTCACTGCAGTTGCAACTTTCTCATGAGGGGAAGAGGAGGGGCAGACACTGATCTCTTCACTTTCATTACCAATGACAGGACTCAAGGAAATGGCATGAAGCTGAGTCAAGGGAGGCTTGGGTTGGGTATCAGGAGGGTGGCTGGGCACTGGAACAGCTCCCCAGGGCAGTGGTCACAGCACCAGCCTGTCTGGGTTCTGGAAGTGTTTGGACAACACTCTGGCACATGGTGTGTTTCTTGGGGATGTCAGGAGTTCGACTCGATCCTGACAGGTCATTTCCAACTCAGCACATTCTATGATTCTATGAACATTATTAGTGTTCAAGACCATTTCAATTCCCAAAATAACAGCAAAGTTATTAAATTATAACAAAGCATTAGAACAGAAACATGTATCACAAATTTAATATAAATAAACCATCAAAAGAACATCACCTCTGAACACTTGATTTGCATTGAACTCGAATTTATCTCTGTTTAAAGATACCATTGTTCAAAAGAATGAGGAAGAAGAATATGGGAGTTATATCAAAGAATGGAAAGCTCTGTTTTCCATTATATACAGTATTTCAGCAAATATTTATTAGCTAAACTGAACTGCCACACAAAGCATGTAATTGTGAGACAGTCTAAATATGAGTTAACATCCATACACTCAAATTGGCAGGTAACAACTCAAAAATATGATAGAAATTTCACTAAGGTCTTTGGAAACCACCTGCTCAGAAGAAAATGCTTTGCAAGAAAGATGCATCTTTTAGCCTCTGATCAGTCTTTAAGCTTAATCTTGATGCTGCTTAAATTTTGTGTTTCTATATACTACATTACTTAGTCCTAATTTCAGCTTAACATTTTTATTGATTTTTCATCTTTTCTAAGAGCAAAAAGATCTTCCAATGACTCAATTCCCCTCAATTTGGATAATTGTAAAATTAATTTAATTTCTCTTTTTGTAAGTTCTCTTCAAATTTCTTATGGCATTAAAAATAACCTCTATAATTTTCTTTTTCATATTCAATGAAAGAGGGATCTATAAAACTCATGTGCAAAGTAAATGAAAAAAACCCACACATTAAATCATTACTTTATGATCAAGACATGACACAACTTCATACAAAATGCTATCTAAAAGTATAAAACTTAATGCCAATGGATACATTAGAAGATACAAGCAATCACACAGGATTCTTCAAAATTTCTCTGTGTAGATTTCTCTTTTCAACATTGATACAATGGAATCATTCCAGAAAGCACTTGAAGATTCATGGAAATAGCTCTCTGTTAAATGTAATACCATGTCTGCTTTCAAATGAAGACCTTTGAATGAAGTGTTTTGTCACTTTAAACATACAGCTACAACCATCTCATGAGTTTATTCCACCTCCTGATTAGAAATAATGGCAGAAGCAACAAACCTGACAAGTCCAAGATTTAAAAGTTTGGAGCATGGTACCTCTTAGTATTCACTCTCCTCTTCTTTCTCCCCCCCGCAGTGGTGACTGGGTTTCCTGGATACAGCCCAGCATATGCTAGCCCTGTTCTCTCTTGCTGCTGTGGCAACTGATGGCACACTGTGCAACATGCACCATTTCTTTTGATGTATGGTTTGTTGTCTTTCTTGGTCAAAACTCTTCAATACAAATGAAACACCACTTGTTTGCCCTTCACTTTTCATTAAAACGAACTTTTGAATAAGGTGTATGGTTTCATAGGTTGTTTATCTCTAGTGTTTACCACCTTCAGTCCTCTTCATCCCATTCACTGTGCTCTTGTAATACAATAGAAAGGTTTCCTTCTCATGATTTCCACCAGTCAGTCCCCTGTATTTATTTTCCTCACTCAGTTGTCTTAATTCCAGATTATTATGACTTCCGTCTTCACCTACAGCTTCAGCTCTTACAAGTCCACCTTCTCTGGTACCTCATTAAATCTGAGCCTTTAAGCTATTGTGACCAAAACTTGGAAAAATTACAAATTCCTCCTCATTCCTTCCACCTCTGCTTTTATCCTTACTGCTCTTTCCTGTCCTTACAAATTCACCTGACTCCAGCAGGGTAGCCAGGTACTCAGATCTCTTCCTGATGCTCAAATAAACAATTGAATCAGTACTCCCCACAAAGACTCTCCTAGCAGAGATGCCCTTCTCCAAATCACCCTCCTGCTGCCTATACTGTGTTCTGAGCTTGACACTTGCTTTCCTTCCAACTTATCTAGCTAACCTTCACAATAAAATGGCAAAGCACATAAAACACATACCTGAAAAAAACCCCCAACCAAACCTAAACCACCCAGACAATTATGCTTCTGTTCTGGATTTAATGAAGTGCTGCATCCCAAACATGATATTCACACTCATCCAGCACTCTTAATGCTCAGGAGGGCTTATTCAGTATGGAGACAGAAACAATTCTTCAGAACCTATTAAGTTCTCAACTATGGGCGTATGAAATGGATGGACTCATTGCATGCGCAAGTTAACACTCGCAGTTTTAAACAAATCCTTTCATCTACAAGGAAAAGGAATAAACAGGTAACCAAGTTATTAATTTGAAGCTTCTACACACCTCATTAAAAATACAGTTCTGCTGCTTGCAAGGTTATTTACTCCCTTTTATTTAGATAGCTTAATTACATTTGTAAGAAGTGTTTTTATTAATAAATAAAACGTAAAAACATATATGCACAAAGACTAAGTTTAACTTAATAGTTAAGTGGCAGATGGCACATCATGCAGTTACCCATCAATCTGTTACATGGGAAAAAGGATTAATCTACAAATCTTGCTGCATAACCAGCATCAATACAGAAGCTATCTGCATTCCCCTCCCCCACAGCCCACCCCATCTCACATGTACTTAAAAAAAAAATCTGTTCCTTAAACAATGGTATTTCAGTGGGAAATTCTTGTACATTTACCTTCCCATTTGCTTTTGGGTCCAAATAGTTAACTTTAAGTACTGCCCCATTTAAAGTACAAACCATCTGAAGTTTCTGCATTTGCCAAGGTATTTCATTTACAGAAATTCTGTTATGTATGAAGTTTCACATCTCTTTTCTACTTGCAATCCGCTATTCCTCCGAAGATGTAAATGTAACTCCTTTATGTTAGCTTTAGGTTTTTTTACTTCCTCTCTTTATCAACAGCTTCACCATACCTGAACTAAATGGCACAATTATCCAAAAGCACACTAAAATAATTTTTCTTTGGCTTACTGCATGTATATAGATCTAACTCTGAAAGAGAAGACTGCAGCACTTGTATGCTGTCCAATCTGAGACTATAGTACAGATTCAAAAGCTGGAGGGAAGGGCAAGAAAAGACAGTGACAAGCATGTTATTTTTCTTTTTATATAGCCAACTCCTGACCAAATCCCTGTAATTCTCTCCAACCCCTTACCTCAAAGGAAAAATAGAGCCCGTGACCAAGCAACTCAATCTACACAGCTTTATGCTATTACATGATGAACAGAAGATTGCTGGTCATTATTACTTTGATATTGGTTTTGTTTAACGTGGAAAGACATTTTATTAGTACTTTGTGCTACAGCAACAATCACAGTGTACTTGTGAAAGTAATGTATGAAAATCACCCATGCCAAAACAGCTCACTTCATTAAAAACACAGTGTTCTCTTCCTTCGGTGTGATTTGGAAGTGCTGTTGTACAGCTCTAGAGAGACAGCAGATTTGGAGCATGACTGCTGAATAATCACATGGGCTCAGGTTAAGCACGCATTTTATTTGCATAAGTGCTCCTTGTGGAACAAGAATGAGGTTTCCAGTTATATTTCTAGATGGAATTTGAGAAGACAGGAAAACATCAAGGTTTTGGAGATCTGATTAGCTAACTTTTCAGAACTTAAATGAGAAATAAGAAGAGATCACTGAAGATTAAAAAGCTCGTATCAAATTAATATGAGAAACAGATGCATCATAATCTTACTCATCTACTGGATCTCTTTCATTGCTTGAAATAAAATAGCAACACTACCACCATCCCTCGGTATTCCATCCATTTGTGTTCCAGATACTTATTAGTATACGCTTTCTCTCAAAACATATCAAATATTCCTTGCATGGTTTTTAAAATGTTTTCTGCCTATAAGCACTTATTTTGACTCCTCATAAAGAAGCCAGCAATATGCATTTAGTTAAGCAGTGTTAGTGCTGCTGTGCAGAGAATACCATTAACCTTTCTTTATATTTACTGGCAGCTGAGTTGGTCTCCTTTTAAAGCAGAGAAATGGATTAAGTGATTTCTAGAGACGGTTTATACAAAGCATAAAGCTAGAGCATGAAGACATCTCACTTCCACAACTGGATGCTGTGCACGGAAGCTCTCTCCTGTGCGTAAGCTTTGACATAACACCGCCTCGATTTCTAACTTCAGTGGTCAGAAGTCCACATGCCTACTTCAATGATCTTTATGAAAGCTAGGAAAACTACTGCGTTGAAGGAAAGGTTGGAGACTGTTGTAACCAGTGCAGATACGTTCATAATGCAGGGAGTATACTCAATGAATATTGGCAGTGATAATTAATACAACTAGAAAAAGGGGAAAAAATAGTTTTAAGTCCATATCAGCATTACTAAAAAGAGTAGTTTTCTAAAATTCAGCTTCTGTGTCAAAACAGAGGTATTTTTTCTGGGTTTGGTTTTGACTAAGGAGATTCATCATCCAAACAGTTGTGTATTTAGAATTGCTAACATTACTGGTAGGTTTCACTTTCTACAGTAATTCAGTCAGTCTCCAAGAGATTCTAATGCATCAATTCCAGCTCTCAGTGCTTCAGCTCTTCCTATTCAGATGAAAAATTAAGTATCAGGATAAAAATGCGTTCACATGGACTTCTGCCTAAGTCACTGAAGGCTGCAGTTGAAAGCTTTTCTTCCTGTTACAAGGGCTCAGAGAAAAGAACTGCACAAACTGCAGGAAGCACTTGAAAAATTATGATCTTAATCAAGGTGCACTCCGGCAGAATTTTGCGCTGTAGCATTGTAGATGACCTACATAACCTGGCTTTGCTGCTCTCCACCCTTTTGCTTCATATGCTGTGGCTGTGTAATACTGCACCAGAGATGAAGCAAGTGCAGTAACTTGGAGACATTCAGAGGAGGGGTGAAGTGTGTCTAAATACCGCTCCAAAATAAAGCAATGATTTTTGAATTCATAAATTACTTTGTAAATGGAGCTTCAATGAGTATTTTTCCAGAAAGATGGTCTTTCCATTACAGCTTTCAAACAATAGGGTAGTACCCTTGTAGAGAGCAGTATCCAAGTCCATCCCTCCTGAGAGTTAGGTATAAGCCAGGAGAACTGAGGTTCTTTCCTATTGCTACCACCAGCAGTGAGTCCCTAGATTCAGTTTCTCATCTTGCTTCTATACTCAGGAAGCCCCTGCTTCCAAACTGAAGATGACCAAGGCTCAGGAAAAAAAGCAGAACCAGTCACTCAGTGGCATTTCAGTATCTGCAATGAACTTTCTCTGCACATCAGTTCCCTCTCCATCCTTCAACCAGCATTTTACTGCACCATCATTGCTGTCATGACTTCCTCAAAAAACAACTACATATTCACTTCCTAAAAGCATAAACTTTTTACATAATAGATTTGAGAGGCTTGGGGATGACTACTCTTGACATGCTGGAAGGATATAGTGGGCTTTTAGTTGATTTTAACTCTGCATTGAAGCTGAGTCTTTGGAAAGTTTTGGTCAGATGTTCCTGTATTATATGGTGTTCTATTAAAAAAAAAAAAAAAGTTACCCACAGTTGACAGTTTGCTTTATGGAAGACATATTTGTTGTAGTTGCTACACAGTTTTGCACATGGAAATAACTGACAGACAATCCTGAAGTATTTCACTTCACAAACCACAGCCTACTTTGATCTTTGATTTTCTAGACGTAGACTTTTCAAGTTAAAATTTCAAATATTACATAGCACAAATTCCTCAAATTTTCAAGTATCTGCTGCCTCCTTGACAAAGGAAACAGATAGAAATTACTCAAGCTCTACAAGAGCAAGCAAAGCTAAAATTATTTTTTGCTGAAATTTTGGTTACAAATGCAGTTCACAAAGGCATTTTATTTTGGCCTGAAGAACACAAATTCTATTTATGCATTCCCTTCCTTTTTCTGTCATTAAGCAACATTCATCTACTTAAGTTTCATCTACTTGAAACATATCCTGAAGCAAGGTTTCCCTTAGCAGGGATTGCTATTGTTTCTTTCACAGAAGCCCAAATCTCTGATAAAAACGCTGTATCAGATGACCATGTGCCTCTTGGCTGTTTTCTGCACAGACTCTCTGTGCCAGTACTGTAAGCAGCCTGCCTTTCCTACTGCCAGGCACCAGCTTTTCAGCCCAATACAGATTGTCTCAGGGAGGCCAGCACTATGTGCTGTCACCCTGTGACAAGCTTAATTTTGTTCTTTTTCATGTTAAAATGGTAGACAAGGAAAAATCACTCTGGTCAGGAGGTTCTCTTACCTCTTTACACAGTGAAATGTCAATGAGGAACTGCCAGAAAGAGACCAGTGTGGAAGTGCATTTGCCACAAATGACCTTGCAAACAGTGTGATGAAGCCCAACAAATTTTAACAGTTCTTTTTCATTTGAGGGAAAAAGTTCTGTTAAGAAGAATATATTGTACTGGGTAAGAAACCTGTGCTGCCAGAGACAGAGTGTGGCAAGTAGCATTCTCCTGTTTCACCTCCCATAAAGTGCTCATGCCCAGCTAGAAAAGGCAGCAGTAGCTACTTGTCAGCAAGTCAGCACTTAACATAGCTCCATGAAGCCCAGAGATAGCCCAGTGTTTTGCAGGATGGCTCCCTTCCTATTAATGATGTCTCAGCAGCCTGCCTCAAGGCCACTTCATACTCCTGCTTCTCAGGTGTTCAGCATGCAAAACTCAAAACAGAATCCTGCTATCCCTCTACACCACATTTCTGAAACTACTTTGGCTGCTCAGTCAATTTCACCGAGTTCCAAGATGTTAGATGCCAGGAACTGTTGCTTCCCTGCACCAATAAGGAGCAGTGCTCCCCTGGCATATCTGGGAGTCCTGAGGCAGGCCCCACTGCTGGTGGAAAGGAGACAATGCACAGATGGGATCAATATCACCTCTGGATCACTCCCTCCTGCTAGGACAACTGCTGAGAGCCCAGCACACACCAAAGAATGCATGGAAGAATTTGGCTGGCAAGAGCCAAGGGTGCAGCAGGCAGCCCTCCCCAGGCCCTGCTGCCCCACGGAGACCACCACCCTCAATGCCAGGTGGCACGCAGCTCCCACAGCAGGGGAACATCTTGCTGTTATGTAGTTTGGGAGTTTGGAGCCCAAACTACAACCAAAAAACAACCCCCGTTTGCCCAAAGAAAGTAAGACTTGATTTCTTACACAGCCCTTGACTGTCTTGCACTTGGAAGCAAAGCGCCTCATAGCGTGTCAGGAAGGCAAGTGTGCTGGTGTGCAATTCAGGATTCAGTTGTCTGTCACTGCAGGAAAGACTGTTTTGTTATGGCAACCTGTGCAGTACATTCACTCTGACCAGCTGTGAGCAACCATGTGGCATACTCCTTGGCAGCCACAGAAAAACTAATGGAAGACACTCATGATCTTGGTAGATTCTGTCCAGAATACATGGTGGCACCCAAGTTTGCACCTGCAGAGCAACAATTGCATGTTAAAATCTTCCTTCCCTCACAGGTCAGGTGTTTCTCTCACAGCAAGAGCTGCTTTGGCCTCACAGCTTTGTCATGGCTGAACGCCAAAAAGTGCTGAAAGGAAAATAAGTTTTTGGAGGAAAAACAAGAAAAGACTGCCAGAAAATACAGACTGCTCTCTTCCTGTTTCCTAGAGTGACACCAGTGAAATTTTTCTAGCAATTAATGAGTTTGCACAGGTGTTACTCCAAGTGTAACCACAAGACTGTCTAGCTGGCAAAAGTGATAGTGTGTTGGTGGTGACAGGCAGAGAGCTGAGCTCAGCTGCTGCAAGTCTACAGCTCAGCTGCTGCAACTACACTACTGCAGGGTTGGCAGTCAAAAACCAGCTTGTGGGCTTGACATGAAAATATGTCAAATGGAGTAGGGAATCATCCAACACCTTCCTTTCTGAAACCATACAATCACACAAAGAGTCAGAAAAACTTCTGAAATTATTTTTATTGTCTTGGCAACAACAACAGTGAGTCTCAGCTGTTTCATAAACAGCTTTTAGGCTTAAATTCCCTGCCATTCTCAATGCAGTACAATTGAAGATATTTGCTGCTCTTTTTGAAAGCTTTCTCAAAGCAAGGAAATAAAAAAACCCAACCAAACAAAACTTCAGCATCAGAGAAAGTTTATCTCAAACTGTGAATCAAAGAACATTTGAATAAACAAGCAGAAATCCCAATATGTATGCGAGTCCTAACTTCCCTTTGAGAGTGAACAGGGTAAGCACAGACATTGCTGCAAACACAACCTTTGTCAGGGATGCAAATATAAATGGACTTCACAATGAGTATAAACATCTCCCAGAAAAGGTTCCTCAAAAATCCAAGTCCCTTTGGAAGATGCAATGCAGTAGCAGCTGCATAGGAAAAGCTAGGAGGCAGCTGTAAGCCACCCCTGCACACAACCATTTCAGCTTGGTGCTAAAAGAAGACAGTTTATCAGAAATGGGAACATAATAATAAGATTAAACTAGATGACAGAAGGGCTTGAAGAAGCACCCACATGAAAGATAACATGCTGAGCAGGCTGTAGATGTGAACCACTAGCACTACCTAAGCACAAACACAGCAGTCCCACAATTGCAAGTACAGGGTCACTGGAATTAGAGTGAGCACAAAGGACACTGCCCTCTTCTGCAGATGCTACAGGAAACTGACAATCACATGGAAACCAGACGGTCATCATGAAACAGTCACTTCTTCTGCCCTCACGATTTTGCATGCTATAATGCTGAAACTCTTTTCCCCATCTGCCACATGAGTAACAGAAGGAATAAACTTCACTCAACAGCACCAGAGTAGTACAAAGAAGGTACCACCACTATTCCAAAAACATGAAAGCCGGGAAGATCATAGCTCTTTTGAATTTAAAGCTCTGCTCCAAAGTTTAAGCCTATGTAGGCCACACATTAAACAAATATCTAAAGTAAATCAGGAGAGTGCATAATATTAGCATAAAAAGTAGTACTATTGAGAAGAATATGAGACTTCTCTATGCAATTTATTATCAATTTATGATTTTTTTTTCCACTCATAGGCCTCCCAAAATAGTATTTTTTCCACAATTCAGTTTAACTAATTTTCATGTTAACATCATAGAGCGTATAAACATTTGTTGGGCTGGATTGCTAGCACAGTGACAATTATGCAGCATATGGCATTGTGGAAAAGGCCTCTAACATGTTCTTTCTGTCTAGAAGGGAAGCTGGTACAAAAATGTCCATACTTACCCCCTGCATGCCCAGCTACTTCTTCCTGTTGTCGTATCTCTTCTTAAACTGACCTCACAAAACCAAGATTTACTACTAACTATTAATGCTGAATGATCCAGCTTAAAATATAATTAAAAAAGGACAAACCTCATTCACACAAGGCGTGGCAGAAAGCACTACCATATGTCCTAGGACAAAATGGCAATGAGCTAAAGTTCTTCATGCCGAAGTTACTTGTAGTCTTCCTAAAATAACAGATTCATAGGATGGCCTTGGTTGGAAGGAACTTTAAAGCTTGTCAAGTTCCAACCTCTCTACCATGGGCAGGCACAACTCCCACTAGACCAGGTTGATCACAGCACTATCCAGCCTGGCCTTGAACACTTCAGTGATGAGGCATCCACAGCTTCTCTGGTAAACCTGTTCCAGTGCCTTACCACCACAGCAATGAGTATTTGTCTAGTATCTAATCTAAATTGACTCTCTTTCCATTTGAAGCCATTGTCCTTTGTCCTGTCACTACATGCTTTTCAGAAGAGTCTCTCTGCATCTTTCTTGTAGGGTCCCTTCAAGAACAGGAAGGCTGAAGTTAGGTCACCCCAAAGCCTTCTCTTCTCCAGGCTGAACAAACCCAATTGTGTCAGCTTTTCCTCCCTCCTCTGGACTCACTCCAACAGGTCCTGTGCTGGGACCCCAGAGCTGGATGCAGTGCTCCAGGTGGGTCTCACCAGAGCAGAGCAGAGGGGCAGAATCCCCTCCTGGCCCTGCTGCCCACACTGCTTTGGATGCAGACCAGGACACATTTGGCTTTCTGGGCTGTGAGTGCTCATTGCTGGGTCATGTCCAGCCTCTCACCCATCAGCACCCCAAGTCCTTCTCCCCAGGGCTGCTCTCCATCTGCTCATCCCCAACCTGTGCTGATACCAGGGGTTGCCCCAATCCAGGTGCACCACTTTGCACTTGGCCTTGTTAAACCTCAGGAGGTTCCCAGGGACCCACTTCTCCAGCTTGTCCAGGTGCCTCTGGATGGCATCCTGTCCTTCAAGTGTGTCAAAAGCACCATACAGCTTGGTGTCACCTGCACTTGATTCCTTTATGTCATTAATGAAGATAATAAATAACACTGGTCCCAGTACGAACCCCAGGGGACACCCCTTGTCACTGATGTCCATTGGGACTCTGAGCCATTGACCACTACCTTTTGGAAGAGACCCTCCAACCAGTTTTTTTATTTATTTCTCTCCAATTTAGAGAGACGGATGTTGTGGCAGACTGTGTCAAAGGCTTTACAGAAGTCCACATAAATTAAATCGGTAGCTCTTCCCTTACCCACTGGTGTGGGCATCCCATCATAGAAGGCCACTGGGTTGGTTAGGCAGGACATGCCCTTGGTGAAGCCATGCTGGTTTGAGTCACTTCCCTGCCCCCCATGTGCCTTAGTACAGCTTCCAGAAGGATCTGTTCCATGAAATTCCCAGGCACAGAGATGAGGCTGATAGGTCAGCAGTTCCCAGGGTCCTCCTTTCTACCCTTTTTAAAGATGAGTGCAATGCTTCTCCTTTTCCAGTCACCTGGGATTTACCCTGACTGCCGTGACTTTTCAAACACCATGGAGAGTGGCTTGGCAACTGCATCAGTCAATTCCTTGAGGACTCTGGGGTGTATCTCATCACGTCTCACAGACTTATTATGTATGTTTAGGTTCCTCAGGTGGTCCAGAACCACATCTTTACTTATAGTGGGAGCAACTTTGTTCCCTCAGTCCACATCCGGCTGTCCACACACTCAAGGGGTGTGGGAAGGAAAGTTGCCATTGATGATTCAGGCAAAAAAGTTGTTGAGTACCTCAGCGTTCTCATCCTTTCTTACCAGTTTTCCAACATTGTTTATCTGGGAGGGTACACCTTGGCTTTCCTCACTCCATCCTACACAACTGAACATCATCTCTGTGCCCTTCCCAGCTCACCTGTCCTTTTTTCCACTGCCTCTGCATTTGATTCATTCCCTTTAGCTCAACCAGCAGTTCCCTACTCAGCCATGCCGGTCTCTTGCCTTCCCTGCCTGATTTCTTGTTCCTGGGGATTGCCAGCTCTTATGCTCCATGAAGACTTCCTCAAAGATCTGCCAGCTCTGTTCTACTCCCTTGTTCCTCTGGGCAGTCTCCCAGGAGACCCCACTGACTATCTTCCTGAAGAGCTGGAATTCTGCTTTCCTAAAGTCCAAGAGCCTAACTTTACCCCTTATTTGACCCTTATGCCTTAGAACTACAAACTCCACCAGTGCAGAACACTGCAGCCCAAGGCTGCTCAGTTGCTTTCAACCACAGAAAATTAATTACTCTCAGGTTAAGAAACAAAGCTGAAATCAATTATAGCTAGGTTCACTACATTTGGGATACTATTCTGGAAACATTAAATTTGGTTTTTATATAGGACAGTTACAGAGATGGATCACCTAAAATTAAATATAAGCTCATGTTTTTAAATTAAGACCAACAGAACGTGCAAAACAGGTCAGAAAATTTTCCCTGTAGATGATTTTATTCCTGAACTATGAAGCTGAGAGGACAGAATGGAAAAGATTACACTTTGTTACACTAACTTTTCAGCAGTAGCACCAAACCATCTGTGTTAAAAAGTATGAAGTTAACCCTAAATATTTTCATCAGCTTTACTGTTGCAAAGTTATACCCAAATTCCACAGAAAACAAGCGATGGGGCCATCTTGCAATGGCTGTGGGGAGCCTTTCAAGTGAGCAGAATGGTCAAACCCCACAACTGTCCCTGTAACTTGAAATCCAATAGAAATGCATAATATAATAAAGATACTCCTTTACTATGTCATCTTCTCATCCCAGGAAAGTAGCGATGTGCAGTTTGAATTCTTGGAAACATCAGCAGGAAGGCATGCACAGACAATAGAGATGCTGTATATAGGATGTTGGCTGTCTCCAAAGAAAAAAAGTGATTAATTCAACTAATTTTTAGTTGAATTTAAAAGTGATTAATTCAACTAATTGTTTCATTACAAGCAGATCAAAAGGCCACTTTATGGCTCCATCTCTGAAATAGTTCTTCAGTCAAATTGAGTAACCTCCTGTAAATGAACACAGAATGGAATACTCATCCCAAACACCTAAAGCTGTATTGCTTAACAGCAATGCAGCTACTGCAAATGGCAAGGCACAGTCTGTAAACTGACCTTTAGAAACCTCTCAAAAGCACTTGAATATGAAAAATGTTACGATATTTACACTAATTCTTTTCTCAACATCTTCCTACCCTGTATAAGAACAGTTACCGTCCAAATTTCAGAACAAAAATTCTAAATAGCTACAGAGAAATGAAATTTTCCATCAGTTACTTATGAATAACCACAATAAATAATAATTAGCAATATAAAAATTAATATAGACATAAGAATTCACTGTAAGATGTCTCATGATGATAATGATCCCAGCTTTACTAGTGTCTTGTGATTGATTTTTAAGCTCAGGTTTTAGGGGTTTTGATTTTTTTTTTTAATATTTCAGTAACTTTTGGCTAAAACAGCTATAACAACTTCAAGAAAAAAGCAACTCCAAATGTCAACTGATGAGAACACACTGTATATCAAGGTGAGCTTGTTACCACACAAGTCAACATTCTGAGGCAGATAATAATAGGCTAAAAGCACAGCACAGGCAAAGGAGATGCTTTTAGACTAAAACTGAAGATGTTTTCAACCTTTCAACATCCTGGGAAATCTCAACTTCTGGGTGTTAATTGAGTGATTAAGGACAGCATGGTGCATTTTGACACTTGGAGATAAAGTCAAGAAAAATATCCAACAGGCAGCAGGAAGTGAATATCATGTTGAGATTGAATAGCTGCCAAAGTGCAGAGGGCAAAAAGCAAATGTAAGCAAAGATAACATCCAAGACAAACCAGAAGGCAGTGATGTGTTGCTTCTGATGGTGTACAGAAACAACTGAACCTTAATACAAGGAGGAAGAAAGAGAAGGGAGAACAATTGGTGGAACACAATCGATTCAAACAAAGCTCCACATACAAACAAGCTGTCAAATGTACTTAACAACCTGGTCTGAGCTTTACAAAGATTAAGGAGTTTCTTCCCTGTGCAATCTCGAAATACGGGCAATCTACTGAAATGGTAAGTGAAATGTGTAGCTCCTCTTTGCTTTTGTTAAAGCAAGCACCCTGTTCCATGCTACAAAACCACAAGCCTTTACAAATACCTATTGTGAAACTAGAATAAACCCGCCCTCATGTCAGCATAAGGCTACATTGTGTATCTGATAAACGTGCAGTAACTACCTCCATGCAGGTACATGCAACCCAAACACTCTCACGCACATTTTATAACCACCAAGGTGATATCCATAAAGCTCATCCCTTTCCCTAGAGGGTGGATTCAATGCTCAGTTCAATAAACATCACATTATGTTACCTTGCTTTTTCAAGTGTTTCTGGTCTAACTGAGCTGGGAAACTGTTTCAAGAGATCCTTCTTTTTCTCTATGTCTGATACTTGTCATTATTAATAATGTAGAACATTCTGAAAAACCACCAGCTATAAACAGTGTTGATAACATTACTTACCAGAAGAAGAAAGCTGTGCTCAAATGAAACATGTTAAAAGTCGTTTAAAAATTCATAGTCCTCCCAACTGAACAAGAGAATTGAGCGAAGGAAGAGAACTTCATTATTAAGTAATTTTGTGCAGATGACTAAACACTAGACCTCTCAAAACATGCCAATAACAGTATAATCTACATGTGGGCTAAAAAGGGAAGAAAAAACAAGCACAGAAACACAACTACCTTACACCCTGTATGTCTCTAGAAACAGGCACACAGTCTTCTTCCCCTCCACCTTTATTTTAATTAAAAAAGTGAATAATCTCCCTCATAAATATATTCTCACCTGCCTTTACCTCTCATTACTTCTAAAAGACAGGCTACAAGAGTACTTAATGTTGTATGGTCAAGGCCCATGGACTGGAGACTTTATAGCATAAATTATGAACCAATAGAATTGCATAAAATGAATAATAATAATTTGAAAGGACATCCATGATAACACATGGCAGGCAGTACACGCGTAGCACTTAAAAAAAAGTCACCTTATTGTCCCTAACTTTTAAAAAAAGAAGTTACAAAAGAGACAAAAAAATTGTCTATACTGGAACACATAAACAAAAAAACCATTATAGTTTCCATACTAATTTTCAACTGAAAGTGACAGTCAGAAGAGCTCTCCCACCTGACCTTTCTTTTTCACCGAAAATAGCAGTCACGATGAGAGCATAAAGGATACTACTAAGTGCTACGAGTCAAATAAAATTCAATACAATTCAAAGCTCCTGCACAATGAAATCTCCTACAGAGGTCCAATCAATCCTCCAGGAAAATATAAAAATTAATATCTCACAATTATTTTATTTTTAAAATGAACCCAATAGCAGCTACGATACAATTATGTTCTTCCTTGCACTTTGCAGATCGTCAACTTCAATAATCCTAAAACACTTCCCACTTGACAGTGAAGGTCTTATTTTAGCAAGCAAATTTTTCTGTCTCTAGGCTACTCCATAAGCTTAAAAAACTCCTGTGCCTCCACTTAATTTGTGACTTGTTTTAGTACAGATAGACATACACAAGGAACTTGAAAGTAATTTCCATCTGCCTTACAAAGGAGGCAGAGAAAACATTCCTTCACTTCACTCTCTCATTTATGTTACCATTACAGAGCTTAAACCAGAAGTGCGTTAAGAGACTCTTCACAGTGTAGCCTCACATTCATCAATGCACTGAACAAGGTAACACAGGTGAAAGATTCGCTCCACAGCAACATACAGCTTCAGGGCTTTTTTTAGAGATGGCCTTGATGAGCTACACAGAAAGTGCCACCCATACTGAAAAGGCAGCTGAAGGTTTGCAGCAAGGTGCAGGTGAGGAAGGCACTGCTGGCATGAGGCAATGATGCTCCCTCTCTTCCTCCTACAATTGCTTGCTGCTTTGCCTTGAATGTTTTCAGAGCAAGGGGGCTAATAATGGTCGTTGCATCTCTTGCTTTACTTTGACTTCTGGTCTCTCATTAGTTACCTGCTTCCACATTATGAGAGTAATTCAAATTTATGCTATGCACATAAGCGTGCAAATAAGCCTTCTAAGAAACAATGTGCAGAAATCCACACCTAGGTAGTTTCCATTTGGAGAAGATACGGATTCATAACTCGATCAGGCACAGAGAGCTTGTCTTTCTCAGGTGCTGTGCAGAGTGAAGGACAGGGTATTTCAAAGAGAAAAGGTGGCATGGCAATGGTATTTCAGACTATGAAAGAAAAAGGAAAAGAAGATCTTGCAGTTGCTAAATCCTCCACAGATAGCATCAGCACACAGCCCTTCCTCCAACCAATGTGGTCTTCTTTCAAAGGAGCACATGACTTTAAAGAAGTTATGACCACAGGGTTATCAGACAATATATGGGTTTCTCCATGATCATACTCTGCTAAGCAATTAGGTCAAAGTGTGCTCTTGAAAATTACTTTAGTGCAATTGAAGGTCAAGGAATGAAAGCATGCGGGGTAGATGAAGCAGAAAAGAAGTAGAAGGATTTATCTCTCAAGCACATACAAAGCCCTTGCCAGAAAGAGGAGCTGCACTGTTGTTAGAACTTTATAGCGTATGAAAGGAACATTCTTGGCACTGAAAAACTGGCATCTGTGTACAAATAGAAAAAGTGTTCCAAGTTACAAGCTGTACACAGAAACAAAAAGGAACTTCTTCACATCAATGTGTTCACCAGTACTGTCTTGTTCATTCTAAATTACACTTTTGTCAATGGATTGATGTGGCTTAGTTGTCAGGCAAATAAGCAGATTTTTGTTACTTTTAACCAGAACAAAGAGATTACGTGCTTTTACAGAGTTCTGTAATTCTTTTTTTTTTTAAGATTATTTTGCATAAGCAGGAATTCTGATGTCAGATTCTTTTTCTTATATTCACATTTGGGTTTTGGCATGCAAATTTGAATGAGTAAAGTACTCTGGGTCAATGTTGGCAGCAGATGTTCAGAAGAAAAGGCACACTGAAAAAGCTGGAAGCATTACTGAAGATTTGATGATTCTGTTCTCCTGGAAACCCATGGATTACTGCAGATACAAAACAGAGACATACTAACAGCTTTACACATGGCTGTAGAAGTTGACTGAATTATTTTTCTGAGAGTAGCCAAAGCCTAAATTCTCTTTCCTGCTTTTTCTAGTGCTTTGAACAGTTGAATAGGTGGGCGAGAGGCAAACACCAGACAGGCAGAGACAAAGCCTTCCCTGCTTCCTGTATGTATATAAACAATTCAGCTCTGTCTCCAGTTTCATATTATCCATCCAGCATTCACTTGTACAGTCTGGGTAACACCAAACATGCATGCTTGTCACTGTGCCAGCAGACGAGACAAGAAATGCAAGTTACCAGTGTTGCTGAAATTTTATACAAAAGACTGAGTAATGGTCAGACACTATTTTTATGCTGTGCAATCCAGTTACTGCCTAGTAGGAACAGCAATTACACTACTGGGGGGAAGGAAGATGCAAAAAAAAAAAAAAAACCCCACAAAAAATTGTTGGCTATTCCTTTGTAAGCAAAAGCATAATGTCTAAAGGCTGTGACTTCCACATTTCAGGATCTCTAAAACTTTTCACTACTCAGGAGATAAACATTTTTTCATGGCTCCTTATTGAGAATTCTTTTTACCATAGAATTAAATTTCACTTTTAAGTTTCATCTAATATAGTTCAATGTGATATTAGTGCACAGACATTATACAGAGTTTGAGAAACTGAGAGTTAGTTTGTACAGTCTTCTGTGTGGTACGTTAAATTTTTTTAAAATTTTTCTTTTTGATATGAGACTAAGCAATACTGCAAAGCTCAGGAGCTCTTAGCTTTCTTGCATACAGACAAAAGCAGTGCTACACCACACTTTCACAGCCACACTGTCTCTCTCACTTTCACAAAAAGAAATGTAATGTTAAGATTGACTGAATCTTGGTGTTCTGTGGTTCTCTATCAAGAGACACTTCTGAGTCACTAATCTTTGGCATTTAAGAAAAATTCATGACAAGATAGGCATGCACTTCTTTGTAGTTAGAGGAGGAGGAGGTGGAGGTAAAAATATGTGAAGGGAGAACAGCATGGAGACACCAAGGTCAGTGGAGAAGGTGGGGAGGAGGTGCTCCAGGCACCGGAGCTGAAAACCCTCTGCTAGCTGTGGTGAAGTCCATGGGGGGAGCAGGAGGTCCCCCTGCAGCCCATGGAGTCCACAGGAGTGCAGAAATTCACCCACAGCCCACGCCAGAGGAGCAGGTGGATGCCTGGAAAAGACTGTGAACCAGTGGCAGTCTCATCTAAAGAGTTAAAGCTGCAAAGGCCTTGCAAGGGAGAGAAAGGCCTTGCTCCTGGGATGGAAGCAGCCTGGCCTCGGCTCAGGAGAGTCTGCACAGCACCTTATAGACAAGAGGACTCATGTTGCAGCAGAATTTGGGCGTGATGTTGCTCATGAGATTGGACCCATGCCAAAGAAGTTCCCAGAGGACTGTCTCTCATGGGAGGGACCCCACAGTTAAGTAGAGAACCCCTCTCCCTGATGGACTGACCAGAGAACAAACCCCTTACCCTGCCCCCTGCCCGTGTTGATGGTTTGGAAAGAGGGAAGGGGGGTGAGCAGAGAGACTGCTTCTTAAGAGGGAGGGGGTGAGAGCAGAGAAACTGTCTAGAGAGGAAGAGAGATAAGTAGAGATAAAGAGTATTTGTAGTAGAAAAATTGTGGTGATGAATAGATTTATGGACCTGCTCTGTGGACTGAGAACATACCCCACACCCTGCCCCCCTACCCGAGCTATTAGTTAAAAAGAAGAAAGGGGGTGAATAAAAATGGGTTCATAAGAGGGAAGGGAGTGAGCGAAGAAAATAGTGTATGAAAAGTTTATTGTTACCTCTCATTTATCCTCCAACTCAGTTATGTAATTAAATCACTTTGCAACTGTAAGTTTAGAGCCTGTCTGCCCTTTCTTCCATCCGTCCTCCTACCAGTGTCCTATCTCACTTAACTCATGAGATTAGTGTGTGTTTTTACAGATTTTTTTCTTTCCCCTCTCCTGCACGTCTGCAGCAAGAGAGAGCAGAAGTGCCTGGCATTTAGTCAGAGTCAAACTGCGACAGTATTGTTAAAAGGCAAAAAGTACTGACCTGTTCTAGACAAATTTGGAGCTGCTCCTTTGCAGTAACAGTGGGAGCAAAAATAATTCACTGAATGAGGTGACATGACAAATATAAGATCAACGCTATCAGTATCAGAGTGAACTCAATCTAAACACACGTATGATTCAGAGTAAAACTTGAGGATGGTAAAAACAACACAAAAGTGAAAGTGTGAGTTCCTATTCCTCAAATACCTTAATAAAACTACTTAAGTGATAATCAAACTACAGAATGTGAAGAGCTACATAATACTCAAGAAACTACTTCTGACTGAAGTCTACTCATAGACAGAGGAGCTTAAAATATTGATGTGAAGTCCATGTCAAAATATAGTGATATTTAATGTATAAGATGGAGGAATGTGTATGGCTGTAAAACTTCAAAGGCAGCTGTATGCCACCCATTTCCTATTAATGATGCCTGGGCTGGAGTTTGTAGAAACCCATTTGGTCTGAATACATGTACATCTGCTAGAGCCTTCTCAGAAGTCATCTCATACTATAAAAAGTGGAGTACTCGCATTTGTAATCAGTTGGAAGTCATACAGCTATACACATAAAGGAAAATGAAAAAAACAAACAAAGAGATAATCCAAAAAATGCCACAGATTTTCAAGCAACTGCCATTCATGGTATTAAAAAGTACATGTACACATACAGGTACTTTAAGAATCAACACCTAAGTACATATCCATATAAATACAGAACTTAGTATGCCTTGCAAGTACTTAATACCTTGCAAGTACTTAAGTAGAGTCTTAATGCTTCTACTGTTATTTAGTACTTTGTTTTCCCCTTCTTTCAGACTTTTAATGAAATTTGTAAACCAGCTCAGCAATTAACATTAAATCATAAATTAATCTAGCTAAATGTTAAAAGACTCGTGTGATGTAAGTCTGTCTTGGAACTGATTATAAAAGCAAAGCTATCACTTGCTCAGAAATTATCAAACCAGGAGCCTGGTGTGAAAATTAAAACACATGAGCAGAACAAACATTTGACTGTGGTGATGCTATTTGGCTGTTCTTGCTACTATTTCATAACTAGTGTTTTGAGTTATATGCCTCTCTTCTCAGCAATGGGCTCTGAAGCATGCCTGAGTGAGTGTTTGTCCTTCAGCTTGGGGAAGAAAACTCTAGTGATAATACTTACCATTAATGATAAAGATTATCATTAATGATAATGAGTCATCACCTCACTTGCGTGATCCTCTCTTTCATCACAAGAACAGCCTTCCTTCATTTCACCTTCTCAGGAACTCTTGTTTTATAGCATACGATCTATCATCTCAATGAGCAATAGCACTGTGCCTATAAACAGTACTCCTATGCAGATTTTGACTCTGGAAGGTATCTGTGTGGAATGGCCACAAATAAAAGCACAGAAATGCATCACTTTTACAGTACAGCTGCACCTGTTAGATACATTAAACAATGTAAGAAAATGTTTATTTCAGTGTACTTGAAAAAAATCATTTAATACAGTCATAGAGTGTGGATCGTTCAAACACTTACTAGGAAAAGGGTGAAATCTAATCACTGAGCAGAAGTGAGGATGGACTGCAAAGCCTCAAACAGGTTATGACTCAAGTTTTCCTAGAAATTATATGAATTAAAAGTGTGGAAAGGATTTAATGTTTGGTTACTGTCCATTTCTTCCAAGTATGATGAATCACTAAAATCCACAGGTATCATTAACCTTTCAGTATTAGAGCACAAGGAGAATCAAACAACCTCCTTATGCTCCACAGAAGATGGTGGAGTAATTTTTTGTGCAGAAAAAAATCTGGAATTTTTCCCCCAGTTATTAATTTGATGTTAGCTAAATACGTAAGAAACTCACTGAGCTATAAACACATCACTTAAGTCAGTGATGAAAACAGTGCTTTTCCTTGACTTAAAGGCAGCTTTTAAAGATGATATGGCATTACAAACAAAGCAGTTTGTGTCACAAACACGGATCTCATGCTAAGGGCCTTAGTAACTTCCATATAAATTATGGTTTTATGAGCCGCTATTTGCAGCCAGGTAACTGCCTGCTTCCGCAGATATTCAGCTTCTATTCCCAACTATGCATAGACAAGCTTTGGCACTTAGGAATTTAGAACACCTTAAAAGAAGAGTAAATATTCCAAGTTGTCACCTCTGACCCCCGTGCAAAGGAGGGCTTGTCTGGCTATGCTGTGACTGCTGCCACAGGAAAACATACTCAGACTGTGCTGTCACCAGTCTCATTGTCCAGCTTTAACCACAGGTTTTGCTTCCCAGTTGAGAGCAGCTCTTCCACGCAGTCTCAGCTGGCCACACCTGCACAGCACTGATGCAGAGCACACAGGGTGCAGGCTTTACTGCAAGGTTTAGTAGGCTGAGCAAGTATCTGTCACAAACAGAGGCTGCCCCATCCCGCTGGCCGTGCATTCCTACACCATGCCTGCGGCTGGCACTGATCCTTGTCTGACATGCCCATGTTGACCCAGTTCAGGGAGCTCAATCTGTAATCCCCTCCCGCTTCCAGGCTACGCTCAGGATGGTGCCAGTGCTAGCACAGGTGAATGCTGCTCCGTGGGTGAGGAACACGACCATCCCATTCACTGACCCTTGCACTAGGCTGGCTTAGCCACACTGGGTGGGCTCGCAGGCAGGCACAGCAGCACTGACCAGGAATGAACACACCCTTAGGAGGAACACTAATGTAAAGGTTTCTTTCCAGAGGAACAAAAGGGGCAGCAGAAGTAGACCAGCTTTGCAAGACAGAATCTGGAATGGTTTGTTCTTCAGCTAATGTTATGACTGGCAGCAAAACCAGGAAAAAAGATATACTTCTTTTAGGCAAGAATGTGATGTAAATAGTATCAGAAGGCCCTTTCAAATAAAAAGCCACAAGAAAAGATGAGACATAAGGAACTAAGCAATTCCCTGACATGCTTTCCTTTCCCAGGAAATCAATGGCAATTCTATGCAGATGGCCCTGCTCACGAAGATAAGCAAATATTGCCAGACAGATAATACATCAACAAAGTCAGAACTCCCGTACTGAAATGTCTGAAGTCTGTGTTTGCAGGGAATAAAAACCACAGCAAAACACAAACACACACACAAACCCAAAGCAAACAAAACAAAGTCCCTGAAAGAAAAAGAAAGTTGAAGGAGAGAAGTTGAAATATCTACTTCTATGATTACATCTGCATCACCTTTCTTAAAGGTAACAGGAGCCAAGTGTCCCTATAAAGGAGTCTGAGTCAACAAGAGGACCGGTATCAAAAGAAAGTTAAAATTTGTTACCGTTCAAGACTCTCATATACTTTTTTTCTTATACAATAAAAAGCTCCCAGTCTCCTTGATGGAATTATTCAATATTGAGTTATTGGCCTCAAAGTTCTAGGACCCAAGTAAGACACACACTAGTATAATTTTCTGCTGTGGACAAAAGGAGGAAACCACACACCTTGTCACCCATTAAACCTGGCAGAATAATTTGACCTAACAGAATAACTTAATTGTAAACCATATCAGAGTACAACATTATCAGTTAACACAGACATTAGTGGCACTCAGTTATATCTACATAGGTAGACAAAGTAAGCACAGCACCAAGTAACAGCCACCACAAAGGATACACATGATTTGATGTTTTATGCATTGGCTTTCTTAGTCTCCTTTAGAAATATAGCAGCAGGGAAGTTCAATTCTCTTCTCTAAAACCTTCAGCAAACAGAGAGAATAGGACAGAAGAGATGAGAGTCTCCATACCACTTCTCTCTTTAACAAGACAGTTAAAAATCACCAGATTCCAGAATAGGAAAAGCCTTTTTCTGTCCCATAAGAGTACCAATTTCAGAACACTACAGGTCCAACAAACTGTGATCTGGGGAAAATGTCCCTCTACTATCAGTTCCCACGGTATGAAAGCAGGTACTCTAAGTGCGTACTTCTACAGGCACACCTAGCCAGTACCTCAAAGCTAGAACAACCACTGACACTTGAAAGAGCACTGAAGGAAAAGTACAAGAGCCCAGAAGCCATTTTACATACCAGGCGGAAAAAGCAGGACTCAGAGAAACTTGTGAAAACTTAAAAAAACACCATTAATTGCTCACAAGTAAAGACATAGTGGAAATAAAATATTTCCAGTACACTGGTTCAGTTACAAGCTCTTAGCATTCTATTTGGGCAAGAAGTACACAGAGAAATGCTATCACCCCAAGCAATTTTTATCCTTTCCAAAACCTCACTCCTTGGCATAATTCAGAAAAACCCTCAAACTATACATTTTAATCAGTATGTAAAAACAGTTGTAATATACACCAACTGTGAAATCTCCCAAGCTTTGGATGTCTCCCCATATGTTTATGACCACCCAGTAAAGTATTTTTCTTTCAGTTAAATACAGAATACATGTATAAATGTCAAGACCATCCAAGCTTCATAACAAACAAAAACTTGCACCTGCAAGCAGGTGTTAATGGGGAAGGCTTGCTCTGGTAGAGTGGCACGTCACTGCACTGCAGGGTCCCTGCTGCTGGTGGTCAAGGCACCCATGTGGTCTGGGCAGCCACGCAGCAATGCTTCCTCCTCAACATTATTGCCTCTGGAAGCACAAACGGTTTGGCACATCAGCTTACACAAACAGGAGAGAATAAGGGGAAGGAAATTAAGCTTCTAAAACCAAGAGAATAAGGCTGCAGACCACCATGTGGATTACTCAACATAGTGTTTTACAGAACTATTCTGGGACTGCATGAAAAGCACCTGTTACTAAGATATTCCCTCTATCATCAATGTGTGCCACAACCAAAAAAACCCACAAAATTCCAACAGACCAATAATAGCACACTTTTAGTACAACAGGACAACATCCTCAAGGGCTACCTCAAGGGTTATGCCTGGAAACTTTGAAAGAGAGTTCAAACTGATCCAAGATATCCACAATGACTTATCCTTATCAGCTTTCTCCCTTTCCAGAACAGTATAATGAAATTCTTTCCTTTAATTTTACAAGCACAATCTTGATTCAGTTTAGATTCCCTGTTCACACTGGTCTCATTTCAAGAGGTCCCATAAGGTCATTTTCCTTGAGGCAAGCAGCCTTTCAATTCCAGCCTCCAAAACCATTTGTGAAAACTGTAAATGTAAATCCAGTTTTTAAAGTTTCTTTGTTACACCAAGCATTTTAATACTTCCAGTGTAATAAAAATATCATACCACTCCAAGCTTAGTGGTGCAAGGCTAAATGTACCGAAGTTTTAAGTCTTCTTTCTTAAGAAGCTTCTTCCCACACCTTCACCACCTTAGCTTAGCATCCCTTCTTCACTTTAGAAGAGGAAAGCAGCAATCTCTTTGAAATGGAGAGACAAGACCAGCAAGTAACACGTAAAGGAGCATGTAGCAAGGTTTGCAAGGATATGGAGAGACACCTGCCCCCACAATTCATCTCTGTCATTAGTCTGTTCCATAACTGCACCAAAACCAACAGGAATGTCTTCCAACAACTGACCAATATGTGCAAGCTCCACTCTTCCTGTATCACCTCCTAGACAAGATCCAAGAATTTAGCAATGTCACCTATGTCAGACTCCTTGCATCGGCCTTTGTGCCCAGTTCTGCAAAATTTCACACATGTTATGCCAAAATTCACTGCCCAAGGCAGATATGCAGCAAAATAGTAAAGATTTTTACGTTTTTCTACACTTCTCTCAGCTTCCACCCATCTCAGCCATGAACTCACCACAGTTAAATATGATTTACTACACTGCCTGGCAAGTCAATGAATGCTGTTCAGGCTTGGTGGATAATGCTCCTTTTTGTCACCTATCTTCCTGCAAGGGGGTCAAAACACAGTTTGAGTAAAAACAGTTTTATTTGAGACAGAGCTCCTACAAAGTCACTACCACCCAGGAAAACCACCCAGGAAATGAGCTGCTGAGCCACTGCTTTAACTGGCATCCTTTCTTCAGATTGTAAAATTGTATCAACAAGTTGCATGGGTTTGCTAACCAAGCTAGTTAAAAACAGGAACACACCAGGACATGAAGCCAGGGTCTCACAAGAAACACGCAATCTCCTCCAAAAACTGGCACAGCTTTGAACACCTCTGACTAACTGCAACAAACATTTGTGAAGGCTGCTCCAGAACTGTTGCACCACCCACAGCTCTCCTAATTTCCAGCTTAAACTTCCTTGTTGTTGGTTTATGTTCTTCCGTCTTTGTAGTAAAGTGACTCTTTATCTCCATCCCTCCTGCATATTTAACTTGAAGTAGATTTATGGAGGCAATCGCAGCTCCACGGAGGCTGAGATTTCACAGTGCTTTCAGCTGATCTTAGAGTGCACAACTGCCATAGATTACATATAAGGTGGGGTATTTTTCCCCTTTGACAGCAGTATTACATAGAAAAACCCCAAACAAATGAAAAAAAAAAAGAAAACAAACACCAAAAAACAATGAAACAAAACAACCTACAGAGAAACACACAGTGGAGGAAAGAGATACTCATCCTTTCAACTACCAACAGTGCAGCCTGAGCTTTGAACAAAGCTCTCATGAAAAGGCAGTGTCAGCCTTCCCTTCCTAGGCTAAAGGGGCCAACCTCTGCTCAGTATACATCGTTACAGCAGAAAAACTGACATACTCAAATATCTGTAAAGGGAGAAAATGGGGAGGGAAAAAACCAACACCAAAAAAACCCCACAAACACAGAAAGACAAATCCGGAAAGCCCAGATGGACAGAAGTTTGCAGACTGAAGTTTCAGCACACCCCAAATATGCCCTCTCTGGTACTGATCATGCCTCACTGAGCCTGGCTAGAAGGAAAATCAGACAGGCATTTTTATCTGCTTCCTGATGAGTTTAGATTTACAAAGATTTGTGCTTTTAAACTGAAAGCACAGAATAATCAGCAAGCTCTAGTTTTTATTACACTGTATTTTAAAAGCCATACAAAGCAGTCATTATTCTCCCCCAGAGAGAGAAATAAAGTAAGTAGGACCAAGTTATACCCAGAAAAGCATCAGCACTTCTTGTGCTTTTCACGAAGCAAACCTCTCAGCACATTTTATACGGCAGCAATTGTCACTAGTGGCACTGTATTATGACAGCTCTTGCAGTCTGCGCAATCAGCAGCTTGCAGGTTATTGTGCATTTGTGAAAAGGAAACATTTGGAGCCATGTCTGGGAGGCAAAGTGACTTGAGACGCATAATTTTTACAACCATGCTTTCCATGGTTGTAAAAAACGACCATGAACCTTCCTTTTCAGTACCCATGCAACCACCAAAGCCAGGACTCACAGACAAGCATGGAATAATCAACTTCTCCTCTGAGGATTGACAAGACTGATAAAACATGTGCATAGTTCACAAACAGCACAGAAAGGGTTATTTGACGTAATTTGAACTACACAACTTTGAATTCTTCAAATGAAAACAAAAGAGCACACAAAGACACCAACCAACCAGGTCTCCTTGTCAAACAGGGGCTTTGTTGTCAATATTTTCAGAGTTCCTTCTGAGGTCCTTTTCCCTGAAAAACTCATATAGCCCACTCAATTTAATTAATTATCATGTACAACTAAAATTTGCATAAAGTAGTTATAAAAAACAGTGAATTAGACAGCTGCAGTATTTTTCACTGTGCCTATATGAATAACACAGGAAATGGCACTGCAGAAGTCTGCACCTTCTGCTTCTTCAGAGTTTAACCACTTTACTGCTGTATGAGAAGGAAGGTTAACACACACTTTTTAATGAAGCAATGGAGATGAGCTTACAGAAAGAAAACCCAAGGAAACAGAAACTGGAAATTTCAAGGTACAACAGTTAATAATTTTATAGTTTACACTTTTAGCCTTACAAAACCATCTTTCACATTGTTTCTTCCCCTCCCCCATATGACTTTTTGACAATTCATAGGAAAAAATGTTACACTATAACAGTATTAAAGATGGTTGTCATGGGTTTTAAATGTGACCATTTTGAAAGGAAGTATCACCTGAAACAAGTTTCACATCCTATAAGTCTCACAACAGAGCCTGACAATACTGATGCCATTTTAGTACATAGCTTAGTTAGCAAGATTAGCTTGAAAGCCTGAAAAGTGCCATGAAGGTCAAATTCTGGTTGCCATTCAAGCTGGTTTGTTTGGGTTTTTTTGGTATTTTAACTTTTTCCCAATAGGAAAGTACAATGTAGTTACAGTTACGGTCTTTGGACAGATGACAGGCAGCCTCCGCAGTGGTAAAAAGCAGTGCTACTCAAAACTCATATCTGAATAATCAAAAACACACACATGCATATGTCTATATTGATATCTATCTACATATATATCTATATCTCATATATATATAAAAATGTAAATATATATTTGTATATTCAGCTTACATACTCCCTACTTACCATGGAAAAAATTTTCCACTACCCAGGGAAAAAAATAAAAAATAATCCTTTTTCACTCAACTCTGAAAGGTAGAGGAATGTTTTACAGAATGTAAGTACATATTTGCACAGCTCTGTTTTCTCTTATCGACATCTTCAGCATGTTATCCTTTGCATTTTTCTCTCACAACTGATAAAGCAATTGGGTACATTAAGTAGCAGGGTTAGCTTGCTGCTTTTTACTCTTAGCATCTCCGCTTAGTAAGCTACCAAGCAGAGTCAGAGCAGCCTCCAAAACCAGCAAGAGTCAGTGTAGCTTTCCTTCAACAAGTTACAAGTCTTCCCTAGTGAGTCCAACAAGTCCAAACAAGCTTGACATTCAAAACTCTTAGCTACCTCTTCCTACTTTCTGAATCAACAAGAACCTAAAAATTGTGAAACACAGGGCAATGCAAATACCATTCTTCAATTTCAAAATTTTATCTTAAAAGACTGCATCTCTTTTAGAAAGCACATGAACGCTTGAAGGAAAATAAAACAACAAAAAACACAAATGTTGTTGTAGGGGGTGAAGGAAGGAGCTGTCTATAAGATCAGGAGCAAAATCCTTTCAATTCACACAGACAAACACAGCATGTACTTATACCATAGCTTTGGATAGCTCTCCCTAAAATTATTTAAGCAACACCACATTTCTCACAATTCTGTATGAATTCCTAAGCGAGGCAAGTCATGGAAAGTAGAAACATACTTTGAAAAGTTTGGTGTGGTTTGAGGGCCTTTACTTGTTTGGTCACCATAGTAAACAGTTTTTAATACTGCTCAACTTGAATTCCTGACTTTTGGGCAGACTGACGTAAAAGCACTACAGCAGTGCTTTTACTTATTTAAAATGCACAGTCACACCACCTGCAACTGCAGACAGAATTAAAATAACAAAATAGCTTTTAGCAAATTCGTTGCACTTCCATGATAATGTTTACCACCCCTTGAAATGTCATGGTTAAATGATTACTTAATGCATCTGTAGGTAGCCTGCATCTGAACAAGTAACACATGTAATTTCAAACCTGTAAGATGGAAAACAAAATAAGTGTATGCAATGCAACATACATTTATCAGGAGCAATCTTCTTACATGTTCTAAAGATAGCATTAGATCCATAAGTCTCACAAGACTGCTTTAGTACAAAAGCTTAAGATAAACCAACCTGAACAGCCGTGAACTTGTCAGAAGAAATCACATATGGGCAAGAAAAATAAATAAGGGTGATTCTGTCAGTATTCACAATCCCAAATTTTTTTTTTCTTATACTCCCCAGGCAGAAATGAAAATGAACTAAACACTAGAAAACTTAAACCTTTTGGTAATATGACTATGATTATTTATTACTTTTTCTGAAAAAGCATGCTGAAATATGGCAAAAGCATAGAAAACTAGAGAATGCATTTTTTTTTCAGCTCAATCACACCATCATCCCTTCTCCTTATTTCCAACAACCCTAGGTTTTATGCTAAGCAATATTTAAACCTCCTTTATTACTTTCCATCAAAAATTTCATTTACACAGCCCATTTGCTTTCTTCAAGTCACCCTTCTTATTCAAATGATTTTTTATTCTAGTTACTGTCAGAATTATTACAATGTAATAAATACTTAAGTCTTTTACAAGGGAAAACAGTGAAGATTATTAAAATACCTCAGTATTTGCATCTTCACTGAGCTCTCTGAAAAGGCAGGTTGGCCTAGGAACTTAAAGATCTTTTCATTCAAGCACAACTCTGTCAACAAAAACTCACCTATTAATTTATTCACCTTGTATGCTTCATGCCTGCAGCTAAGTAAGACGAAATAAAAGCATTCTTCCATGAGAAGGGGAAAAATACATTGATTTTGCAAAATGGAACCTTTCATCATTGCTTACCTGAAGTATAAATTCACAATTTGGGTTCCCAAATAAATACAGGAAATTTTAAAGTCAAAGGTATATTCACTGTATTTTGAGTTTTGACCCTCAGGGTAACTACATTTATATGCAAACCTAACAGTCAGAAACCTACTAAGGGGTAAATGAGGAATGGAAAATGACAGATCAACAAAAACGTATTTCATGCAACCATAGAAATTTAAGTTCAAAAAGAAGTTAAAAACACCACTGAAATAAACCCTACAACAACCATCCTGAGATTTGCTTACTCTTATGGTTTTATGCCAGTATTTTACACTGGAACAATCCTGGTTTCTTAAAATGATGTTGAAGTGAAAGCTTTGGCCCTTTTAAATAATTATATTCCATTTTTAAAGCAAAGGCCCTGTCAAACATTTCACAGTGTTTTACCATCCACTGGTATTTTCTCACAAAAGTAGATAAAATTGACGAGGTTCTTAGATTTCTTTACTCTTTTTCAAGTGCAAACTAGAGTAGATTTTAACATTTTTTAGAATTCATAAAACATTATAGGTTTAGACTGCATGCCAAGCTTATATAGCATAAGGAAGGATAAACCCCTCAGTGCTGTAATACCCTGTTGGTAACTGATCAAATGAATACACCATTTTTAAATTAACACCATTACCTAACACTCTGACAATTTGAAAATTTTGGTTTGTTCTGGTTTTTTGGTTGGTTTGGTTTTGTTTTATTTTGTTTTGTTTTACTGCCTAACGTTTTCAATGTTTGCTCTTCCCATACTGTAAAAATGAAATTTTTACAGCTCTCCACTGCTGTATTCTGGAGCTAATATGTGACTTCCAAAGAACACTTATTTGGAAAAGAACTCCATATGCTTAAACATTTCTTATGTAATTGGCCTAAGGGCAATTGTTCTATTTCATAAATATGTAATGGGGACCAAACATTGCACTGACACTTCCTCTTAAAAAATAAAAGAGAAGTTACATAAACCTTAACACTTTGTAAACTTGCATATTGTCTCCATCTTCTCCCTGACGAACCTTAAAATCCCACAATATATTTGTCTTCATTCTCTTCTGTAAAGTCAATCATGTATCACTACCTGTAAGCTCAACAATCATTTTTATTTTTAAGAGTCCAGAAACCTGAATTTTGGAACACTATGTATTCTTGTCAAAAAACCTGGAAATCAAATCAAACAATTTTAGGTGCCAAAAAACCCCTTTCAATTTAGCTTGATAACACATCTTCCTATCAAGTTATCCAGTAAGTTAATATTACTTCACAGTCTAACACAGAATGTTATTCCAGATGTATAAAAATGCTGATCCAGAACACTATGTGGAAATAAAAGTACATCTTCATTGTCAAGTCACGTCAACAAACTTGTATAGAAACGGGATTAATTTTATTTGAAATGCAGTGCAATTAACTTACTTATAATGCAGGGGATTTTTTGGTTGGTTAGTTGTGGTTTAGCCTTTTTTTCTTTCCTTTTTTTTTTCTGTTTTTAGAAATCATGAGATATTTCTAAGTTCCTGCCTATTCAAGTACCTTGTTCGCAACATTTGCTATGACTGGCCCCTTCACTGGAAATGTACACACAGGTAGATGTGAGAGCATCTGTCCTATGCACACTGAATGCTCTGTTAACTGCACACTGATCCTATGGTTTGGAATCACCAAGATGAACACTAAAAAAGGATTCTGCCGTACTGGTGTGCTAGAATGCCATTGGATTCCTCCTTAAAGGAGGGGGCAAGAAGATGAAAAGGACTCGCGTGTAACACAATACAGTGTTTTAACAGTTTTAAAACAAGGAAAGCACTGAAAAACCATGGCATGACTAGTGTGCGCTCGGAGGACCTTGCAACTACACAGCATTCAAGAATCAAGGTCCAAGCACGGAGCTCTGCATCTGCAGCGCTCTGCTCACATCCCTGAATCTGACTTCCAGCTCCAACAGCGATACCCAGACATCGATCTTCACCCCAGTAGTATCGATGAAATACAGATCCTCTCTCTCTTCTTAAATCCCGTTTTTAAAGAAAAATCCAACACGCAATATAAACGTAGTCCTTCACACTACGAACAATGCAAACTTCTCTCCTGCAAGCCCAGCCCGTTTCCCGTTCCCCGCCCGGCGAACAGCAGCGAGCCTCGCAGTGCCAGAGCCGCGCCGCCGGCAGCAGGCTCGCCCCTAGGCACAGCACAGCACCGGCACGGCGACAAGACCAGCAGGTACCACTCAGCAACTGGCCCGGTCCAAAAATCCCATCAGACCCGTATTGAAAAGACAAAGACGCGGTAACTTCAAATCCAACTCCCTTTCCCGTCTTCGGGCATCTTAGACAGGGTGGAAAGGCAGAGCGGCTGCGAGCCTGCCCTCGTCCCTCGCCCCGCCGCGGTCAGCGGCCAGGACTCCATCCGCCCGCACCCACCTGCCGAGGTCCTCGCCCGTCTCGTAGTGCTCCTCCAGGTTCTCCTGCCGAAACACCGTCATGGTCGCCGCCCGCCGCCGGCTTCAGCCCCTGCTCGTTGCCCTCATCACCAGCGCCCCGGAGCCGCCCCGCGCTCGGCTGCGCGCCCTGCGGAGGAGCGCGGAGGTGAACGCCCCAGCCCGCGGTCCCTCCCGGCGCCGGGGGCGCTCCCCGCCTTCCTCACACGCGAAGGAAGCGACACCCGCGGCCCGAGGGCACCTCCCCTGCCCGAGCGCCGGGAGAAGAAAGCGGCGCCCCAAGCCCCCGCCCCTTCCCCGGAGCGGGCAGCCGCCCAGCTGCCGTGGCGGCCACCGGCACCCAGCCGCCCGCCTGCCGCATTCCTCAGTGGCTCCGTTGCCCGGTCAACTGGGACGTGCCGCCGGGCCTGAGGCAGGAGCCCCCCCCGGCTATCCCCGCAACCTGACCCCGGGCGAGGCGGGGGATCCCGTCCGCGCCGCCGGGCCGGGCTGGCGGGGCCGGTTCTGCGCTGCCGCGGCGCCACCCGCTTACCCACTCACCCTCCCGCCGCCGCTGCGGCTGCCGCGGCTCCCGCCGCTCCGCGACCTGGGAAGCGGCGACAGCGCCGCGGGCGCTCCCGGCCGGCGCGCAGCACTCGCGGTGTCGCCGCGCGGCCAATGAAGAGCGGCCCGCCCGCCGCACCGCCCTCCGCCCCTCGCCGCGGCCTCCCTCCCTCCCTCCCTCCCTCTCTGCCCGCCGCCGCCGCCGCCGCCGCTCGCCCCGGCCAGGTGCGCCCGCCCCGCCCCGCCCCGCCCCGCCGGCACAGTCCGGCACGGCACGGCACGGCACGGCACGGCACGGCACGGCACAGCGAGCCCGCGGCGGCGAGACCCGCCCAGAGCGGCTCTGCGGGCGGCTCCCGGCACGGCCATTGTGTGCGCCCGCCGGCCGCGCCCTCCCGCAGCCCGCGCCTCCGCCCGCCCCGCGCCCCGGGCAGGGTGAGCTGGCGGCCGCTGCCCCCCACCCTCCCACTGCTGGCGCCCTGCTCTACCGAAAAAACGCTCTCCATCCCGGCGCCCGCCCCGTCCGGTCCCCTCCGGACCGCGCCAGCAGCGGTGAGCTCGGGAGGGCAGCTGTAGTCCGGCACACGTGCGCACGCCGGGCGCATCGAGTGCTACCGGGCCACATTGAGAAGGGAGCCCCTGCCGCTGGCAGCGCTCTCGGGCACCTCGGGAAGCAGACACTTACGTGCTGTTGTTTGCAGGTATTTTCTTACCAGACCATAATAATTACCCTTTCTAAAATATAAGATACAGTCAACTCTCTCCACAGAGTGTTGCACCTTATATTTGATGTTCCCTGTCCTTGCATGTGCTGCTTCTGCTTCTCTGGCTGGGCTTTCCCAGGGCCTGATGTTTTCTGTAGTCTATTGGTCCCACGCCAAGCTGAGTACTGATTACATTCTGGAGACAAGTGTTTTTCACAGTAGCTCTTTTCCTCCCATCTATTTTGTTCAGCCTCGAAAGGGTACATGATGTCAGGTAACTGAGCAGCTTTTAAGTTCCAGCTGAACTTTTGAGGTGTTCAGAGAGAGAACTGCTCATCAAAGGTAAAAGGAAGTTCAGTGCACTCATATGATTTCACACTTACTTGATTTAGCACTTGAAAGAGCCTCGCCTTCAGGTACAGGTCAACAAGTACAGAATCCCTGATATTTTCTGAGTGAAATATGACTTTGGGCAAGTGTCAAAAAATTTTTTCACCTCCACTGAGGTCACCTGTAAATTGAAGGGAGGGTATTTGGATGGATTGCTGGATGTGAAGTTACGAGGCCACTTGCAAAGAGCGGCAGCATGGTGGCATCTCAACCTGAGTTTAGATTAAGAACTACACACCCCTCTTTCATTTTTAGCCAAAGATGCAGGAGTATGATGCTCTGCCTTTTTTTCAGCCCATCTTCTACATCTTTAACAGGTTTTCAAAGTCATGACTCACGCAGTTTAGGCTGACGGATTTTCTACACAGCTCAAGGCTTTTAACAAACACCAGCTACAGCTTCAAACGTTCATTTTGGTTTTGAAGATTGTTCCTTGCTGCAAATGAGGACAACCAATGTAGCCAGCCCATGGAATTTCCAGCACTATAACCTTGCTTGGTCTGCAGATGTTTTTTATTTCTTTATTTTGATATGTTTTTTGGGAGTCCTGAGCTCATACAAGAGTAATGGTTTTTGTACCTTGTATGTATTTTGCATTGCAAGCAGTGCTCAAAACTGCAATTCAGTATCAGTCTTTATGTCACAGCCCTGCTTCAACTGAAGCAAATGAACTTTTGCTATTGATTCAAGTAAAGCAGGTGCACACTGGAGTCAATACACAATAACTGAAAAACTTACTGAGATGCAAAGGAATGACAGAAAAATGAATTGCTTAAACCTTTTTCTTTCCCCTGTTATTAAATAACCATATTTGAAGGTAGAAGTCTCGCAACTCTCACCTGTGCGTCTAGACCTTCATGCCTGAATTCTGCTGTCCAGGTCCCTCAGTGACCTGAGAGTTGTGTTTGAATACTCTTGTGGCAGGAGCAACAGCACAGGTCACCCTGTTGTATGCATGAGAATAAGTCATGCTCCACTCGAGTGAAGACAGCCAGAATAGCGCATCTCTGCCCTGGCATACACAGATACAAAAGAAGAGGTTAGTCAGCAGAAGCACTGTTCCTGTTTCTTCAGAGAAATACTCAGGTGGTTGTGTCTAATGCAGTCCACTTTTAAAGGCCTTGCAGATTCATGGTTGGTGGCACCTATCTTGAAGTCTGGGAACAATCAGTCTAGGTGAAAACCCAGTCCCATGGTTGTGCGTTCAAAATGCTCATCGACTTCCATGAGAATTATATTGGACTGTACATGTAGTAAATGGGATAAATAGTTTTGAATTGCTGTCAAATATGATTCAGCAACTGTGATTGTGATTTATGCTCACAGGTTTAATACCTCGATGGATGAAATCCAGCCCTAATAAACTCAGTAGCAGAATCTCCATGATTTCATGGTTCCATGATTTCCACCCAGTGTGGTTTTTTCACTTATTGTAATATAACAGAAATAATAAAGTGAGATTAACTCCTTACTTACACCGTTGTAAATCAGAAGTGATAGTGATTATTTCAGTGTGAAAGAGGCTCAAGAGCAAGATTAGTAACAACAAATGTGTTTTCAAAGGAGTGATTTGTGCCTGCCAGATTACTACATAGTGTCTCATGTACATTTTGTTGTGTTGAAAAGCAAGCCTTCTGTTTCTCAGTAAATATTACAAAGAATCAAATTTGCAGAGTATCCCCAAGCAGTGTTAAGTGAAAAGAAAGCTACATTGTTTCTGCAAGTCAAGTGATTTATAGCACTCTTCAGCTGCTACTGAATTTACTCGGCCTTTCCTACACGAAGTTAACAGACAAGGGGGCATATTAAGTGTATTGTTTCAGGATAAAGCTTTTCAAAACCACTGTCAGGTTATTTCCTGACATCCAGGTAACATGTCTCTCCTAATAATGTAAGACACTAATTATGGCAAAGAACGTAAATTACTTAGGCTGGCTGTTATTTCTTCCGTGTACAGTTTTCTTTTTATGAGATCAGCATTTGTTTTCAACATGACAATAGAAGCAATTTCCTGGATTATGTATGATGTCCTCTCAGCTGATTCATAGGTTTTTCACCCCTATTTTGATTTCTTACAAAGCAGTCTAGTTACTCCCCCCAAAATTGCTCTTCCTTATCTATCATAGACACCAGGGATGACATAACTGGAAGGTGACAGTTGGTGTCACAGAACCACTCAGTTTTAGTAAACCCAAAGTGGTTTTCCTAGAAAAGGAGCTTCCATTGTGCCAGTGACTTTTGTGATTAGGTCTTACAGCACTCAGAAAGTAGACCTGAATACAGAGATTCACAAAGGCCTGAAGTTGCTGAAAAGGTAGCATCTCCACCTTCACAAGCAATACTTTTAGTGCAGTTACTAGACTCAACTAAGTGCTGCAGAGTAAATTTTTCTAGGCAGGAAAATAATTCCTTAGCCTTTCAATCAGTAAACAAAACACTATGTTGTTTAAAATTGCATAAATTAATTTAATTGCTGTATTTTGGCAGACACACAGAAGTCAAGTTCATAGAAAATTATCAGCATCATTGTTCTGAAAGTACCTCAGAATGCTTAGTGCCTCTTTTATGCTCTAGATATTTATGTCAGTTCGTCAGGGGAAAAAAAAAGAAAAGAAAAGAAAGGGTTTTTTATCTCCCAAGAGACTTCCACCTAACCTAGGATCTGCCAGCTCCTGTGTTTATTCATCAGGGACCCATACCATGAACCAGGGACCCACCCATGCTCTTTTCCACTGAAAAACACAAGCTGTCGATGGAAACGGGAAGACTCACATCTGCGGCGGATGTATCTTTATCCCTGAAGCTCAACAATGATCATGAAAGCCTTTGACAAATGACCCAAGAATAATCACTAACCAAAATCAGGGCTACATAGCAATTACATTCCTTTGACTTAATAATTCTCCCATGTTGGTTTTGTCCCTGTGTTATTGTGTTTTTATTTAATAGAAAACAATCTGCAAAGGATTGATTTTAATTTTTCGGCAAAACTGTTTCTTTCTGAAAAGAATGTTTACTCCAAGTCAAAACATTTTGACAAAGATTGTGTTAATGTATAATTCCAGTCAGGTAGATGTGTATTTTCTTACATTTAGTTAAACTATCACTTTTAATAGTATATCTTTTTGTTGCATATAGGATTACATATTCTGTGAGGCAAAAATAAATATGTTTTAAAGCAGCACAACTAAATCCTTTTGTTTTTTGACCTTTTAATTCTGAGCTCAAAGAGTTTGATTTCCTACAGAAACATGAATGTTTTGTAAATTTTCTTCAGTCAGACCAAATAAAACTACATGTGAAAGAAGAAGCTGAGAAAGCACTTGCTGGAAATCCTTGGTAATTCTCATGCTACTTCAAAAATTTTACAGGGACATTGAGGGACTTATTTGAACAGCATACTGCACTATAAACCTTGAACTTGACTGGCATCTCAGTGTGGTGATATGCATGTTTAATAATAATTTTTATAACCTTTGCTGTGATAAAACAATGAGCTTTGCATCACCTTTTACGCAATATGCACTGGGTTTCCTGCCACTCAGCTTTGAAATACAAAAGTTCATCAGACCTATCAGTAATATGTGATACAACAAAAACATAGCTACTCAGATCAGTAAGTTTCCAGGAATAATGGATGACGGGATGAAGTAGTTTTTGCTGTCCCATCTTTATGTCTATTCTCTTTTCTTTTTGTAAGGGAGGCTCTACAATCCCAGTCAGAATACCAACAAAGAAATCAAAGTATACACACACACACATACACACATACACGTACACACATACACATATATATATAAAAGGGGAAAAAAGGTTAATAAGGGGACTTAAATTTATATGACTTTCATTCAGTGCTCCCCAAATACTTTGTTCCTTTTATTATCCTTTGCTACACCTCTGTAACCGCTAAGTGTAAAGTAATTATGCTTGTAGATACTGAAAAAGCCATGTGAAGGGCAGAAGAGATGGGTGGGACAGTGCCCGTGGCAGTTTATTTTGGTGCTGTAATCCACCAAACTTCCCACACCACTTTCCTGCTGATGTCAGGTGTGTTAGAAGTTAAATGTGCTTGCTGACAGGTGGCCTTGGCTCATTGCCTGCCAAAGTGCTCAAATTCCTTTGGCATAGTATGGTAATGTGATGGTCATAATCTTATCCTTAGAAATAAATGCTGAGTAGTGTTTAATGGAATAATGTTACAGATAAGGCATTGGAAGTGCAGGCTGGATATGTGGTTTAATCCCCAAATCATGGATGCATGTTTAGCAGCTGAAAATATATTTTCTTTTTTAGCTAAACATGACTAAATGAAGAGTATCTGTAGGATCTGTGTGACTTGCACAGTAACAGACTTTAAATAAGTGATGATGACTGAAAAAAATATGTTATCCTAACACTTAACTCCTTATTCTAGTTAGACTCTAAGACTGTCTCTGTCAGATACCGTGAGACAAGACACCTACATGATAGTGTTTCCTTTGAGGATGTACTGTGAAAATCGGGATTTAAAGTCATTAATGCTTTTAACTGATGCCTCAGATTTCTCCTATCTCAGCAGGTCTGGCATGATAGATATACCACCATGGAGTCCACATTAAACTCCTCATTACCACAGCAAGCATTATTGTGTCTTCTGTTTTAAAAGAACATTTACCACATGAATCTGAAAATCTGTACACTCATCCAAAACTCAGTCTTCACACTGGTGCTTGCATGTGCCTGTCACAATTTTTTTGGGAGAAAAGCTCATAATGCAAGACTTGACTAGATCTAAGCCAGAACAGATATAGCAGGTGATATTTAAAGGTAGAAGTGTGGGAGATTTCTTTTGTTGGATTAGTACATGATCCAGGTTCCTAAAAATACTGGGGAATCAAGGGCAGCAGTTTGAAAATCATGAACTAGGATGAACGTATCAGCTGTCTGGCACTCTGACAAGCTATAGGTGGAGTGTTAAGGAGTAGCACCCTCCAACTATTTATGAAATGCCTATGTGTGAAATCACTGGCATATTAAAAAAAAAGAAGCTATCTGTTTGACTGTTTTGCAGCATTTGTTCTGTGTATTTGGGCGTTTTTGAAAACAAAACAACCCTAAGCATGAATCTACAACAAACAGGAGTTGTATAGAATTGTCACCTAGATTTCAAGGAGATAAAATAATCATGTCTGGCATGTTTCAGGCCCATACATTCCATCTGCCTATCTTGCTTACATGTACAGCAGACAGTAAAACAATCGTGTTTAATTTCTGAAGAGAGAAATTGGAAGTTTGTGCTCAGTTTCCTTTGTGTGTGATTCCTTCGCCCAGGTACTGCCCACAACACACTCTGATCATGCCAAGTGCTTTTGTGTGTGTGTATGCCATGCAGAGAAAAAAATGAAAAAAATATACAAGAGGCTTCTGTTATGTTAATGACACATAATCTTGGAGACCTAATTAAGAGATGTTGCATATTTTTCAAATACTGTAATCAAGTCAGTTTTTGTTGTATAGAAAAGTCTGTCCTGATGAAATTCCTTCAAGTTGCTGAGGTTGATCTTTAAGTTTACCTGGTAAAAGTGGCATTGGCTGTGATGTCCAGCCATTGCCTGCTGAATTTTATTTCTCCAGCCCTCCCTATCCACATGCCTAGTTGCATTGTTAGTCCAAGGTAACACAACCTAAGTACGTCCTACCTTGCTATGGAGGTGGGACAAACTCTTCTTAGCCTGTTGGTCTGCTATGGAGGCGTTACAATAGCCTGCAGAGGATCAGAGAGTCATGACAGTTTACCTGATAGCACTGCTTTGCTGCTGGTAAGCTGGGAGTAAAAATGGTGGAGGAAGGATTCTGGGACAAAGTAATCATTTCCAAAGTAAGACAGGGTGCATATGTGATGTTGAGGGCCAGTAGTGAGCACTTCTCATGTCATGTGGTTCAGTGTATTAAAAGGAGGGTCAAAACCATTTTTTTCAGCTGAATTAATCTCTTCCAGAATGCCTTCAATTAATTTAGTGTTTTGTCCATTAAATTGATTTATTATTGTATCACAAATAAAGCTGAACAAGTGAATTAATGAGTTCAGGTACTAGGATGGATGTGTTATTGTTCTATACTTTAGTGATTATTTTCTTTCTGTGCAATTTTCAAAGGAAAAGCAGTGGCTGTAGACCTACGTACCCAACTATGCTAGTAGATTTTACATCCTGAGTCCAGGATTTTCCTTTTCCAAATACCCTAGAGGCTTGTCAGCTACAAACACAACAGGTGTGACAAGTGGGGGTACTGCTTTATTGCAAAAACCAAGATATTTTTTATTAGTGATTGTCACAGTCCCATAGAAACTTCTTGCAGGAATCTGCAGTTAAGATTCACCAAAGCAGATCCAGAGGTTTATATGTTAGACATAACATCATGAGCTCTTAATACGGTGGAGTAAACCACTGCTTACATAGGTACAGGCTGGAGAGTTTGTAATCACTCTGCTGGGAGAGCACCTGTGTGTGCACCATCCTGCAGAATGAAGGTTAAAAGTCATAATTATGTGCTTAAATAAAGGGACTGCTTTCCAAATCCAGAATCTCCCCCTGACTTCAAAACATAAGGAGTAAGCATGGGTTCACCATTAAAATATAGAATGTCATTCTAGTATTCTCAGAAAAGTAATATCATAATTAATTCCTAGTCACATTACAAAAATTGTACATTACTTATATGCATATTGCTTAAATAGATACCATTGTATCCTCGAAGAATTACTAAATAGGAAGTAAGCACTCAAAACATCTTACTCCTGAATTAACAAAGACATGCATTAACAATGATGTGTCTTGTACCTGCAACCATATTTAGCAACTAATTTAACTGACAGGCAAGGAGAAAGAGTTCTGTCATGGAGACATGACCTTCAGCTATCAGGCTACTGCAAAGACTTAATGCACAATATCATGCAAAGCACTTTCAAAGCACTTTTTTCTTTTTCTTTTTCTTTTCTTTTTCTTTTTTTTTCTTTTTCTTTTTCTTTTTCTTTTTCTTTTTCTTTTTCTTTTTCTTTTTCTTTTTCTTTTTCTTTTTCTTTTTCTTTTTCTTTTTCTTTTTCTTTTTCTTTTTCTTTTTTTCTTTTTCTTTTTCTTTTTCTTTTTTTTCTTTTTCTTTTTCTTTCTCTCTTTTTTTTGTTACGTATAAGTATTTAAAAAAAAAGTTATTTCACAATCTGGACAATGAGAGAAAAATCTAGTGGGGATACATGAAAGAACAAAAAAGACATATGAGGAAATTCAGTTTAAATGTTAGAAATTACTATTAAAAACCTTATGAATATTGCACAAAGGGAGAGTCTGTCCTGAATCCAAGTAAGGGAGGTGAGTGCGTGGGGTGGTGATTCAGCTGTACAACCAGGACCTCTGACTCTGGAGAAAAAGCAGTGCTAATGGAAAAAGAACTAATGGAAAGAGGAGGAGGAAGGAGGAAGCTCATGTCTCTTCAATGGCCTTGATAAATCTGCATCTCTGTTGCCTTTTGTGAATAGTGATTACACAAAGAAACACCAGAGAATGCTAATATCTATTCCAAATAACGTGAAAACTATTTTGCAATATTAAATACCAGAAAGTTATCCGGGCTAGTTCTTCAGCTGCTGTTAATCAATATGATAAACTGGTTTGGTCCTCTAAAGTGATGGAACCAGGATAACTTAAAAAAGATCAGTATTTAACAAGAATTAAATGTGTAACTTAACAACTTACTCTGACTTGGGGCGATATAGTGTTAAAGAAAAGGCATGTGTGAATCCAGCCTTGGAGAAATTTTCATACAGTTAAATGCAGGGATAGATACTGAGCATGAGAGGGGAAATTGTACATTATTTCAGAATAATTACATGGAAGCCAGGTTTTGAGTTTTGGTCAGGTTTTTGGGGTTTTGTTGGTTTGGTTTTTTTTGTTTTGGTTTGGTTTTTTGTTTTGTTTCGGTTTGGTTTTTGTATGGTTTTTTTGTTTTTATTTTTCAGGTTTTTTATGTTTTGTTTTGTTTTGTTTTGTTCTGGTACAAGCCTGTTGAAATTAGATTACATTGTGTTCCAGCGCTCAGACTTTGGAGTGTGTTCTGCAAGCTCTTCTTGGCCTGTTGGTCTGCTATGGAGGTGTTAATTTTGAAGTTGCTGTGGTGCAAGGGAAAAGGTGACACACAGAGTTAATGCAACAGCACTTTACCTAAGAAACTTGGGGTTCTACTTCAAATTTGACATTGTTTTGGCAATGCCAGGCTCGCACAGGTGCTTGTTACCATCCCTCCCAACAGACACAGTGCAGTGTTGTGGAGCTGACGCCAGAAGTTAGTGCATGTGCAGAAGAGATATGAGACTGCGGATGGACGGGTGCTCACAGGCGTTGTCAAAGGGGACCGGACTGGAAACATTTCAGGCAGCACATCCTGTGCTTCCTCAGCACACTGAGAATTCACTTGGCTTCTCTACACCTGTCAAAACAATAACTATTACATCCTCCACCCCAAAACATGCAGATGAATAAAGGCTGGGGGTGGGGAGGTTTTGCTGATTACTGACTGTAATGAAGGAGAGTGGGTGGTGATAGCACATAGCAGAAACCTAGAAGAAAGGCAGTATGATATAATTTCACCCTGGGAATCTATTGCTATGGCAACAAAGAACAGATTTTTTTTTTAAATAGGGTTCAATACAAAAGTATCACAAAAGCAGAAATCATATTTCTGACAAACCTTTTCTCCTGTTTGCTTGTATTTTGTTCATTCGTATTGTTACTGGAATATTTGTAAGTACAAAAAATAAATGTTTATGGCCACTTACATTTCCCATAAAAGAAATTAAGTACAGTTGTATTAGCTTTATTGATTTGGTGTGAAGTGACAGCAAAACTCCTGTTTGTGTTCTCAATGTTCAGGCTACAGACTATTTAGAGCTTACAGTCCTTTTACAGCTATTGAAGCGTACCTCCAGATTTAACAAGAAGTAACTGAGCCAGGATTTGGCCTGCACCACTTTCTATTCTATATAGATAAAAAAATAATGAAAATAATTACTTTTGGTTAAAGCTACTGAAGTAGGCTTTGATGGCCATTACAAGATACTCTGGCCGCAGCATTTCACTTCAGGAACTGCAGCAGCTTGGGATGGTGAATAGGTGCTTGGGGAGCCAATTTTGTACATTTTCTGTGTGAGAAAGGTTAAAGCTTTGCAGTAACATTAAATGGAGGAACAGTGCTAATCACCCCTCTACAGGAAGAAGTAAAGCCTTTTGTCAGAACGCCAGATGAATACTGCATGGCTCTGTGCCAGCAACGTCTGCCAAAGCCCTGGGATCACCACTCTGTCTGCTGGAGACAAGCTGCTGATACAAGGAAAGTGACCAGTTCTGGGTTTCTTTCCCTCTTCAGGGTTTAAATGAGCATTGAAATCTACTAGCTAGATGAGCCAAGGATTAGCCTGGACTGCAGATCTTCTCCTTTGTTTCGCCTTTGAGACATCTTCATTTCAAGACTTTGGGCTTCATCTCACCCTGTTTTCCAAATGGAAATCACATTTCCATTATGGAAATCACATTTGCTGTTTCTTTGCTCAGATAAGATGTTAATTTCAATTGCATACTCATGTATACATTATTTTAGCTCTACACTAGGCATAATTATATTTTTTTCATTATACCGTTTATGTATTTTGAAATGTCTGCAAGTGTTTTGTATGACATTAAAATGATCTTTTCCCACACCTTTTTATTGACATAGACCTTCTAAAAGAGGTATATGCTGCTGTGAGATATCCTGAGGTCCATGACTAAAGACCTCTGAGAGCACCAATAATATTGATAGTTAAAATACAAATTTAGAGAAGAAAGGCAGCACACCTATGGCAGGAGACATTGATTCAAACAAAGCGATTTCTCTGTGTATGAGTAGTTGTATAAAACACAAACAAACCAAACTCAAAATTAAAACAAGAAACAGAGAAGAACAAATGAGAACCAGGGACTCGATTTGACAGAAGACAAAGCTAAACACAGAGGTAGGACCCTAAGGGGTTTTCCCTCTAATGTGCAGATTGGATGAGACAAGGATGCTGTTCTGTTATAAACTCGGTTTAGAAGTACCTATCAGGCTGCGAGGTGTGGAAATACTTAGCTACCACATTTTCACTATATTTAGCATATATCTGTAGCAGATTAGATTGGCAGGCATTGCTCACCTTTGGACCATTTCAGAAAGCAGTTGGGGACCTGAGCTGCTTATAGAGATCTGTGGTTGTTGATTTTAGAAATCTGTGGTTGGCATTGACCTTACTCAGACAGCTCTGGAGCACCCACTTCCTCATCTTTGTTGGCAAACAAGGCTGCAAACAAACCGTAGCATGTGTTAGGTGTCCTGAGATGAAAATATAGGGTAAAGAGGGAAGTCCTCTTAGAGCATATTGAGATCTGTCAGCCTTTGCCCAGAAAAAAAATCGGCAAGGACCAGTGCTGCTGAGAAATTTTCTGAGACCAATTTTTACTCTCTCTTTATATGTCTTGCCTATAAATTATGAATTTGCAATCAAAGGACTCTGTCTGGCAAAGATTCTGGCTCATACTTACTGCTCACAGAAACTGCAACACTTGTATCCAGAAGAAGAGGCACTGAATTACACGTTCATGACACTGAAGAAGTAAAAATTGGTCTCAGAGTTCTTGCTGCATAAAGAACAGGGACAACTTCATGTGGTACTTTTTGTCCTGCTATTTGCTTTTAGTATTTATTTGCTCTTCTTGTTCTCACAATATCACTACCAGTTTTCCTGCTGGCAGGCCCTCTGGCAGGAGCCCCAGCCCCTCTGATGTGAGTGAGCCTTGGCACTGCTGCTAGCGTCAAGTGGAGTATCAGCTTCTTCTATCCCTTTGTATTGCTAATGGAGCTTAAAATGAGCATGGCTTTCCTGAGTGTTTGTACAGTAACTTCACACTGGTCTTTTCAGAGTTGTATTTGGGTTTTGGGTTTTGTTGTTTTATTTTTTGTTGTTTGTTTGGTTTGTTGGGTTTTTTTGCGTACTAACCATAAGCACCTAAATTTACCTGTGCTGTTACTACACCATAAGCAATAATACATGGCAGGCATAAATACACTCTTTGTGGTCTTTTAAGGCTGATAGTCATTAGAGAGGCCTCTGTGAATACTGTGGAGTACTTTTAGGTTGCTGTTAGTTAAGCCTAACTTATAATGATACTTCTTTTTTGAAACAAACTGTGTTTAGTATGAACTGATTTTGTTGAATATCAAATACTTGGAATTTATGCAGCAGAGACCTCCCACCTTGTATGTAACAGAACAGTAGCAATTTTACCTTCTACTAAACAATACAGATATACTCTGCCTTGTATCTGTGTAGGCTGCAGTAAGCGTGCAGGATTTTTCTATGGAAAAGTCTTACTGAATTGAACAAGGAAGAAAGCAGTAAGATTCCATAGAACTTTAGTGCAGCTAATAGCTATGAGTGGAGAATTACATCTCTGGTACAGTGCTCTCTGGGTTGTTCTAAGCATTCTGTAGAAAGCTTGTCATTCTCTACTAAACTCCATAGGAATTTCCCCTAAATGCTGTTTTTTCAGCTGTTGGGACTGGAAGTAGATGCTAAGGATAAGCAAGCACCATCATTTTACTGGGCTATTGAAAGTTGTTGTTTAGTCTGCCTTACATTGTTGTCATTCTTCTGGCACCACAAGACAATCCGAAGGCTAAATTCTACTGTAGTGGTGGACTTACCTAACAGCACCACTGTAACAGGGGGGAAAAAGGTGGATGAGTGGTGTGTCATCACAGCTTCAACCTGGTAGAAAGAAGAAAAATTGGATGCCCATTCTTTAACTCCAAAACAATATAACTCACATTATATGGTGCTGCTACACTATTTGAGCATTGAGCATTGTTTAGGATTCAGCAAATGAACATATTGTTAGATTAGTAGGTTTAAATAAATACCATGGTGTAAGCACTGGAATTGTGTCTGCCTGTGGGCTGCAGGAAACCCTAGTGTACATTCAGGGATTGCACTCCCTTGAATGACACTGAGCCTACATGATTCTAGTGTCATAGCAACATCCATGAGTGACGATCTTTGTTTCTGAGACTTGTTTATATAAAACCCACTGTAAGTGTGAGTCCTGTCCTTGTACTCTTCACCACAGTGAAAAGAAGGACAGCAGAAGTGGTCCTACCAGCTTCAGTGTGAGTCACGGGGGAGTTCTCTGTGGCGGAAACTGCTTTGTGCTCAGTGCCTGTACAGACATTAGTGCACACTGTGCTTTAATAATGAAAAGGCTTGGTTTTACAATGGCACAGAAAACAAAGAAATATCACTTAAAAAAATACTTTCCAAATGTGCTTTCCTAAGAATATGAAGGAATTTAAGGAGTTATTGTGCCTACACAGAGTAATGCCATACGGCTAGCCTTCCTCTTTTTGCTCACCAGGTCACACTGCACGCACCGCTCAGGGGAACATAACTCAAGACAAGGAAAACTCCTTTAGCACCTGACAGTGATTGATTTGCTTTGCTTATGCTCCTCTCAGGTTGGAGAAGGGAACCTCAGGTCTACACACTCTTCACCAATCTCCACTTCCTCACAAGTGCAGTATGATTACAGAACAGAGATTTTGGTTTAAATCTGGCCTACCAAACAAGAAAAGGGGTGAAACTGATGTAGTAAGGCTTTTTCTACCCTCTGCTTTGGCAGGTAAACACATAGAAGGTGGTGCTGGAATTCGCTCTTATGTAGCAACACAGAAAGGCAATGCTGTCTGTGTAGAAGAACAACTGTAGCATGAGTCCTTGGTCTCATAACTTTTGGTCAAGCTACTGTTTGCATTTGGCCCTGAAACTCTGGTGCAAGAGAAAATGCTTTCATTAAAAGTTCCCTATGAAATTATAATCTACCACAGTTACAACTATTGCACAGAGAGAAGACCAAGCAGTACAAGACAGGGTAACCATAAATTTCTATGTATTTCATTTTCTCTGCTGTCATCAGTATTAATTCATGCATTCGTTCAGAGTGTAAAATAACTAGTTGCCATGGTTTAGGAATAGCACTCCTCAATTCATTTCTCCCAAACCAGACATTGCTCATTTGCTCCCCACACTTCCCCTTCCCTGTCTCACTCTGGGAATGGAGTTGAGAATTGGAGGCACAAAAAGGTGAAAATAATGGGTTGAGGTAGGAGCAATTTACTGGAAACAGCAATGAGATAAGAAAATGAATAGTAATAGCAAAAAAATTAATAACAAAAGTGTACAAAGAGAGGGTGATATACATGGAAATTGTTCACAAAGCCCAGGAAAATGAAAAACAATGGCGGACCCTTGCACAACCATGGCCATGCGTATTTTCCTGACTAGAATGCACCATCCTTCCTCTCAGAAGAGAGAGCGTGCCTTTCCCTCTGCCCCAGCAATGATGTGAGATGATATCTAATAACATGATGTCCTGGTCATGCCCACTCTCACTAATCTGGACAGAAACCAGGACACCAGTTCTTAAAGCCACTGCACTGAAATGGTATTGGCCTGAAAAGGAAGAACACAGACTAAAATCTTCAAGTTCTGTGTAGGGCAACAAAAACATACTGACTTTTGTAAAATAAAACAGATGAGTATTGCATTAAATACCTCACAAATTTTCATAAAATAGAAGAGACTTTTTAAATTTAAGTTACTGATTCTGACATATGGCAACATAGCTACTACTGCAAAGGCAAAGCCAGTGCTAACTCAAAAGCTCATAACCTTACCAGACAGAGTGCTGCAGACACAAAAAAGCCTCAGGGTTCTTAGTCTTCCAGATGAAAATTGGTTTTGCTTGGAACTTGAACATTTTGGATCCTAATGCAAAATGCAGCCTTTGACAATAAACTAATTTTGATACTGCAGACAGTAGAGCTAAACTATGAGGGATCAGAAATTACAAGTGACGATGAAGATCAGACATAAAATATCATTCTAAAAGAAAGAAAATATTTCTGATCATAACTACAGAACCTGGAAAGAAATGTAAGTTCTTGTCAATGCTACAAGAAAGAATTGCCATGCATTCTTGCGCAGAGATAGGTGGTAGCTCCACATAAGCATGCATTCACCTCAGTAACAGAATTTCAGGAGTGTTGGGCTATGGGTAGTTAAAAACTAGTCCTGGCATTCTACAGTGGGCAAGCCACATCTTCACTTCACATTTTCATTTGTGTTCTTAACAGGGAGGTCGAAGATGTGAGAGATGCTGTGCTTGTTCCTGAGCCAAGTGTTTTGCTTCCAGGGAAATGCTAACATACTTTACAGCTGAGCACTCTGGTATGGTCAAAGCTCTAGATTTTTTAGCAGCTCTTTCTCCCTCACCCCAATGTGAAACTGGTAAAAGAAATATTTTTTTCACATGATTTTGTCTATGTGGGGTGTCTTATATCTGCTGCCTCAGTTATGCTCATTAAATATTGTAGAGAGCTGTGGCAGGTCAGCTGCAGTTCCTTACAGTCTGAACTATCTATACTATTTCTCAACAAGGTAGGGGCATCCTGAGGAAATGGTAGAGATAATAGAAGTCTTCCAGGGAGGAATGTGTACCCTTGCTGACTCCCCTGAGATTTCTTCTTTCTGGAATTACCAGTGGGCTACCTAGAGGAGCCTAATGCTGTGTAATTCTCCTTTATTTTGAAATTTATTAATTTATTTCTATAGTATATTTGTCCTTATCTCTGCTTCACCGAGTTTATTTCCCTTGAATTTCTTCATCTGGCTTGGTTTCCTGTCCTGTACTTTGGTTGCTACTTTTGGTTGCTAGAGGCTCTCTCTGCCTTGAACACTTGTCTGTCTCAAGCAGCCCAGACTCAGTGCACTGATCCCACAGACCAAGGACAGAGCTGCAGCCAAGTACAGCCCTGTGCTTCCTTCCTCTGGCCTTAGACCATCAGCACCATGAGCTGCTCTTGGTCTATCAAATCTGCAAACAAGGAACTTGGAGCCTTGGCCTGTGATCCTCTTCCTCCTTTCAGTGATCCCAGAAATGAGAAAGAAAACTGAGTGCATCTGTGTGGATTTTGTGTGAAAATACTAGTAAAAAGGATGTTGAGACCTTTCCTATTTTAATTCTTCTTCCCAGTCATTATTTCTAGAAGACAATGATGAATTCCTGGCCTCTGATTTCTTCCGTTAACAGGGCTCATTAGAGTGACCTTGCAGTGCTTCGCAGTATCAGACACCAGACCTTGTTTCTTCATGACATTTTTCAGTCACTCTGAGGTTGCAATCTATTTACAGCTCGTGAAAACCAATTTGCCTCATATGAAGCTGCTGCCCTTGACCACAAAATGAGGGAACACTGTAGCACCTGGCTCTTTATAACTCTAAAGGGAAACACAGGAGCAATACTACTGACAGATAAATGGAAATGAGACAAACAGGTGCTTGTAATGGTGATGGGACCATGGAAAAAAAGTGTTGCCCCTTGAATAAAGTTCATAGTATCCAGGAAGCTGGTAACAAAAACAAATCTATCAAACAAAGCAGATTTCCATAGAGGTTATATATGTTTTGACAGCAAAAGAGTTTTTAGAGAATCTCTTGCCTCAGTTATAGCTGTAAAGGACGCAAAGAGCAACCTCAGTTCAGCATTTGCAGATTGGTCAAAACATTAAAGCATCAGGTTTTCATGTAATCATTCATATAACCATGAAGTTGGCACATTCAAGAACAGAAAAGATCAATGGCTAACACCACCGTCTTGACATAAGAGATTACTTCTGGTGTTTCTACAGTATGTTCCCAGTTTGCAGACCATTAGAGAGAGAAGGCCTTCCCATGTAGTTTCTAGATAAAAGAACAAGATAACAGAAGCCATACCCATAGTTGCCAGGACATACCTCTTGACTACTTTAGCCATTGTGATCCTCAGCGAAGACTCTTATAGTGGTCTTAAAAGACCCCAGTGGACCTTCTGTAGAAACGAATATCCAGTTCTTTCCTATTTTCAATTGTTGTGAGTGGCTATTAGTGGAGACTGTAGCTAATGCCTGCAATAACAGAAATACTCTTACTTCAACACTTCTGAAAAGAGCTGAAAAGCCTTGCCCCAACAAAACAGGCGTATTACTTTCATTCATTAGATAGGAGGAAGGAGTGGAAAGGATGGAGCTGGAAAGGTCTTTCTTGTCCAGAATGAGACTATGTCGGTTGCCTGTTTCGAGATCTGGGAGTTCATAAGGCTTGTCTGTTAGAAAAAGTTTGCTGATAATAGGCCCTTGACAGCTGTTCTCAGGTGTATGAATCAACACACACAGGTGACTGAGTGCAACCAAAAAAACTACAGCTGAAATGCAAAAAATAAATTTATTGAATTACCTTGCAAACTGGAGGATCCTGAAACAAAGCTGAGCAGCAGAGACACACAGAATTAGGGCACAGGCACTGTCAGGCTCAGCAATCCTAGTGGGCAGCAGGGCTGCTCTTTGTGCCCATTTATCCAGGACCTGTGCATGTGTACTTTAGCACCATGCTGTGATCTCCCTGTGCTTTTCATGGTCTCTGCTTTGATCTCTCTCCCAACAGGGAGCTCAAACATGTCTAGAAGAGAGCTTACAAATCTCTGTAAACACCTCTGTTATCTCTACACAGAAGTTCTACTCCTCCAGAGATAGAGGATAAACAGCAGTAGATCTAACATATGTTTTCCCACAGTGTTATTCTCCAGACCTTGGAATTCCCAGCTGTAAGGTCACTTGAGTGAGCCCACCATCCTTGTCACCATTCTTCCCCTTTTAACCCTTTCCTCTCAAGAGCCAGGCTTTAGGAAGGTAGCACCTCTCCTTGTAGCTAGGCTTGGATCTTTTCATCATTTGATTCTGGGTACTTAGAAGTTACAGGGAACCACCACTGCAGGTATCTCAGTTATGCAGTTTAGGTCCTTTAGTCCAACACACAACTCCTGCTTCCTTCTCCCTTCAGCCAGACTACGCTTTCTACATTGCACCTTCTTCTACCTTCTGTGCAGTTTAGACTGTGAGATGGAGTTCACTTCCAAATGAGGTAGGCTATGTTAGGTTCTGTAATTCTCTCCCAGCAGGAGAGAACATTGCTCACTGAGGAAGCTGCTAAAGTTGCCTTTGATTAGTACCTTTGCCTTTTTGAGGTGAGTCACCCTGTTCTTTCCTCCTGTGAAAGCTAATCTTAGTTCTTGTTTTGGGACAAATACTTTACAACTGCAAAGTTATTCACTAGCAGTGAATTCACTCCCTTTCTATTTACAGCAAACTTGCTACACTCCGTTGTCTTATAATAGCTCTGAACTTAACAGAATCACATGGGATAGCACCATACCCTTCTGTGCTGAAAAGTGCTCAAGAAAAATATGATACAGAAAGCAGAGAAGTTGTAAAGGGCAATGGAACACTCTTCCATGGAGATGTTTTGAGACATACATTTCTTTCTGAAGAGGTGAAAAAGAAACCAAAGTCATAAGAAACAATTCATTAGCCTCTCATGACCCAAACTTAAGAAGTCCTATGTCCCAGGTTAGTAGAACATCTTACTGCATTGCAAAACATCATCCTACTGGAGAAGGTGAACCCATGTAAGAAAGTCAATGCCTTGAAAAAAATGCTATCAGGCTCAATAATTAAGTAAATAAGTATGACTATGTAAACACAGATAACTGTATGCCAAAAAAGTTTGGTTTCCTGTTGGGGAAGTTATCAGTGATCAAAGAGTGCTCCACCTCTGTTACAGGGAAGTGTAAGACCTACTCAAATGTGTACAATGGCAAAGACTGAGAACCAGAAAACAATCATCTGTAGTGACTGTGGGATCTACCAACTACATCTAGCAGTTTGTTCAACCTTCTGCATGCCCCAGAATCACAGAATGGGCAAGGTTGGAGGGGACCACAGTGGGCCAGTTGGTCCAAACTCCATGCACATGCAGGTTCATCCCAGAGCATATGGCACAGGATTGTGTCCAGACAGTTCTTGAATATCTCCAGTGAGGGAAATTCCACAACCTCTCAAGACAATCTGTTCCAGTGCTTGGTCACCTGCATAGTAAAAAAATTCTTCCTCATTTTCCAGCAGTTCCAGCTGGAACTTCCTGTGCATCAGCTTGTGCCCATTGCTTCTTGTCCTATTGCTTGGCACCACCGAGCAGAGCCTGGATCCATCTTTTTGGCACCCTCCCTTCAGATATTCACAGACATTGATGAGGCCCCCTCTCAGTAGTCTCTTCTCAAGGCTGAACATGCCCAGCTCCCTCTGCCTTTTTCAGAATAGAGATGCTCCAGTCCCGTAATTATCTTGGTGTTCTTCCAGTGGATTCTCTCTAGAAGCTCCATGTCTCTCCATATAGTAGAATCATGAATGGTTTGGGTTGAAAGGGACCTTAAGGATCATTTTTTCCAACCTCTATCATGGGCAGCAACACCTCCCACTAGACCAGGTTGCTCAAATCTGCATCCAACCTGGCCTTGAAAATTTTTAGTTTGAGTATTGCTAGATGCTTCTGTGTTTCAAGCATAAGCTATTTATATGGTTTTCCAGGTTAAATGCTCTAAAGTTGCAATGCAGTCTGAAGATGTAACAGCAGGGAAAGGAGAGATCCCCAATTAACGTGTTTGCACACGGCATTGGCATCCAGGCTATCAAAGGTTTGTCAGTGCTGGCTTGGGGCACTTGACACCCATTCTGCCATGAGACCACCATGAGTTGGTTTGACTTCCAAGAAACTATAACCCAGATATGTCTTGATAAAATTTTGCAATACGAGGAGGGTGTTTGCTTCTCCAAAAACTCCCATTTGTTGCTTTTGAGGCAATCCTAACTTTACACTATCAGAGCTGTTTACATGGTCCAGGATAACAGCTTGTTAAAGAAAATATTTATCATATTCTGTCTTCACCATTACCTATTTTGCATAAAAAAAAAAAAAAAAAGACAATTGTGAGCAATGGGAAAGGCACAACCTAGCCTTGAAACTTGCTTATGCTGTCTTATACATTTTTCTTTCTTAATCTAAGGATCCCTTTTACTCTCCTTCACCACTTTCTATCATCCTTGTGCAGATTACTTGCAAGGAAACTTAATATTGTAAAAGAATGAAACACATTTCTAGCAGCCTTTAATCCACCTTAATGGGTAAGAAATAAGAAGAGCCAAGTCAATGAACTTAGCCTGTTCTCCACTGACAAGCGTAAGATTATGCGAGAGAAAGTTTTGGTGGTAGGCAAATGGCATTGCTCATTCTTAATTCCCTCTAAACTTTCCATCAAATTAATTTACTCCTTATCAAATACCATTTACTATTCTGCTTTTGTGGGTTCCAGATTCACATTCCAATGCATTTAAGGTACATAACTCTAATAGCTGGGAAATGGAAGTCTGAAAAGATCTGAGTATTGGGCCACAGAGTCATATGCATATTCTTAAATTTATATCTTTCCAAAGCATGAAAACAAAAATCAAATAAATTGTAGAAAGCAGAATGTAGCAGCTTTTTCACTTTATTGTTTTGGTTTTTGTTTTGTTTTGTTTTCTTTTCTTTTAGTATGCCACAGTCACTTATGAAGCAGTGCACATCTGCTTTGATGCAGATGTAGCTTTTGGATGGACAGGCAAGTCCTAATCCTGCAGTGTGCCCAGGATATAAGAAATCAAGGTAAAACACTGGTGCTCTCAGGCAAATTGTTCACAAGTTTGTTTTAGTGTATTGATGCAGAAAGGTCACATAACTTCATGTCTGCAGGAGATAAATGCTATGAGGCAGAAATTGAAAGGAAATTCTCTATATTTTTGCAATTCAAAACAGCTTGCAGTATTTGCTGCCAGCACAGATTGTTCAGGTTTGGATGTTGACTGAAGAATTAAAAAATACAAGCTATGTGAAATTGGTCATTAGCTGGTGGAGATGACTAAAGGTTTACAATGGAAGGCACAAAACATGACCTTATTTTCTATGCCACTCCCTCTGTACCTCCATGCTCCTTGACCACTTAGTTTCCCATCCCCAGGGCATTTCACTACAGTTGCATCTTGCCCTTTACAAACTGCTCTTCTTCACTGGCATTTGGTGCCTTTAATAGAAGTTGCAAGCCATGCTGGTTTGCAACAGTTCTGTGATGTATGCAAAAGAGGAAAAACAGGATCAGAGCCACATGTTTGTGTTTGCCTGTAGCCGAGGGAGAGATTTGAACTCAGGTTTGCAGGGGGAACAGGCATTTTTACAATTCACAGTATGTTTCAAAAATTGTCATGGCTTCAAGCCCACAGCTTAAAGCCTGTTGTTGAATTTGTGCTTCCTTTGATAAGAAAATAAACCCCACTGTGCTTGTACGGATTTGAAAGAACATAAAACATAGTACCAAATGTAGCTCTTTTATGCAGGCAGGCAAAAATACGCTGTTCACTTACTGCTCTCCAAAATCTTCCGACAAATTGAGGCATGCTTTTAATGAAAAACCGTTCCCTGTTTCTGAAAGAACTCTGCATGAGTTCCTGTTTAGTAGCTCAGGACACAAAGTAGGGTGGAACAAGACTTGCATTTTGCAAATTATTTTGCATTTGATCATCTATACTTAAAGCTGACCATAAGAACAGCACTGGTATGCCATTGAATTCTCCAGTGAAAAGTCTGGCCTGTGTGTTTCCTCACAAAAAGACACTCCTGAGTCTCTAGAGGGAAGGGATGGGAGTGTTTGCCTCAAACAGCGAGGCTGCTGCCCTGCCCTCCAGTCAGTTGTGTGCTAAGAAGGCGTTTGCTATCTCAACCATGCCCAAGAAGTAAAGCACAGCAACGTAGCTAATACTCCTCTTCCTCATAGGTTCTGCCAGTATCAAGAGAGAAAATCTTCTTTCATGAGTCCAAATCTGGCTGTAGTTTACAGCCTGAGCAGGTCTCAGAAAGCTTCAGGTCTCTTAGTAAGTGATCTCTGCAGTGCAAGGTAGCTATGGATCCCACTGTAGATGTTCCGTGCAGATAAAAGTATACCTGGATTGCACAGCACATTGACAAACTGTCCAGCACAAGTCGCAGATATTCTTGAGTGAGGATTTATCTTGGAGATTCAGACCTGTTATTTTCTTCTCTGACCTGCTGTGCAGGACTATGAGAAGGCAATATTCACACTGTCCAGCTGTTCTTAAAGTAGAAAAAATACCTGAAATGTGAATGTAAGTCCTAAACACTTCCTACAATACTGTTGATACAAAGGTCAGAAAACAGTCACTGGACTATTATGAAGCGGCAACTATTGTGTGAGTATTTCATCTATAATTTCATACTGAATATTTATTTCCAAAATCTAAAGCAAGGGTTTACAAAAATGACAGAATTAATTCAAAATGAAACAGGATTCAATTGAGGTGATTCCAGTCATACTTTTACATCCTGCCTACTGTCAGGATAGAATGACTCTTTAGTAGATTAAATTAATAATCCAAACAGGTATTATCAGTTGTTATTATGTGCTTACTTGGCCTCTTCCTAAAGAGTGTTATTTTCAAGTAGCTAAATTTTCAATTACTGTATTTCTTTGTATTTCATTATATAAATATTTAATTTGAAGAAAATGGGTACACACATAAGGACAAAGGCAGATAGATACCTACTAAGTGGTGGGTTATTGCCCTATAATTAATACACTTGGTAAATACAGCATTTCATTAATAAGCCTAATGTAAAACTGGAAAGCTCTTATATATGTGCTGGTTTATATTCTTTGATTTCAGAAAATTCTTTCATTAGTAAGATTCTGAGATTTAACCTGAATCAGAACTCACTGGAAATGGAGGGTATGCTTTCATACCTTCCACCTTCCCTCTGCTCACAATTAACAGTTTTTGCTGCCTGCACAGAAGGAGCACTTTAGTCCCTATCTGTCTTGTGGGCATTGTCTGTTTGTTGAATGAAAGAATATAATGTGGAGCATCAACCCTCCACTCATTCTGTTTTGGGGTCCAAAAAGACCTGTGCAACCATCAGCCTTAAGCCTCCTTTTCGAAAGCATGGCTACTAGAAAGACACAAGGCAGCTTGGTACTCTTCTTCACTTTCAGGCCTCCTGCTGTTGGAAGTTACCTGATTCCCTGTCATGCAGTTTGGATCTTATAAACTATAAGGGCAACTCACGACAGCTGTGCAACTGTGTCTCTGTATGTAATTCTGCCATTAAAGATGGCAGGATTATCAGTTCATATCAGAGAAAATGCTTTGAATTCCATTAGTGTTCATTGACATGTATTACTCCAACTCTCTTCAAAATCCTTGATTTGGAGCATGAATATTCAATCAATCGTGTCAAACTTGTTTTTAAAACTAAAAGAGACTGAGGATGAGTAAATTTACAATTAAACAATTTATATACTCTTCTGACTTATTGTTTAATCCTTTTTTTTGAGAAGAATATTTCAGAAGGAATGAGTTACTCAGCCAAATGTTTCTGTTTCCTGTGTTGTGCATTCTGTGTTGATATCAACACTCCTTGCAAATTAAGTAAACTCTTTAATTCTGGCCCTCTAACTGTCACACTTGAAATAGAACAGTACTCTGAGTAAGCTAGTATTTAGCATACTTACTTATTTCTGTTTTTTGGAAAAGTTGAGTAGCACATAAATACAGGAAAATACAAGCTACAGTTTAAAAAAAATTGTTAATAGGGACATTTTACATAGGTTCAAGTATTGTTCCCTGAGATTTTTCAGTACATGATGGGTTTCTCAAACCCCAGACTCAGTTTGGAGATCGAGGGAGCTGCTATCTGTGGCAGCCACAGGGCAACTGCACCCGGGAGGGGAGGCGGAGGGAAGCGGAGAGCGGAGCTCTCGGGGGATTGAGGCAATCCAGAGACTGAAACGTGGGTGAAAGGAAATGCAGGCGACTTGGCTGGCATTCCAGTAGGGTTTATTGAAGGAAGGACAAAGGACAGGAGGATGGGGAAGGGCTGGAGATGGCAACCGAATGGCACTGAACTAGGTTGTGCACAGGGTTTTAAGGGATGGGAAAAGGGGGAGGAGAGACAAGGGAAGACCAATGAGGGTTACAGAACTGGGGATTGGCATGGCGGTGATCATATAGGGAGTGAGGGGTGGGACACAGAACATTTGAAACAACCAATAATAAAACACTGCTCGAGCAAACAAAGGGGAACATTCTAGAACAATTCCATATTTGGGACAGCGGAGGAGAGACGTGCAGGGCCAATAGGCTGTTATGCAGGCGCACATTCATGAGTTTCCCTGTGAGGCCTCATGGGAGTGCTTCACTTTGTCACTGTCTCCAAGAAGTCCCTTTACTCCCAGGACTCACTCGTGGGATTTTCGCCAAGCAGCAGGCCAGGGGTGCTCAGCTGCGCCAAGGCCACCGCAACAAGTACACTTTGATAGCAAAAAGTGAAATATTTGAGAGAAAATACACTTTTTTTCTGTTCAGGTGAGTTCACTTTTCGTGAAAAGTGAAGCTGGTAGCATCTTTTAACTATAGAACATGGGCATTTTTTTTATCTATAAGTCCATATAGTGCAGCTGCTCTCAGGAAAAACTGTCACTCTTAATTAGAATGATGGTGAATTTCCTGTACTGCTGTTTTTTAAAAAAAGTGATAGTACATTAGGGCTTATTTAGAGTTCTTCGTATTTTCTTATAATCACAGACCTTCAGTTCTAAAATAGGGAAGATATTGTATTTTCTTCCTCCTGGAAAAAATATCCTGTATCATCATCAAAGGATGATCAGCATATATTAAGACACACAATTATTCCAGACAGATTCATTTTTCTTCCTCTCACAGAAGTTCAAGAGGCAAGTTTGCTCTCTATGCAAGCTCAAGACAAGAAGTGTGTCAGCAGCTGTGCAGACACCACTGGTTCAGCATGAAAGCTGACAAATGTAGGACATTATTGCATAGGACAGGACCAGAGCTCCTGCCTTTGCAATCCTTCTCTTCTAAGAATTCTTGCTGTATTTGTCACTGTCCCATGTCCTGCTTCCTCAGCCATTATCCTGCAGCCTGCAGAGTTACCAGAGGATATTGAGTAATACACTCTTTTACTAAATTTCCTTATCTTTAAGAGAGAAGATGGTGGCCATAGTAACCACCATACTGGGAACAGTATTTGTGGCAATAAGAATGTAGAGAAACACTTCCTTGCTGTATCTTATTTTAAAATGGAGTATGTGTTTTGTCACACAAGATGCTGGATAAATTTATTTTACACCCAGGATGCTGAGTAAAAAGACAAGAAGAAGAAAGACTGGAAAGTTGTTAGTAAGCATTATGTGATTACAAAAAAAAAAAGTTGCTTTGCAATGTGCCTACTTAATCTCATATGCTAGTATCATAAGAGAAGATCCCTTTTTTCCTGATGGGGGTTTTTTATTAGTCATGAAAGATATACTGCAGTTATATCTATTCCCAGAGAAGCATCAGCATTAGTGACTGTTCCAATATTTCACGGATTGGCTAAAAAGGAAATGGAGACTCTTTTTTTACAAGCAGTCATACAGAAAAGCCAAAGCATAATACAAGTTACTCGTGGGGACATTTCAACACATGACACAAGAGGAAAAGATTTTTACAATGAGAATGGTCAGCCACTGATATAATGTCCCCAGAGAAGTGCTGGATTCCCCAACACTGGACAGTTTTCAGCTAGGTAAGTTGCTGGGCTGTCTTGCCTAGACCATGCATTTGCCAGAAGCTGGATCTTGAGGGCCTCTCCAAACCTGGTATTCAATGATTCCATCAGCTAATTAGGGATACTCTATCATCCCTCACACCTGAATTCTCCTCATAAAATTCTCAGCCTTTCACTTTCATCCAAAGAAGCATTTACATATGGCTTGCTAATAAAGATTTTCATTGAAGTATACCATTAACTAAAAGGTGCTGTGATACAAATTAATTCTACTATGTGATGCCCAGTCTGCAGAGTAGCCAGGAAGCAGTCTCACATGAACAAAAGTCTGGGAACACTGGCTCTAAAATCTGGCCAGACTGATTAATGTGGTTTTGCATCTACCTGTAGCAAGGTTGTATTTTGAAGTCAGACCTTGGTAACATGTGGGAGGAGGAGTATGTTCACTTTATTAATATTGACAGAGGCTGTTGACTCCAGAAAGAGAGCCCCAGTGAAACAACTAGCAGGTAAGAATACTCTTTCAAAAATGCAAAAGGATTAAATAACTTTACAACACCTCAGACCTTCCAGCCTTTTTTCTGGAAGGCCAGAAAGCTGAAATTACAAAGAGAAAAACCTAGAACACAGCCCAGTAAAAAAAAGTTTATGCATGTATCAGGGAGTGGGGCAGTATCACAGAGAAGCCACAATCTGCTTCCACCTCCCCATGGGAAGCCACGGGAAGGGCAGTGCAGAGATCTGAGCAGCCTGTCTACAAATTAGGATGGATGTCCATCTTCCAATGTGCCATGCTGGAAACACCGGCAGACAAAACAGCTTCCGCAATGTGCTTCTCAAGCCAGTTAAAAGCTCTTGGCTAGGTGGGTGTCCTTGCATGGATCTCTGCTGGCACGCTAGGCTCTGTCCCCATTCACCCAGCTCACAAAGCAGGGGTTAAATAATTACCTTAGTAATTAAAGCCTGCTCTGTGTCTTTTCAATTTGAACAACTAGATGAGGTCTGCTCTTGTTTTCTCCTGTCCTTAACTTTAGAGGTTGTTGTACTTTAGGATGGGTTACTGCAAACTGCTGTTGGAAACATTTAGTTTTGTAAAGCACAGAAGATGCACATAAAACAATGACAGAAGGTGAATCAAATTGTCAACCATCATATGAAACTACTGAGAACAGTGGTTTTTTTGCCTTAATGACATCAACACCAGCAGCAGGCCTTATGGAAATGTGTCATTTCACAAGATGTGTGTCACAGACGAAAGTGGGCAGAGGCTTCCGGCTGGCAGCGTGCCATGAGTTGCAGCAGTTATCTGCCCATCCTGACAGCACATGCCTTGAGGTGTGAAACCCTTGTAAGCCTTTGCCATGAGACTTGAGTAGAAACCATGGCAACAGTAACTATGGCGGTGCCTTATCAACACTTTTTATTCTGGCCAAGTTTTAACTTTTCCAAGTCTAGAGTGACCATTTGGCACAGGAATACATTTGCTCATCTCTTGACTAGGGTATTTTGGCTTGATTGCTTAAAAAAAGTATTTATGGAGTTAAAAGTTCCTGTTTTACCTGGATATTTCTCCATAATACTCTACAAGGAGTTCTGCATATAATTGCAACCACAACCTACCAGTCATGTTGTAATTCATTGTTTACTAGACATATGCAAGGGCTAAAATGTTCAGTGGGTGAGGGATTTTTTCCTTAAAGACCTACCAGTCTCATACTTCCCCCTGCATTTTATTAATTGCTAAAAAACCACAGGCAAATGGAAAAAAATCTCCAGCATTTTGTGTGCTTTGTCTTCAAGAGACAAAAACCAAATTCTTTGTACACATCAGTACAAAATGTTATCATGGCAGATCTGCTATGGAAAAACCCTGCTGGACAGAAAGCAATTCAGAAGAGTAAGGTTATATAAGTTCAAGAAAGGTCTGATGTTATAGAGAGAGGAAAGCCATACACATAATTTGCTTTTGTTTCAAGTGCTTCTGCTCTACATGGTACAAATTGCTCTTTCTCTGAAAATGTAGCTTGAGCATGAATGCATATATAGAGAGATTAAAGGACACAGCCTTATTTTCTACTTGTACTGTCCCTGTTCTATTTTTGCATTTCATAAACATCATTCTCATAAAATAGCTGAGATTTTACAGGGCTTCATGCTGCAGTGCTCATCATCTCTCCTTCTGATTTGCATTGCAACAATGGGAAGAAGGTTAGACAAAACCTCACAGAAAAATCCTTTCACGAGCTCCCTACTTGCTGAGAAGCAAACCTCCCTGCTAAGCCAAGTAACTTGCACAAATACTTGTGATAGAAAGCAAACACTACCTATCAGCCCTAGCTATGTGTGCAGCATCTTCCCAAACTAAGGCTTTACTTTCAGACCCCACACCCTTAACCCACAGTCTCTGCCTTGTTCTAAACAAGTACTCCAATACAGTGTATGCTCCTCTTTCTCCATTTTCTGCATTCCCTGTTCAATGTCCTGTACTTCTGAACCTGGAGCCATCACCCACCACACATTCTGACCCCACTTCAGGACCTTGCCTTATTTGATTGACAAGTTCCTTGTAGCCCACATGAATACATTTTTTCTTGAAAGCTGCAGATATATAGAAATATTGGTGGCCTTGACCAGAATCATCCTGGTACTTGCAGGGTCACATCCTCTTTCCTGTTCTGTGGACGATGCCAAATACAGTAGATATCAATAGGGCAGCTTGGCTACCCCAGGAAACAGAGAACTGCAACACACTGCCTTGCTGCTGTGGAAAGTCTATCAGGAGTTGTGTCACATGGGCTCCACTAGAAAGTGCTGGGCCAGAGCTGTTATGTAGCTTTCCCTCTCCAGGTATGCGGCACATCTCATGAGAGAGGCTCCAGATATCAGAAGAACCTATGCTAAAAAGAGGAAGCTGGGCAGAACCTAGTAAAATAGAAATATTTCAAACATTCACCAGGTTCTGTTATACCAGCCCCAGCAAAGGTGGAAAACACCAGCAACAGAACTAAGTCAGGTAATGCCTGTTCTAACTGCATGCACAGTCTCTTTAATCACTGATGTGGGGCTGCTGTTACCTTCTGTATCAACATTAATCTAGATCTTGGATTCTCTTTCTCAGGGTTTTATTTGGCCTGTTTAGCATAATTGTTGCAATGGGACTCTGGAGGAAATCCCAAAAGCATTGAAAAATGCCTTGAATTTCTCTTCTGAAACCAATTTTCACAACTTGGTGAAGAATGATGGCTCTTTTAAATATAGTGGAATATACCAGGTATAGTGTATTATTGAAATTTATATTGTCAGAAGTTTCTAGTGTGTTGGACAGAGTAACATAAGAAAAGTTTCTATTTATACTTTGAAGCCAATCTTTCATCAGTACCTTAATCATCTCCTACTTTTACTCAAGGAATTTATTTTACAGATGAGGAGTATGTAAAAGAACAGGAATCTTATCTGAAGGGAAAATATGAAAGAAACCTGCAGGCTTCTGACAGCTTGGTCAGAATTTAAAGGGAAGCATGGAGAACAGTGACAATGAAGAAAGTCCACTGCTAAAAAAGCCATTTCTATTATGTCATGGGTGAAGACATGACATAAGATCTACAGATTTGTGTTGTTTCTTGGCAGTTATCACAGTGTCTTAGTTCATGTTTGAGATCAAATCAACTCCTGTCCATTCTTGAATGATACAGGTATAGACAATCTCCCCTCTCAGCACCAACACCAACAAAAAAATGCCCCTCTTCCCCTGGGTGTTTAGATTGGTTGAGAGCATCTGTTTGGTCAAAATCAAGAAAAGACAGTCAGACAGTAAATAGCTCCTTGAGGAAAACCCACATGAAAGCTAAGTACCTGTGTGAAAATATTGCCAGACACTCTTTGTAGCACAACATCAGAAAAAAATGCCAACAAAACATGATGAGTAATGAATCCACGAACATTTCTTTGTTTTGCTAATTCGGAAAACTTTGAAAAGTCAGTACAATGTAGTCACATATTACTAAGCCTCTAGAGGATTGATTATAAGTGTTTCACCATAATTAGTGGAAGTGATTTTTCTGGTTTATAGTAAAGCCTTAGATACTGTCCCTCACAGCATCCTTCTGGACAAGTTGTCCAGCTGTGAGATGAGCAGGTACAGTGTGCTGAATGAAGAACTAACTGAACGTCAGAATTTCAGGGGTTGTAGTGGATGGGGCTGCATCTGCCTGGTGAGCAGTCACCAGTGGTGCTCCTCAGGACTTGATTGTAGGACCAGTTCTGTTCAACAAGTTTATCCATGATCTGGATGCAGGAGTTGAACGCACCATTAGCAAGTGTGCTGATGAGACCAAACTGAGAAGTGCTGCTGACTCTCTCAAGGCACAAGAGCCTTGCAGAGGGATCTGGATGCATTGGAACAGTGAGCAATCATCAGTGGCACGGAATTTAACACGAACAAATACCAGATTCTGCCCCTGGGATGCAGTACAGCTGAGCACAAGTATAAGCTGGGAGAGGAGTGTGTGGAGAGCAGCCCTGCAGAAAGGGGTCTGGGGGTGCTGGTCAGCAGCAGCTCAGTGTGGTCAGCAGAGTGTGCCCGGGCAGCCAGGAGGGCAAAGCCCATCCCAGGCTGCATCAGACACAGCAGCACCAGCCGCCAATGGACAGGATCATCCCTCTGGATCCACCCTGAGACCTGTGTGCTGTGCTGGGCCACAGTCTGAGAAGGGTGGGAAGGTCCTTGAATGGTCCAGAGGAGGACAACAGAGCTGGGGGAAGGGCTGGAAGGCACATCCTGTGAGGAGTGGCTGAGGGCTCTGGGTTTGTCCAGTTTGGAGAGACTGAGGCTGAGGGTGACCTCAGTGTTCTGTACAGCTTCCTGAGGAGAGGACCTGGAGAGGAAAGTGCCGATCTTTTCCTGGGATCCATCAACATGGAGTGGGAATGGTTCAAAGCTGGATGAGGGAATGTTCAGAATAGACAGTAAGAAACATTTCTTTACCAAGAGGGTGGTCAAACACTGGAACAGGCTTCCTTGGGAGGTGATATATATCCCATACCTCTCAGTGTTTAGGAGGCATTCGCACAGTGCCCTTCAAATTTGCTTAACTTTTGGTCAGCCCTGAACTGGTCAAGCAGTGGGACTAGATGATCATTTTAGGTGCATTCCAACTGAAATATTCCATTCTATTCTATTCTACTCTATTCTATTCTCAGTATTTTAATCTTGCAGATTTAGGGACTATTTCTAAGGATCTGAAAAGGTAAGGGAAATATGTCCACAGTTAAAAGTGCTCAAATTTAGTACACAGGACCCCATATCCCCATCTGAAGTCCTCTATATGTTCACAAGATTCGGATTTAATATATCAAAATTGTGCAAGATTGCCTTGAGCTTTTTTTAATAGGAAAAGTTATCTGCTCTTGCTCTTTAAAGACAAAAAGCGCCTACCCTGGGGATACGTCTTAAAAACCTCTCGTTTCCATTTTTGTGACATTCAGTCTGACTATAAAGGTTAGAAATTGAAAGATTAGTAGGTGTTGCTCCTTTTTTACACTTAGTCTTTTAGCTTACACTTTAAAAAAAAAGAAAACAAAGAAAAAAGGAACACTATATCACACACACTAGCCTATGCTGCAACCACTTGATATACTGTATCACATATAGAGTGGGATCTGAATGAAAAAGCTACCCCAAATTTAGCACACAGAACAAGGCAGGGGCAAGTGTGCCTGGGTATTGGCATGAGCTGTCTGCCACCAGCTAGTCCTCTCCAAAGCAATATTTTGGCATCCCTTGGAATAGCCACAGGACATTAACTTCTCTAAAGGGACCACACAGATGAAGATAAGCTACTCCAGAGGATAAAAGAGCTTAGCAATAATGATTTAAGGCTAGCCATGCCTGACCATTCTCAATGCCAGAGAATGGTCCCCGGCCAATTATATGTACTGCTGTAGAAGTAAACAAGGCTTGGTTTGGCAAAGTAAACACAGCTCTTAAAACAGCTACCAAAATGGTAGACTGCTCTCTGTGGGGTTGTCCTTCCTCTAATCCTGCTGCTCAACTGCAATAAAAAACTTTCCATCAGTCCTTCAACAGTGTTCCTGCAGTAGACTTTAGTTGCAGACTGTTAGCTGACAAAAGCTATTGAATATCTGTTCTCTGTGTCAAACAGGAGTTTGTTTTTAATATTTCAGACTGGCTAGTTAACATCCTAGGAGGAAACCTACTGCAAATTTCCTGAAACATAATATAAAGGCACTTTTGTTTATCCTCTGCATTTCGCATTACAGAATACAGGAGAGGTTAAAAGAAGAGCGGTATGTGCTGATTATAATGGTTACAATTGAATGTGAAGAGCATTTTAGACTTTTCATAGCTGCTATTTTTCTGATTTTGGAAAGAGAGCTCTTTTTTCAGTTTGCAAAAAACAGGCTAAAATGTTTGTCAGCTCAGAAAGATTATGAAATACAAGAATGCTGTAAGAATGATGGCGGTCATATCTTGGCTTTCATAACCTAGAATTAAAGGAAATCATAGGCAGCCTTTCACACTCATTTGATGAATTACATACTTCTTAGTTTCCAATATATAATGGATAGAATTCTTGTGTGAGCATCTCTAGTCTTGATAAATTGGATACACAACAACTAGACATACTGCAAACTGGAGACCAAAGGCCCCAGCTAGTAATTAAAATGTTCTGCTCAGATTCTACACATTCTGAAATAGCAAATGATATGATTAATTACTTGCCTCTGAAATATGTTGCATGGATTAACCAAATAATTCAACATTTACAAAGTGTAGTGTGCTATTATGGTCCAGAGCTGGCTTTTGTTATTCTTTTATTGAAGGCTCTTTAAATGGCCAAAAGGCAATAAGATGATGAAAAAGGACAACTGAAATGTCATGACAACATACCTTTGCCATTGGCAATAGCAACTGCTGATATACAAACAGTTTTTTAGTCACAGAATACTAGAGGCGCACATTTCTATTATGTCAATCTTTTCGGTGGAATTGCACTCCTCAGTAAACACTTTGAGATAGTATTGTTTTTTCTGGCTTCAGGTTGCACTCTTTCTTTATGCGCTTCATTGTAAGGCATGCTAATTGTTTTAAGAGTGTGAAGGCAGGTGGCATAACAATTTTTAGCTGAACAGCAGATCAAGCCATGTAGGTTTTCAACCAATAAATTGTGCCTCCCTTCTCACAGGACTTTGAGGAATCTTAAATGAAGTGGAACATCAAAGGTCAAAGCTTTTCTTCATTAATTGCTACTTCTTTAAAGTGAAAAGCATGGGAATTCTGGTAAGTAGGATCTAGGTAACTGGATTAGCTGTCTTCAACCATAGCTGCACAAACTTGGAATACTTGGTTTCAAAAAACAAACTATCCCCTTTTTCATTATCAATATGCATTGTTCTGTTCAGGATCTTCCATGGCAATTCTGCTCTCAGAGCTGAGTCATTGCATCTCTAACTGTGGGCAACTGACAAGGACATATAATCCAGTGTTCCTTCAGATAATTAATACAATAAATATGATACAATAAAACATGTAATGTTCTAACTACAGATTTTTTCTGATTATCTGTAGGGTTTTAATAATATTTTTTATTATTTTGCTGCTTCTTATCTGACATATAATTCTTGTTTACCTCAAACCAGAAACATCTGTTTCCATATTTCATAATGAGTCCTTAGAAGAACTTCAGACAAGTCAGAAATTCCTATTACAGTTTTACCTAAATATATAGCACAGATACTTGAATGACAGCTGCTTTCCAAGAACACTTGTGTATTTTAGTCACAATGCTTTCTGTAAGTGGATTTCTCAATGCATTGATTACTGGAAACGGACATGTTCCAGCACTTGAAATTAAAAAAACAGTATCCTCACAGTTCTGAAACAACCTTGAGAAACAAATCCTAGGTAAGAATCACTTAGCATTACTGAAATTGTTTTACTAAGACATGTTTTTGCTGGTAATTTATGTTGACAAGTGGAACTTTTGTAGCATTTTCCACTTGCACCAACACAGTCTTGCTTTGAGCACTGTGCCCTGTGTACTGCTATTGTCTAGAAGTATAGGGTAAGATACTGCTCTTCATTTTTTTGCATGGAAGAGCGCAGGACAATGTCAGTGCTCCACCCCGCAGAAAGGTAGCTCTGTTACTTCCTTAAATACTGATTTTCCTCCAAAACAGCAGAGACTTCTCTGTTAAATGACCTTATTTGTGGAAATAAAAGGTGCTTTTTCTCACTCCCTTAAAAAGTGTTTCAGGTTGCTACACACATCCAATTCAGTCTTTCTACTGAACATCTTTCTTTCTGCTACTAAAGCATGCTGCCAGGTATCAAGTATTTCAGAGTAAAGAACAGTAGGAAGAACAACTAAAAAGTCTTTAAGCAAGAGAAAGAAAGAAAAAGACAAATTATGAGCCAAGGTAATACTTTCCATGGAACTTGGGCGGTGAAGGAAGTCAATTGTCTGTTGTAAAGATATGAAAGCAATGCTTATATTGTAAGATTTGAAGTAGAGAGAGGGTTTATTTGGGTTGTTTTACCAGTGAAAAACATGGATTTCCACTAAAAATATTCCTCCTGCAGATATACAGATAAAAGTGTCCAAAAACTAGTATTTTCAGTGTTTAACATAAAAATTGAATTTATTTCACGGAAATCGGCACTTAATTTAATATTGAATGCTCCAGTGACAGACAATATTTGCGAAAGACTTTAATCCACTCTGCTCAGCAAAAAAATAAAGAAATAAAAAACAAGACTGTCTGAAGAGTCTCCTGGAGAGAGGTCTCCATGCTATGAGAACTCATCAGAAGCCTAAGGAGGATGTCACAATATTTTTCTGCCTTAGATTGTCAGGAAACCTACTGTTATGCCTGTCCCTTTGTCACATTAAGTAGGTAAACCATGGAAAGAAGAAAATTCTTTAAAAACCAAGAGTGGTATTAAAAAATCTAATTTACATAAAAATTAGGCAGCCAACTAAGAATAATGGAGAAGCAACCTGAATGCTCAGTGCAAAGAACTATTTTCTCTGAATCTTGAACACACAGATGCATTTAAGAATTATGTTTCATGTGAGGCTTTCTGCCTCAACCTGAGCTCCTCCACTCTTCACCAGTGCTACTTGACTCCTGCCCTTTGATGGGCTGCTCTGCCACCCACTGGCCTCTTTATTCCTGACACGTAGTGCAAGAAAAAAACGATTTTCCTACATATATCAAATTGATTACTTGAAGCAGGCCCACTTAAAGCATCTTTACAGCAAATGAAGCATTACTTCAATGTGGCACTTGTACTTTGCCAAAATGAAGATGTCTGTCTAAATGAAGTGCTGCTAAGGAGTGAGACAGAGGCCATCCAGCACTCTACCCCACCTGGGTCACACCTATCCTGGGTACCACCCTGCTATGGAACTTACCATGCACTTAGATTCATATTTAAGAGCAATGAGTAACTTCCACTGGCATTAAAAGGGAGCTATGAATGACCCATGCCTCAGAAGGCTGAGACCAGTAAGTATTTAATTGTGGATTGAACATGTAGCTATCTAAAGTGAGGCTGCATATTCTAAAATCAAAACTTAGAGTTGGGAGGCCTTGGGTTCTACTTACCTGTGTATATGAGTTAATACCAAATGTGGGAAAAGGAATTTCCACAGACTGGAAAGGTCTCTCTTGCCTTTGCAATTTCTCTGTTAATGTCTTATGGCTGTGCTTTGCATGTTAAAGACCATGTGGTCTTGTCCATGGGAGCACTAAGATTAAATAATAAAGCTTATTTTTGCACTTCCAACTCCTCACAAGTTATTTTTATGTTTTGAAAATTAAAATTATGTTACTGAAACAGAACTATTATGCATTTTATATGTTTTGGAAAGCTTTTACAATTTAAGATAAAAATGTAAAATCTTCCCTCCAGTATTAAAAAAAATTAACAGATTGTCAGTTTCTATTTTGACCTGTGAAAGAACATGCTACTTGCTAATTTTTATTTAATCTAAGGCATAAACATGTTACCCCTTATTTCCATGTTCACATGAAAGCACAGCTTTTTGTAAAGGACATCCAATATTCTGCTATGACTAATGAGACCGCTTTCTGTAGCACACATCCAGACAACTCGTGGACATCAGAGTTATCATGCTCATACTGCCCTACCACTTAAGCAAGAGTGCTCATTCCTGAATTCATGTCTTGATAATTATATGAACAGTACTCCTAAATAGCACCAAAAGTGCTGCTGCTCTTGTCTTGTAAGATAGTGTGTCCTTTGAAGAGACTCTGCCAAAGTACATTCCCCTCCCCCCATATGGCTTACACTTCTGTTCTGCTTTCATTAATGATGCCCAGTAAGTATTAGGAGGCAGTTATCCAGCCAACTTGACAGCCTGGTACATACGTTTTGTTGGAGGGAAGAATAGTTAGTTAGAAGAATAGTTTCCATAGCCACCAAATTGACCCTTATTTTAAGTGGTTTAAATTCTCCAGGACTAATAGATATCTCTGTGTTTTCCTCTTGTAATAATGAAGAACACGTTCCTTTTAATGATGATCATATTAGATATTCTCTCAATCATTGTTACTTGGAAGCAATTACATTGAATCAGTTTCCATGAAATAGGAGGAAAGAGAAGAAAAAGATCAAGACATTGTAACATTCTGATACTATGATCAAACTACTGATGAACATAGAACAAAGGAGGTGGAAGAAAATGTAATTCTCAGTTAAAATGTATTAACAGTGATGGGACCCCAGGAGCAGCTTCAAATACCACCAGCTAAGGGATCTTGTTGAATGGAGAACCCTCGCATATTAGCCGCAGAGGTCCATCCGAATGTCAGGATCTGCAGCTGCGAATTGTTGCATCAAAAGAGGGAAAAGGAGACCTGTACACCATCCTATCCTCCAGTGTCATTGATCAGAGCACACAGCAATTCAGAAACAGGATCATCTTAGTTTCTGAAGTATTATTCAGTATGTAGGCCTTGTAGCTAATGCCTACCCACACATGACACATATAATAGAGCACAACTGTTTTTCAATATGCCAAAGGCAGCTTTCTGCTAACACATCTGAGGTAAAGGTAAGACACTGAAATACTTGAAAATCCAGGCATTTTACTACAACAAACCAAAACCAGGGAGAAAATATATCAGACATTAGAAGAAACAGGTCGGCAAAATTTGTGATGTTTATCTTCATTGACTCCTGATCCCAAGCGGCACCCTTATTAGTATTCAGTGGTTATCTTACTGATACTGTTCCCCAGCTAGACTTAGAAGTTATGTAAATCAGCCTAGAGAAGATACAAATTTTCATTGGGTGCTAAATAAGTTTACTTCATGGAAATTTTTCCTTCAGTACAGAAGGAAGAGAATCAGACTCACTGGTTTTGGGGGTGATCACCTGTGCTGAACTGCTTGCTCCACAGACCTGCACTAAGGTACCATATGTAGTATTTTACTGACCCTTTTGAATCAAATGCTCAGCAGAATAAAATACTGTATTATGTTTCATTATTCTATTTTTAATATAGGATAATATTCTGTACCAGCTAATACTTTCATATGAGGCAATGCCTTAGTTGTCACAAAACTGGGAGTAGTTTAGCCTCCGTTGGGGATCCTGATTCCCAGCCTTGCCCCTCGGACAGGTCAAGAAGTGGTGACTGCACTTGCAGTCAGTTGCCCACAAGCAATTGCTCTTCAGGTCTCAAGTGAAAGCATCCTTACGGCCAGTGTTAACAAGGACCTATGTCAGCTCACAATCACAGAAGTAGTTAACAACATATGGTAAGCATTCATATTTTCACTTCAGCACAAAGAACAATTATGGGACTATACATAGTGAGAAGGATAGAGCTGAAACAATAGGACCACCATATAAGGCAACAACAAACAGAAGGGCTTTCTTGTTATACAGGCATTAGAGGATTATTTCGCAAGTTTTGTCTATGCAGCAAAAAATTGAGGGAAGAAGACAGCAGGTAGAAGGAAACAGTTTGGTCCAAGAAAATGGAAAACATAAGTAAGCCCCCCAGGGAACAATATCATGCAGGCGTAGTGAACCACCTACTGATAGTTCTTCTGTGTTGGAGGGAAGCAGGACTTCTGTTTGATATTGACAGTGCACTTACAGTTGTTCCCCTATCTCTGCCTATGACTGATCACACTTGTGTAGACACTGAGCTTCAAAGTGTCTATAAAAGAGAAAAAGAACTAAATTTCGGTATTTCTGTCCTCTCCAGACTGAATCCACTCATGCCTTCTCTTAGCTGTCTTCAAGTCCACAATCAATTTGTCTTTTTAGGTGAGATTATCCTCAACTTGGAGAAGAGGTTGTCAAAGGTATTTTTTCAACAAGCACTATGTCTGCCCATATCACCTTGCCAATAATTGTAGATCTGGATTGCTTTCTGTGGATTGTGTGTCAGGCAAAAGTGAAAAGAAATAAATTAGAGGTATTATAGTAGCCGAGATCACAGATTTTGAATGAAGCTGTTTGGTGCAGTATTTTAGATTCACATTTGTTAAAAATAGTTGTCAGAGTTTTATGTCAATCTGTTAGCACAATGTTCAGTTTATCTTTTTCCTCAGCAAGGTTGCCTGGAAACAGGGAAATAGTTTGAGAAATCCTTTTCTGAAAGTGTGGTAACACTTGAGAAATCAATGTGACCACTTTGGTTTTATTCAGAGATTTAGAAACTCTGAAATAAAAACAAAAAAACCCAAAACCAACCAAACGAACTTGTAGTAATCTTAAATACACCTGGTGCAACTAGCAATTTGGAGGTAGGTCTTTGTTCAGCACACAGCCATCTGTCACTTTCACAACTGTGGTGTACACTGGTATCTCTCCTGGTGCAAGTAATAATTACATTCAAGGCAGAGTTTATCTTGTAACATGCAAACTTAGGACTTAGGGCTGACTTTCATTTCACAGGGAGAAATGAAAGCAAATTATCTGTAGCCACAAACCATGAAATTGCAGCACAAGGTGCAGTGAGACCACAGAAGTATCTCTATCTGGAAGGTACAGAAGTATTTGTACCTGGAAGATAAACAGAAGTCTTATGGCCAGAGTAGCTCATTCAAGAGATGCTACTGAAGAGATACACACCCAGGTTTGCTGTCAGCTCACATACTGTTTCACATCATGCATGACTGACAAGGGCACAGAGGCAAGGTCAAGCAGCAACAGAGCGATGACTGGGGTCAGTTACATTAACTGGTCACGGGGAGAGATGATCATGCAAGGTTTTTCAGAAATATTTCCAAACAGTGAGTCTCTCATTTGACTTTGACTGTGCTGAACTCTGTGCTGATGAATAACGGCCTTTACTGAACACTCACTGCAAACAGCTTTTTGAGACAAACAGCTAGGTTGCAGGATTTTTTCTAATGCCAAAGCTTTTAATATTTTTTGTTATTGGATTACAAAAAGGTTAAATAACCCGATACACCCTCAATTATATGAAAAAACATAATCACACAGGTTATACCCCTGAAGTTCTTGAGACACATGTATGGGTTTAAATGGACTGCTTGCTCAGGCTCCACGTATCTTTGCCAGCTGCATCTTGACACAGGTGACCCTGCCACACACCAATCCCCTCTATGAGCTCTTCCACTTTCCACATTTCTCAGCGTCTTGCCTTTGCAGACACCAGACATGCACAAAAAAAATCTGAACTATGAATATGCTGAGTATTAAATCATGAATGCAACAAGCACAGGTGGATGGAAAATGTTTCAGTGGGGTCAGTTGCACCATTGTCCAGTCAGGACTTTAGGCAGGTGCAGGCAGAGCAAAAAGAGTAGGAGTAGGAGAAGACCTGCTGGAAGAGCAGGGTGAACAGTTTATATTGAATAATTAATATGCTGCACTTCCCGATTCTTATTCTTCACAGGTTGTCTGTCAGCAGGCTCATTATTTTCCTTTTAATTTTCTGAGGGGAAAAAGGATCCAGCTTGATTTCTGCCCATGATGTGGTTTGCCATCAGTGGGGACAAAGTGAGCCCTTAGTATGTAGACTGCACAGTTGCATTGGTTGCTTTTGACAGAAAACATGCCTGTTGTCTGTCCCCTTACACAGAGAGTGACATTCAAAACCTGGTCCTGCTGCAATTAAATGTACTCTAGGATTCCCACTGATTTGGTATGAAACATTATCCTGCAGTCATATGCTCAAATCGAATCAGTGCAGCATGGGTGCTCACACCGAAAATAAAAACAAAGCCTCAGAGGAGTTTATACTCCTGGAGTTTATACATGAATAGTCCTGTCCAAAAGGTTACTTACACATGGAGGACATGACAATACAATACATAGGTCAATTCCTGTTCTTATTTACATCTGAGTACTGAAAAGTGTAATTCATTTGTAGCCAAAAGTTGTTTTACATTTATATACTTAACAGCAAAACTTGACACAAGGCAGGAGAGCCAAGAGGCAGTATCAAGCAACCTTTTGAGTTTCGTGGCCTTCAGCTAGAGCTATGATGACTCAAATAATATAGCATGCAATTTCAATAACCCTACAGGGATGCTGTTCATGAGCAAATGCAAATTATGGTGAACTTATGTATCCCTGGAGATTTACTCAAAGAGAATACAGAGATGATTGCCTTTGGGATGAATGAAAGCTGCAGTACTCACTGTGCTATACCCACATTAGCTTCTGTGAGCAAGACATGAAGAATGATGGCAACAGAAAGCAGAGAATTGTTCTCAGGAGGGTTCCAAAAGAGCTGCTCCATGGGTGAACGCTCGTCAGAGAAGCTGGGGTATCTCCAGGGCAACTTGTTTCTATGACACTCATGCCACAAGCATAAAGTATTGACCCGTGCAACCCTATGGATGCAGGCCTTGGATTTCGGCAGTCTTTCAATATAGTCTCTGCCTGCACATTGCTGTAGCACCGTTTTCAAGAGTAGTTAATTAATGGAGAAAACTCAGCAGCTCTAATATGGACACCAGCATATGCGCTCAGGCAAATGTAGCCTCTTCTCCACTGATGCAGATGCTTGTACACTAAGGTGCCCAGGGATACAGGGGAAATTTTAAGCATCGGCATGACAAGAAACAGTCATGAGGAAATCATTAACAAGTAAAAAACCCACATGGATTAGAATGTGGGGGGTTTTCAGGCAAAATAACTGTAAATTGTACTCAATTTACAACTCACCATTGTGAGGATCACTCTGAACCTCTTTCTTAATAATGTATCATAGAAATGCTAGTACTTCAGGAGCCTGGGGGCTGTGTGTGAGAATTGCAGTCTCATTCACCTGAGCTCTGCCGCACCCCTAATCACCTACCACCTCTTACAGTCTCGTTGTAGTCTGCTTTGTTTCTCAAGGGTAGTGGGAGGGTGTGCTGCAGTTTTACTCCTTGAAAACTCCATTCACCTCACCAGAGTGTTATTACACTTGAAAACAGAGAAGTGCTGATTAATCTGAGACAGAGACAAGTGAAGTGGCTACAAAGAAAAACAGTGTCTTTTTTGCAGTGCCTTGTCTTTGTTGTGATCCACAAGATGGTTACCCACAAAAGAGGCCTTTGAGAGGGGCACTCGTAACTGTTCAAGCAGAAGGCTTTATTCAGAGGGATCTTTAATTAGAGGCTGTAAAGAAATGGTGGTGTGGAAAGTTGCATAGAATACACTTGGGGTTATAATACTGAAAGCAAAGGAGGAACTTGCACAGTTACGGCAAGATAACTGAAGAGGGATATGAGCCGGAAATTAGAGATGGCTTTTCAAGATGACTTGGTTGAGCCATTCACTGAAACTGATCTTTATACAGCCTGCTTGAGATTTCCAGGCATTGCAAGTTGTGTGCTAACAGGAAATTGTTTTCTAGTCTGCCTTGCCATGTGCAGGTATTTCTTAGGCACAACAGGTGCTTTGTGAATGGCTACGAGTGGCTGAACTTCAATAGCAATGTAAAGTTCAGCAAATTTGTAACTCAGATGACGTCTAAGACCTTACCATGGATTTTCATGTTTGGTTGGTCACATGGCTTCTGCATACTCTTATGCTGTACAGACTAAAAAGTTTGAAATTCCCCAGGAAAACGAAATCTTACACAGAAACAAGATGGGTTTCACTGATTTATTATCCCTCCTTCCTTAGATACATAAGAACAACTAGCCATTCCGCTTAGAGTAATTGCAGCTGGTCGGGTTAATGAAAAATTGCTTGTCTACATGAGGAAGCCCAATTTAAAAATCAATTTATTTCTGGAGTGTAAGGGAGGTCTTCTCCCTCATTGTGTTTCACATTTCTCTCCAAATCTAACTGAACACATCGTTGTACTACAACAAATCTGCAGAAACAAAAAGTGTTCAATTTTGACTTGTCCATCATGGAAGAAAGAGGAGGGAAATAGCCTCTTAGTAAATCTGTAGAGTTTTCCTGTGTCTTGATCCTGAACAGTATTGATATTGTTCTGATACTGAACAGGAAAGCGTTCAGAGGAGATGTACAGAAGAACCTGAAGGCTGAATTAGTCGGAGAAACTCAGAAAGCTGGTACCTTCCCGAGATCTTTCCCATGCTGCCCGTTTCATAAAAAAACTAGGAAACCTGGAGGGAACGCCAGCGATTACATCAGCACACGGCGAACGTGCTGCCCTCCTCAGGCCACCTGCCGTGAGCAGCTCAGTGCAGCCTTCAGGCCAGAGACTAACGCGGGACAGGCGCCACTACAAGAAATAACACTATTTAATTTTAACAACCAAGACAGAACTCGGTCACAAAAAGCCAGCCATCGCAGCCGCCCAGCTGGCGACGCGTCGGCTCCCCCTGTGCGGACAGGGCCAGGGCGGCAGCGGCTGCCTCGGCTCGCCTCGGCTCGCCTCAGGGCCGTAAAATGGCGGCGGGCGAGCCGCGAGGAGGGAGGGAGCAGTGCTGGCACGGGCGCCCGCAGGCATGCTGACAGGCGCTCAGACTGCGCTGCCGTGAGGCGGGAGCTCAGCGAGTGCTGTGTCGCTGCCAAGCACCTGCCCCAGGCGAAGGGCGCTCCGGGCGGCGGGGGCACAGGGGGAAGAGCGGGGCACGCAGCACTTGCAGCCCTCCCGCTTCCCCCCTGGGCCCGCTCCGTGCCGCCCGGGGGATCGTGTGCCACAGCCGTCTGGGGAGTCGCGTTTGGAGCGGGGAAAGGCTCAGCCGAAAGAATAGTAATTAACAATTGAAACCAAGTACGGATTGCAGGGGGTTTTGGTGTTTTTGTTTTGTTTTGTAGGTTTTTTTGGTTGTTGTTTGGGATTTTTGTTGGTTTTGTTTTGGTTGAGTTTTTTGGGGTGGGTTTTTTTTTGGTTTGTTTTGGGGTTTTTTGTTGTTTTTTGTTTGTTTTTTTGTTTCTTCGTGGGTTTTTTTTTTGTTGGTCGGTTGGTTTTGGTTACTGGTTTGGGGTTTTTTCTTGTTTCCTTCTGGCTGACAGACAGAAACTAATATGCCTAATATGCCATGTATGATCTAATGGTACAACGGCTTTTCCTTTCTGTCATTTTTGCCTGTTGTCTTGGGACCCGAGGAAATAATTACCCCTCAAATGATATATGAGTATACCCTGCACTTCATAGGCAACCAGAATTCTGAGGTGCTCAAGAACACATTTTTGCACTGCTTTCTCAAGGTACTTGAGCGTGTCTGAGGACCAGTGACAGGATCTGAGGGAATGGCCAGAAGTTGTGTCAGGGAGGTTTAGGCTGGATCTTAGGAAAGGACTTTTCACCCAGAGGCTGTTTGGGCACTGGAACAGGCTCCCTAGGGCAGTGGTCACAGCACCAGCCTGACAGAGTTCAGGAATTGTTTGGACAGTGCTCTCAGGCACATGATGTGACTCTTGGGAATGATGCTGTGCAGGGCCAGGGTTTGGATTTAGTGATTTTTGTGAGTCCCTTCCAACTCAGCATATTCTATGATTCTATGAATTCAGGTTATGCATGGCGCAGGTGGTAGGATTTGTTTGCATAAGCACACAGCCTTGTAACAACTGTAGTCACCCACTCTCTTTTGTGTGAAATGCACCATGAGACACACGGAGATTGTGTCAGAGCAGCACACAGCTGTGCACCCATTTCTGATGGACTCACTACTTGAAGCTGTTGTAGCTAGAGATAGGGAAGTAGGAAATATTTCTTATATCCCACTGAACTCTTGTCAGGTGGGATTACTGGCTGACATCTGCTCAACTCAATCGTGAGTCCAGACAGCTGGCTGTCAGGCTGAAGTGTCCAGTGTGGGAGACAGTCAGTCTGCACAGAAAATTTTGTAGTTGCTCATGTTCACAGAGTCACAGAATAAACTGGAAGGGACCCATAAGGATCATTTAATCCAACTGGCTCTGCACGGGCCCAAGAGTCACACCATTTGCCTGAGAACACTGAATGCTGTGACCACTTCCCTGGGGAGCCTGTTCCAGTGCCCAGCCACCCTCTGGCTGAAGAACCTTTTTCAAATATCCAGCTTAAGCCTCCCCTGACATGACTTCAGGCCATTGCCTCAAGTCCTGTCACTGGTCACCACAAAGAAGAGATCAGTGCCTGCGCTGCCTCTTCCCCCCATGAGGAAGTTGTGACTGCAATGATGTTTCCCCTCAGTCTCCTCTTTTCCAGGGTGAACAGACCAAGTGACCTCAGCCACTTGTTACAGCTTCCCCCTTAAGGCCCTTTGCCATCTTTGTTGGTCTGTTTTGGATGCTCTCTAGTAGGTGAGTATTTTTCTTATATTGCAGAGCCCAAAGCTGTCCCCAGCACTCGAGGTGAGGCTGCCCCAGCACAGAGCAGAGCAGGACAATCCCCTCCCTTGCCCATCTGGCCATGCTGTGCCTGATGCACCCCAGGACAGGGCTGGCCCTCCTGGCTGCCAAGGCACTGCTGACTCATGTTCAACTTGTCAATGACCAGGACCCCCAGGTCCCTTTTCATGGCACTGCTTTCCAGCATCTCATTCTCCAGACTGTCCATATATCCAGGGTTGCCCATCCCAGGTGCAGAATCCAGCACTTTCCTTTTTGAATTTCATATGGCTGGTGATTGCCCAGGTCCTCTGATGTGTGGAGGTCTCCCTGCCCTCAAGGGGGTCAACAGCACCCCCCAGTTATGTATCATCTGTGAACTTAGTATCCCTTCTGGTCCTGTGTTCAAAATGTTGAAGAGCACAGGGTGTAAGATGGGGCTTTGTGGGCTCACACAGTTTCATCCCCCAGTCTCAACCCTGATTTCTTCCCAGACCTGGGAGCAAAGCTCCTTTTAGCCTGTGTTTTTTTAGACCTAGGGAATTCAGTTGAAGATAGGCTTAAGTTTTTAAATTTACTGATTTCCTACAGCACTTTGATCTGCCTTTCATGGATTCTGCTGCAGCTACCACTAATGAGAGGCTATAGGTGTAAATCTAGGATGTGATTCAAAGTCAAGTTCTCATTTTGGTCCTCTGTAAAACATCTGTTATGAATTCAGCACATGGAACCTCTCTCACTGATACTCAGAGGAATTATGTGAAATGAGTAGATAGCATGCCCACATACATGACGTGAGCAAGCCAGTTTATAGTCTCAATTGCTGCTGTAAAAGTAAGGTTGTTCATTAAATTCTAGAGGTGCTGGTTTTATACCACTAATACAGTCATATATATAAAAATGTATTTACATTTTTCTTTAGCATGATTGATCTGAGGCTTGGGAAGCCAACTTGTGAGTTTACAGAACATTCACTACTAATCCACAGAGTGGTGCTGTTGGTGTATTCTGGATGTGCTGCAGCAGAATATAGACTTCTTTTTAGACTGTTTAATTTAGCTAAACTTTTGTCCAGGTGGCATTGTAACTAAGGAGAGAATTTAAACAAAATACATTTCTTTTCCAGGCATTCAGCCTTTCTGAACAATAAGGGTTCTGTTCTAATTGCAATTCCATGTATCCAGATGAGTTTTTATGTTTTCAGCCAGGTTCATGTCATGTTATGGTTGTTCATAAGTGAAAGTTAGCATTCTTTGACCCAGTGCAGAGCTGGAGAGGACTGCCTGTCCTTGTCACGTCTTTTGTCTTCAGTGTATGAGGAAGTGTGACCTGAGGGTTTTAGCTGTGGACTCTGCTGTCTGGACTCTGCTGTTCCTTCAGTGTGAGGTGCTGCACACAGGGGAGCCAAGTGCAGGAGCAAGGGTAACTCCTCTTGCTTACCAAGTGGTGTGTGTGATAGTTACTGGTGTTCTCTACTTCATGAATGTGCAGAAACACAGTACTGCGTCGAATTTCCTTACATTATGTCACCACATGCTCTTGTTTAAATTCTGTCATGTCGGTTTAACTGAGAAGAAAAGAATATTTTAGTTCTGATGCCCATAAACTGCTGGCCTTTCTGAGGCAATTACCAGTGAATCCTGTTTATACCATTCTGTACCACACTAATAAATTACACTTGCTCCTTTGAAATTTACTGCTGTGTTGGTTATTGTGGAGAATTAGGTCACCTTTACCTGAATTCCTGATTTACCAGCTGCAAGTTCACAAGTATCAAGTTCTTTTTACCTTGTCAGATAAATCAGCCCTTACAGGCCTTTTTGCCCTTTCCAGCATTCTCTGTCTACTTTGACTGCTTGACTGTCAGTTTCAAAAGGAGGGAAGTAACTGCTGCTTCACCATACAGTATGTCTTCATTTTTCTTAGATGTCACTGTGCAGTCTGGCTTGAATCTCCCCTAAGTACCCAATAACAGAGTATGTCCAGAATTTTTGTCGTAACTCTAGGGTAGGATTTCAGACATTTTGGTTTTGAGACCTCGGTTGATGTGAACAGTTCTATGAGAATCATTGTAAACCTGGTTTTTAATCAGTGCTCTCCCAGCTGGCTTAAAATATTTACAAGATATTTGTGTGAATGTATTCTGAGGGACACTTGATATATTTTATCCCAAAAATTAGTTGCTATTGTAGAATGGATAAAAGATTTCTAATGACTCAAAAAATTATGCAAGTTTAAACAAGAAGACTAGATCTCCTGGGGACAGAATTAATCCTTGTTTGAGAAATTGGGAACAAATTCTGTGCAGAGAGTCTGTATGAATTTATGGGAAAAATGCTTATTTTACATCTGTGTAAAAGACTATTATGTATTAAGGCTGCACAGAGAATATTGCAAAACATTGATGAAAATAGAACTCCACTGGCAATGGAACACTTGATTAATGTGTACCATGAGTCTGGTGATTTCTTATCTCTGCATCAGCATATCCAAGGTCTAACTTCGTAAAAGCTGACTCTGTCATTTTTTCTTTCAATTTATTTTGAGATATACTCTGCTATCCAGCTCTTTACTGTTTTATTTCTTAAATTGTGAATCACAAATTTCATTAAAATACGCATTACACAAACTTTGCCAGTGGAAAGTTGTGAGAAAGCTTTATTTGAAAGAGTAGTTTCTTCAGCTACATCATACTTCTAGTATGACTGCCAGTGTTCTCTGGGATGCTATTTTCAGTCGCCAGAAAGTTCAAATCTTTAAGAGGATAAATCTTCTGTGTTACGTATCTGGTTGGGACTGATATGTATCTAAAGTTTACGCTCAAGTGGTTCTGCCTTTTCTGGGAATATGTACAGGAGAATAAAAATTCTTTGTTGTTATTGAGAAGACCTGCTTGCTTTGTAGAAAAATTCTTGATGTGGCAGGGAGATTGCTCTTTTGCCAGCTGGTGCTTTCTCTAGCCTCCGTCTGGTAAGGTTGTGCCTTTGAAAAAGCTTGATTTGTGTTTGCTCAATAAAATCTTTTTGGAGCACTGAGCTGAATTTTTCCTACAGATCTCAGCTTGCACTGAGGGTTCTGCATCCTCTGTCACATCTTTCCAGCTTCCCCATATACTAGTACCAGGCCCACAGAACAGCAGAGCATACTTACTTCCAAGATGAGCATTTTTCAGTACTTGCTCTCATTGGCTATGTGGAGGGTTAGGCTATCTAACCTGTTCCAGATTAGATGCTAGAACAGATAGTCAGGATAGCTCTAACCACTATCAGGGAGGGCAAAGCAGTATGAGGAGCTTGTTGAAGAGCCAGTGCCTCAAGTAGAAAACACTTCCTGCCAGAATGTGAGAGTTAAATGTGGGATTTCCAATCTATACCTTTCTCCATGGCCAGAAAACAACTTTGAAATACACTAGCATAACATGTTTCATATTTTCCTTCTTTGGCTTATCTAGTTAAAAGTCAGCAATTTGCATGCATAAGCAAGGGCTCTTTAAGGCCCAAACGAGAATCCATATGGTGGAATTTCTATTTTTGCAGCAAAAGAGTAAAGTTAATAACATTACAAGAAATTTAACATTCCGAAGTTAAGCACTCCTGTCTCCCAGATTTGTGATGTGCAGACATTCCTCTTCTTGCCTTATTTTTTTATGAATCTTCCAGAACCTACAACAAATAATTCAGGGATTCTGGAGGCAGTGGCCTTATTTACTGAAGAGCTTTCCTACATTCCCAAGCTGTCTGTTCTCTACCCAGAGTTTTGCAGATGCTGTTTGGAAAAACAGTCTATACTCATATGCTTAGAAACAGCAGAGTAGCACATGCACAAAGGTGCCAAATTTCGACAACTTTAGTATTCTTAGCTTCTCTCTGAAGATTTTACACTGCAGAGTATTTGATTTTCCTAAGTTTAATGTAATTCATAGATGGAGAAGAGATTGTAAGATTAACTGAAGAAAACCAAAATACTGATGCAGGAGTAATCTTACATTGTTTGAAGTGGAAATAAACCAGATATCGGAACTGGGGGAATGGTGCGATGTAAGCATATTTCTCCCTTTAAATGTTTATTCAATTTTGTTTGAGTTCCATTTTGTTTCCTTTTCCCCCCACTGGTTATAATTAATAAAGAGCTGGTGAGCTGCAATTTTATAGAAAAGCAAGAACCTAATTTTTTGTATGTTAGTTTAGTAAATGACTAGTGTGAAAAAAGTGTGCATCTGTTTCAGTTCAAGTGACAGACAACAAGGCATTTGGCACTGGCCAGTTCCTGGAGGTTTGGGGCTATGGTCTTTTCAGGCACAGCTCCATCGACTCCCCTGAATAAGCACAAACACTCTCCAACTGTTTTTACTTTCTTTTCTCTCAAAATGGAATTTGGCATGGTTGCGTCTCTGATCCTGTGGTGCTCTGACACATACTGGTGCAAAGCCCAAGGACTGCAGGTGGGGAGTGTTGTACATAACCATGCAGAGTTAAACAGTTACAGCAATTCTCTGCTAGCAGTTTTTACATATCTTAATTTTATGGTCAACTCTTGAATTGGGTAAGTGTAGCTATGACTGTGTTTCATGTACTCTTTTAACAAAGAAGTAAAGAAAGGGAACTATTTTCTGGCCTTCAAAATATTCTCCTTTCCCTCTCTTAAACACTAGCCAGAAGCAATGAGAGTATCTTTGGAAACATTTAATCTATTCAGTGGCTTGCCTTTGTTATTAGTGAATGGGTAAGTTCACATGCCCACCAGTGTTCTTTGTAACACTAATAGCCTGAATTAGAGAGAGTCTGAAGTTTTGCAGTGTGAAATTCATGATTTAGGATCTGCCTCCTAAAGAAAATGGCTCCATGGCCTCTTCTTCCTTGTGTGTCTTTTCTGTCTCTCAGGTTCTTCTGAGGTGTCATTAACACTACATATAAGCCAGGTGACATTTGTCTGAAAACAGGGTCCCTTTTGGAAAATTTGTCTTTTTGTGCAGGATGCAATAGAGAGTAGGGAAGTAGCTGGAGATTAGTCTGTTTTTCTTCATATTTCCTCGCAAAATGTTATTTAAAAAAAAAAATTTAATGAGTTTGTGTAAATACTAACATTTGCTTTGGAAATCTAGTAACCTTCTGTGAAGATAAAGGGCAATACTCCATATGTTCTTTAAAGTTTTCAAAAGGATGTGACTACTTATCAGGGTAGATTCACCTATAAGACTGTCTCAAAAGTACCCATTGCATTTCCATGTGGTAATCTGGACTTTCTCTATTCTGGATCTGTGTGACACTATTGTGAAAGCAGGTGGTGTCACTCACACACCCTTTCTCAGGTTTCTTCTAGGACAGGGGAAGCAGCCTTGGAGGTGTACTTGGGAAACTGTGATGAAGTGTGATTTGGATCACACTGTCTTGAAGCCAGAGGCCTTTTATTTTAGTGAAGGTGGAAATGTCTCTGCAAATGGCTAAAGGGGAATTGGGACAGTATTTCTTTTCTGAAGAATTCATGAAAGCATGGAGTTGTCTTTAGAGGCTGATAGGCTTTCTGAAAAAAAGGAATATTTCAGGACTGTGTTTGTTTTGGCTGGCTGCAGCATGGATAGAGCTTGTTGCCTAAGTGGGAAAAGGAAGGAGTATTCGAAAGAAGCTCAGCTGAAGGATGTGGTATGGCAAGAGGAAACAGGACATGTAGGGGAGATGCAATCAAGAACAGATTTTTTGTGTGTGACAAATTATTACGCTCTTACAATCTCTGGAATCCCACCTTCTCCAGTTGCCAGGACTTGTGTGTGGGCTCTTTCAATGCCATACTTCATTAATGACCCTTAAGGGGCTAACATTAACACCTGTTTGTGGTTATTTCCTGTCACTGTTTACTCTCCCAGATGGTACAAATACAATATGCCCAGTGTGTTAGGCATTTGGCAGTAATACAGCCTTTGCCAGCTAAATGCCATTCATGATAAATTTGGCAGCCATTTCATAGTCTGAATAATCTGTCTTCTAAGTCAAAACCAAAAACTTAGATTCTCAAAATAAATAGGAAACAAATAGTCCAATTGTTTATGTTGTAGTTTCTCTCTTGTGTTATAGTTTGTTTTCTTGTACTAAAAGGGTAGAACTGAGAAGAATCTTAAAATGTAAAGGAGCGCTAAGATTGAGATGGATACTCCAGTAAAGTGGGATAGGGTGTACTCATGTGATCCTGAAACTATTATTTCATGACCAGAGGATGTGTGACTTCGTTCTAGTGACCAAAAGCCACTGGTATGGGAAGGCACTGCTGCAGAGAAGAATGTATTTTTCGGATGTTGAATTAAGTCTTGCTATTGCCTGAGAAGATATTTAAAGAAGTAACTGGAGGACTGATAAACAGTGTTTCTGGAGTGCTCTGAGAAATCGTCCAGTACTGGCCAAAATGTTTTGTGTGTGTGCTGTGCATGACTTCAGTTTTCAGCTCTCCCTGAGAAGGGAACATGTTTGTTTCTAGGACTGTAATGTACCATGTCAATTTGCAGTTCTGCGGAAATGTTTTATATTGACAGAAATAGGAAAAACACTGTAATTATGTGGCTTTGTCAGAGATAAAAATGTTAAGGACGTATACAGTTGCTAATTTCTAGCTGAATGGGCAAAAGTCTAAAAGGTGAGTAAATGAATACCTATGCTAACCCATAGACCAGCTGTTCACTAAAATCATTCCTATATAAAATGCTACATTCTGCACAGGAAAGGTCAAATGTGGTGCTTATGCCAACAGTGGGCGTATAGATGCATTTTTCCAGATGATGTTATTTAGAGGCTGAATCCCTGACAGCTGTGCCTTGGTGACAGACATAATGGTAAAGCATTTATCTCTGGATTCTGCACAGGCGAATATCCAAAGCTGATTATTACATCAAGCAGAGCAAAGACCTTGTGGAGTTGTGAATGTAGTCATTTACTGTTGAGGTCCTTACGCGTGTCTGTCTTTTGTGTTTGTGTAGGTGCTAAAGTCAATTAAGAATGCAAGCCAGTTTCAGGAGAATTTAAGATACAGATTTTGAGTACTGTTTCTTCACTTATAAGGTCTAATACACCTGAGTGAATATGATGTTATTCATTCATGAACTGTGTCCTCTATGATGAATAATTTGTCAATAATCCAGTCAAACCGAGAGACTGGGTTCTTGTAAGTAGAAAGGCTCTGTGAGTGAAGATAAAAAGCAAGGCAAAAGCAGCTGCTGCTGAAGAAAAGCCACGGAATAGTTGGCAAACAGTTCTTCATTTAATATGGATCAATGAGAAGTCATCTTCCACCAGGCTGGCAGAGGAGAGAAAGTTTCTTAATATAAGGAGTCGTATCACAAATAGGTGGTCCTTTTTACGTTCCAATATTGCACTTCCATCATCTCCAACATGCAGGGAAGAGCAGCTTATGGGCAAATGGGCAACTAAGTAATCCCTTGTCCTCCTCATGATTTTTGAATCTCATCTCTTTGAAGCAATCTTTAGGCATTTGTAGATGTGGGATATGGCTGCAGTATGTCAAATGTACTTATGGTTAAAGATTTTTCTGTAGGTTTTACCAATCATGATGTCCAAAACATTTATCTATTTGCTAGAAAAGAAATTTTTTTCATTATATGTGGGGCCAGACTCATGCATGCCACACTCTAGTGGCCATGTGCAAACTGGTGTTTTAGGTGGGTAAATAAATAACTGCTTAAGCAGATGAAAGGTGTTAGAAAGACAAACAGAAAGACTCAGGGTGTCTGGTTTCAGTATTAATGATTATAACTGTAGGCTTCTTTTGTTCCCTTCAGTTTGATGACCCTTCATTGAAGTGGGTGTGATAAAAGAGGTTATCTCTTAATTCAGATAATCTTTGTCTGTTTTACAGTGTGCTTCTACAATCATCACTGCCCATCTTAATGCCCAATTTAATGGGCACACAGGATATGCTTCAGATTTTGGAAATGTCAAGCAGCTGACTCAGGAGTTGACTTTTTCTATCCAGACAGTTAATAAAGACTGATTTATTTTGGAATTGACCTCCTGCTTTACTCTAAATCCATACTGATTACTGAGGTTTGACTTCCAATATCATAACAGTTTTGTGTATCTGATTGTACAGTAAAGGGCAAGGTGTGTATTTTGAGACCCAAGCTTAGATTCAAAGGGGTGAGAGTGGCTCCCTCTGTGTAAAAGCTAAAGTTTTTAATTTTTTTTTTTTTTAATAGAGGAGGCCACGTAGTCTAAAGCAAGCCTCTTTCAGCAGAAATGTTTGACAACAGCTCTTAAAACATATTTGCAGCTTTGAAAGCCCTTGGCATGGGACTAAAGAACTGGAATCTTCAGCAATGGCTGGGTCACAGATTTTCTCAACAGCTCAAGAATAGTTTCTCCTGACCTGGCAACCCTACCCACTCAAGCAGACTGCTGAAGAGCCTGTTAGGTTCTTTCTGCCTGCTTTATCAATATCAGTAACAAAAACCCTAAATAATTTGGAATTATATGACAATTTACATGCTGATAAATATTGAGATAGAATGGACTCCACCTGGCTCCTCTTACAACTGAGATGAGATGGCTGTGATGACAGTATTAAGCATGTTTGTGCATGTGTGTTTGTATATTCACAAAACAACAGGGCTAAGATGTTATTTATGAAATTCAGGCAGAAGACATGTCTTTGTGAGAGTTATTTCTGTCTTTTTAACTTGGATTCGCATTTGAAAGTGTTCACATAAATTATCTTTTCAGGTCTGCTTAATCCATATATTCTCTATCTCAAACAAATCTCTTACCTGACTTTGAAAAAATAAACCACATGTCATAGAAGAAAAGAACCTGAGCAGGAAAAAATGATGCCATGTCTACTATTCATTCTCCTGAGGAATATCCATAGAGAGCTATGGAGACTCTCTGGGATTCCAAACCTTTCCCTACAAGTTGACTAACAAATAATAAATGAGACATCCTCATCTGAGATCTGTCTCTCAGGCATGCCATTGCCAATGTGTGCTCAGGGCAGTCTGCATAACAGTTGCAAGTATTAGGAAGAGAGCTGAGAGCACTGTTTGTAGTTTTGGGCAGATGGAGCATCCTAAAATATGCTTTACTTCAGTCCAGAGAATATGTAGCCTGGACATTAGCTTGCCAGCTCAGTCCAGGGGACACTTTTCAGTGTGAAACCAGGATTTTCCAGTCAAAGCTTATTTGCACAAGTTTGAATCCTTTTTATTTTTAATCACTGCTACTTTCTGCTTTCTTGCTCCCATGTAACACCTGCTTTCTTGCTCCCATGTAACACATTTTTTTATCAACAGCAAATGGGAACACTTCACTGATCACACTGTTATTTCTAATTTTAGTGATGTCTTTGTACTGTGATTGATGTGAATAATATGTTCAGCATGATCTTGTGCCACAGATTGTCATCAAAAGAGATTTCCTTCTGAAGAGTCTTTGGCTTGCCTATAACACTAGACATTTTTTCTCAAAAATATTAAGAAGCTCCTTTAAGGCCAAGGCTAAAAGAGAGAGATCCTGAATTTTTACTGCAGGGACACAACTAAAGTGTCTGAAGCAGGTTTCTCCTACTACTGATAAAGTTGGGCAAGAGTTGCCACTGTGACTGATTCCAAATGAACTTCTATTACTGTTCCCCAGCCACAGACTGCCTTTACAACCTTATATGCGCTTTTGTGTCCAGGTACACCTGCTGTTAACAAATTGCTCTGCCCAAAGAGCAGCCTAGAATGACTCTACAGTTGAGATATATGAGACCCTTTGAAATGAATTAGTAGTCATGGAAATTAATTTCTTGTCTAGTGAAAAAGGCCAATCAGCTAAAGGAATTTTTTTTCCTGTGTGTAGAAATCAAGGTAATAAAGTCTACTTTGCAGGAATGTTAGTTCCATATAAGTTTGAACTGTCCTTAACTGTCCTTAACTGTCCTTAACTGTCCCTGTGGGTATTTTTTTGTTATTTTGTGAATGAAATTTTTCAACTGGCATTTTGTTTTTCTTCTTCCTGCCTTGAAAGTAGTCTAAGAGATATGGAAATTGTGCTATGAATTATTCTTCACTTTTGCACAAAAGAATTGAATAATTTTACTGTGGTTTTGGTCTTTGTTCTGCCTTCTTTTCTATTAAAAATCAATATTAAACAGCTGTTTGAATTGCATGAGTGGTACTTCTACTTTAGTTCAAGACACTTAAACTGTGTTTAGTTATTCCTAGGGAAGGAAGGCATTTTTTCATGAAATCTGTAGGAATGGACCGACAGCATTTTTTAAATGTAAGACTCTTTATACAAATTTTAAATTTGAAGGAGGGGGGGGCGGATTTTGTTATATTTGGTCCCATGGCTTGTTTTGGGCTTATTCAAAATTCATTACTTTTTTTTTTTTTTTTAAAAATGCTGGGGCTGATACATTTTTGAGGCATTTCTTCATATAGTGCTATTGATACTTTGTCTTTATTGAAATTTCTCATTCCAGACCAGTATTTGGATTTCCTTCATCAGTGATTATCTGGCTCAGATAGCCTTAGGACCATAGTTTTTCTCTCTCTTATTAGGTTTCTCTGCCTTTCTTCAAAATCCCAGCATTCCATTTTGTATGCTTTAATATTTCTCTGCTTCATTCTCTCTGTGTGCTGCTCTGCATTTTTTATTGATTTTATTTCTTGTGAAAAGTAGAAAATATTAAAGCTGTCAGCCATCTTTTGTGCATTTCACAGATAGTCTGTAGGGACTCTGAAAGCTCTGTGGAGTAAATAGATGCCCTGCAAAACAGTCATTTCAAGCATGCTTGTTTTCTCTTTCACTGGCTCTTTATATTGTTAAGTTTACTTCATAATTGCATTGACAAACTCATAGGTTTTTTTGTTAGTTCAGTGGTTCATCCTCAATGATGTGCTAGAATTATTTAATATCACAAAACTTATGTGTAATTACTTCATATTTTTTAACTGAAAATTGAAGTTCTTGCTTTTTCTGTGTATTGCAGTAGGGAGTAAGTTAAATGACAGACAAATGACACGTGGTTCATAGGACAAAGTCTGCTTTTGTATTCCTTCTGGACTGATCATCCATCATGGGTAATATTTAGTTATTTCTCTGGAAAGATAGAAGTAGCTCCACTGTTTGAAATGCAGACTTGGAACTACTGGGTTTCTAATGAAAGAGATTTTGGACCAAATTTGACCAGTTTGGACCATTTAATGCTGATGGGGAGATGTTAGTTGCAAAAGTACATACAATGTGTTCTGTGAATCTTTCCACATACTCTGTAAATAAGATTAGATGTATTACAGAGAAGTGAATCTTTGAGATCTGTGGGATTAGGAGATTGGCCTGTGACTTCAAAGAGAACTAAATGTGTTTGAGCATCTTGCCTTTGACATTATTTTGGGAATGCTTGCATGGCCAGGCAATGGTCATTACAAATCTTTGAGAGCAGATATTGGCCCAAGTTCTCTGCCTTGTTTTAGGGAGGTTTGCAGCTTTCAGTTTGCTTATCAGCAGAGAAGTGAGATTCTGTTCTCTGAACTAAGGGTATTAAGATTTGGAAAAACTTGTGAAATATGTGTAATTTTGCAGAAGACGTAGAAAAGCTACATCAGAAACCATTAAGAAAATGATGATTCAGAGATGTCTGTTGTGGCTTAACCCAGAACTATTTGAGACACCACAGCCCCAGTGAGTAGGTTTTATGCTGTTTCTCTAGGTTTTGTACTGTTCAGTGGCTGATGACTCCACTTGGCTTCAAGTGTTTTACTTCACTTTTAGACAATGGACAGCATTCGTGAGGGGAGTGCTCATTCTACCTTCATCATTCCCTGACAGCAACAAGGCAATCTGAGCATTTGGCAATGACATAGTAATTTCTTGACCCTCACAGCAAATTTCCCAGGGACTTTAGAGAGGCCACGGTCATGCAGACGTGTCAACTTCTATACTGTAAGGCAGCATCTTGCTGTGGACTCCATCTACAGCACAAAAAAATGACTTATTACTGTGCTGTCACTATCAGTATCTGCTCTGTGGTCACTTCCCAAGCTTAAGAGAGAATGTTCTTCCTTCTTTTGCTTTTTATCCAGTACAGGCCATCCCACAATGACTGTCCTCATGACAATGAAACATTGCCTTCTGGAGTACAAGGAAAATTCAACTGAGTAAAAAAGTCTTCCTCTTCCTGCACATGAGGCCTTAAAAGCACCTAGCACCGTGGGATCATCCTTAAGTCAATTTTCTGCAGGCTGCTCAGTACTTTATTGCTGGTGTGTCCCCAAGGGACTCCACTCCTGACATGAGAACCCTGTGTGTGCAGAGGCTCAGCAGCTTTGAGTTTTTCAGCAAGGCCACTGGAGAGCTCTTGAGAAAGAAACTTTGCTGAGCACACAGGCAGCTTCTGGGGTGGCAGGGATGACAGGAAGCTCTACCTCAGAAGATGGAAAATTCCAATTCTCTCTGTTCCCTGAAGTATCTTGCCTGACAGTAACTTCTCTCATATGTTATTTGCAGGTTGCCAATGCTTTCTGGAAGTCTAGAGTCAGCAGACTTGGTTTTCATGTGATGTTTACATACTCTTCTTATCAGCTCAGGTATTATTTCACTTCCTTATCTTGAATGTGCTTGGTACATGAAGTTATCTGACCTCTGTTCTTCCTCCCTCCTCCTGCCTTCTTTTCTTGGCAGCTGTAATTTCTACATTTTCTTTCCATGATAAACTTTAGTAATTTAATTTCTTTTTTTCTTCAGTCCTGTTGTAGTTTGCACAGGTTTCTACTTGCCTGTAAAATTATTCCTAAAATTTCAGTTGTCCCTACGGAAATGTGGGTCTTGGCCTTAATATCTATTCCTAATGTATAGCATGCATAACTGACATTTACATGTGACTTAATGATTTGTAGGATCATATGACAGAGAAATTGTGGGGCAGGGAGGGTGTCATACTCTCCTTTATTTTTTCCAATTACTTCTGACTGTTGCCATGTATTTCTACTTGTCTGGTTTTAAATACCTCTTTAATGTGCTCAATGTGTAACCTAATTTAATAACTTTCACTGTTTGAAAAATATTTCTTTCTTTTTTCCTAATAAGAAGCTCAACTTTTCCTTTCGCACTCTTTTTCTTTACCTATTTTTGCATTATCCAAGAAAAGCTTTGTACTGTCATATACTGAAACATAAATGTCAATTTAAAAGCTCTGCAGATAGGACCACGCGTTTTCAGTATCTGAAAATTAGGTGCCTGAGGCTATATTCATTTTGTGTCAAATTCCCTAAGTTCATTTGGATTTTTATGTCTATAGAAGGAGGCTCAATTTGCTTTTAGTATTGAATGTTACATATAGTACATGGCTAGAAAAGACTGTTCTGATCCTTGCCAGAATCCCCGCATTTAATATATCCACAGAACACACTTTTGACCAGTGCTGGAATGGAAAGCTCCTCACTTCAATAACCAGCAGGAGCTCAAATCTTTTTCAGTGGCTGCTTCCAGAGTAGATTCTCGCTGTAACCTCTGCCTCATTTTGTTCCTAGATGGATGAGTGTACAGCTTGCTGTCATCAACTAAGCATTGTTCTTTTCCATGTACTTTCCCAAGTGATGCAATTTCACAGGCAGTCTGATCTTGTCATTATTTTGTGTTAGTCCAAATTTTATTTCAGTGCCACGTTCCTAGGCTTCATTATAATTTTACCTGGTAATGTTAATTGTGCAAAAAGCTATTGCAAAAACCACAGTTCCAATTAGGATGGCAATTTATTACAGGCTTCATAGTTTGGCTGGTCCTTGGTAAGTGTAGTATAAATCTGTCATCAGCTTTGGTACCAGCAATGTGGAGTGTCCCTGGAGGCTGCAGGCACCTGTGCCTCCCTTTTCTTCATAACAAGATACTGTGAATCTCCAGCCAGGTGCCATGTAGGTGCTACCTCCCAACACTGCTGCACTCTTGCTTTCCCGACCCTACGCCCATTTCTCTGACTACCCAGGACACCCATTTATCAGTGCTGTCTTTCAGCATTTAATTTTCATCCAGTTCTCTGCTATCAAATTTTTATCATATTTTAAGCCATCTCAATACATGAATGTGAACACTTCATCCAAAACTCTTGTACAGTTTCTGGATGGAAGTTTCCCATACCTGTTTTTGGTTTTGTCTTTCAAAAATCACTTGTTTTAGTAGCTGTTTAACCTGACCTTGGTATCTTGGTATTTTGTGGTCTTGTGGAGTTTTGTTGTTGTTGCGGTTTTTTTGTTTGTTTGGGGTTTTTTTTGTTTGTTTGGGGTTTTTTTTGTTGTTTGTGGTGAGGGTTTTTTTTTGTTTGATTTGGTGTGTTATTTTTTGGTTGGTTGGTTTCTTTGTGGGTTTTTGGTTTGGTTTTTTTTTTTTGGCTGGTTGGTTGGTTGGTTTTTGGGGTTTTTTGTTTGGTTTTTTGTGGTTTGTTGTTGTTGTTGTTGTTGGGGGATTTTTGTGTGAAATGGAAAGTATTCCCTTGTGACAGGAGAGAAATTTGTCTCTGGCTTTTTCTCAGCCATAAGGTGAAGTTATATGACATATTTCTGGGACTTGTATTTTACTAACAGTAATTGAATTTTTGTCTGGGTCTGGAATGCCTCTGTTACTGGGATTCCTTTCACTCCTAGCCCTCTTAGAAATCTAACTGTCTTGAACTCTCTATGCCACTGATTTATTTCCTTTTGTCATGCTATAAAATTTCTATAAACCTGGCTTGTAATTTATTTTCCTATGTATCAATGTCTTTCTTAATTACAGTAGAATTTGTATAATTTATTTTGAACCTTAAATAGGAAGAAATATTTTTTTAGATAAAATTTTTAATTCTGTTGTTCTTAACCTTTTAACTGAAGGTTCCCTTCTCTGTCAGCTTCTTCTGCTCACAACGGAAAATTCTGGCAACATGTATTTGGGCAGGTACACTTATTGTCTGTCATGACATGGATTTTTTTTCTGGTTTTGTGTTTCCTTTCCTCCAGTTTTCTGCCATACCTGGCACACTTAAGCATCAGATAACAAATAAGCTGCAAAGTGGGATCATCCCTGGTTTTTTTTTTTTTTTTCTAAGACATGAAAGTGGGGGAGGTAGTCAGGCTCAGCAGTCAGGCTTTGATTTGTATGCCACAGATACATGCATGGAGCATGACAGGGCTCTTGGAGCTGGAGGCAAATGCAGGCTGCAAAGATCCTGGGCAGAGCTCTGGGGATGGAAGGGTTGGCTTCTGGAGAGCAGTGGCATCACTCCCAAGCCACAGTGTGTCCAGAAAACTGCTGGGCAAATGTGGCCATGGGGAGGCATGGCCTAGGTGTGCAGGAGGAGGGATGCATCAGTTCTATTCAACCCAAGATCCCCGCGGTGTTTAATTTGGTTGGTTGGTTTTCAAAGGTGAAGAGAAAGATGAAGAAAACAGCTGTGACACCATCATGGCACAAAGCTCAAACCCCCACACTGTGACAGCAGTGTTTACCTTCCCGGGGGTTTGTGATTCCATTTAGAGCATCTTCACACAGGTAGATGATATGGATGAGTGGCATTTTGCTGGGCTGAAGTAATATCAAGAAGAAATTGAAATACTGGGAAGTCCTCTAGGAGATGCTAAAATGCCTGCACCAGGTTATCTTTCTGGTATGCTGATCTTGGAGGGTCTCTATGTAAGGAGAGCCCATGCTGGGGTCAGGATACCCTGTGATTTACCCAGAAAGTGCCTCTGATAATTTCATTCCCCATGCGACTAAACAACAGCATAGTCTATCCTGGGAGTTATCCATGGGAAGGAAGGGGTTGTTATTAAACACAGGTTAATTGCTTCTTTTTTTGAAGGACAGAAATAGGGGCACTTCCAAGAGTCAGGAACAGCTCAACAAGAGGGATTAGAAGTATCCTATCATTATATGTTTTGGCGTATGCAGAAGTGAAAAATAAAAGTTCTTGGATGTGGCCCAGTTTAATTTGAGGTCAGAGAAGCTCTATATTCTTCCAACATATCTATTTTAATTGTATTATGAAAAATATTCCTGCAGGTTTGGCCACTTTGTGATCAGACCAACCTGTCTGTAAAATATGTCATCCATTTAAGGGTTTTTTTAAAGGAAGAAATGTGCAAATAAACAGCTCTGCTTTCTTTAGCTCTCTAAAGTACAAAACCAATTTTATTTTAAATTTTCAAAAAGAATTCTTTCTCTCATGTGGGACCTTCTCTGCCAAACCAGGCACCTCAGCACAGTTAAAGACAGAAATCTTTCCAAATGCTTCTAGACAGCTTGAAGTGAGGTTGTTTAGGTGCCATGTCTTTTGTTATAAAATATTATAGAAAGAACTCTGATGGGGAAGAAAAACTCTTAGGTTTTTTTCCAGAGGAAATGCCTTTACATAAACACTGATTTGAGTAGGAGGGTCCAATGAAAAAATACAAATTGTTGATATTTTTAAACAAATACTTACAACAGGTATTTTAGCAGGACTGTAAAAATATAAATCCATTCATTTGCCACCTGCAAAGAAATTGTCTGGTTTTATTTTTAATGCCTATGGGTAGGTAGCAGGAAATTTTCATTTGGAAACTCTGTAATTGTGCTGAAAAAAAAGACTGAAGTAGCACTCATATAATTATTTCTAACAATCCTAAAGGTTTTGCATCCCTGTTCCTTGACTTGAGGAACTCAAGATTACTTGACTTGCTGCTTGGATTCTGTTTGGTTTTCTTGGGTTTTTGGTTTTTAATAATAGGGAGGTGTATTGAGTGTAAACCATCAATGCCAATCACTCTTCAGCAAACTTTTCCATTAGTTTGACAAAAATGTTCATGGTTTTGTAGTGGTATGATTTTAAATTATTTGGTTCTGTTTAATATCAAACAGTTGGCCTTTTTACCTTTGTCTTTTAAAGTTCTCATAGTTAAGAAAGAGACAGTAAATCAGCATCCACTGAGTGCAAAGAGACATTTTTGCCAGATTTATACACCTACTCCCAGACTTTCTGTGCGAAGAGGATCTTGGCTCTCAAGGACACCTGCAAAATGTTTCCTAAAGTGAGACAGCTATCGATGCACTAGAAAGGGAGAAATACCAGTTGGAAACAATTCTCCAGTAATGTAGTCTGAAAAACTGCTGAATCTGATCCCTCCATAGCAAGCTTCTGGGTAACACACTACTCAGTGCAGTCTTCATTACCTGTGTGGTGTGGCAAATAGAAGGACAGTGGTAAGGCAAGATACACAAATACCAAGTGTTTCCAGGTCTCAATGGCTGCATGTGATCAGTAGAAGGATGACAGATTTTGCCAGCTCATGATGTGAACATGAAAACTTGCTGAGGTTTGGTTTGGCCAATCACTGTTTGAAACAGACTTGGGTAAATACATTTTGCAAAAGTGGCTTTTATTTGCCCAAGCAAGAGACAGATGTTTTGAGTTTTTACCAATTACAGGCCTAGAGTGTAAAAAACTCTGGGTTGCTGGTTCTGAATTTGACCCTTCCATTCATAAGAGAAGGACTGAGCTCTCTGAGAATATCCTAACACATGGAAACCAATTATTTGCTCTAAGTTTAGCTCCACAGGCTATCAAAAAAGTAAAACAATACAACACACTCTGGCTTCAAGGCATGTAAAATAAAACAGTACTCTATACACAGCGTGAAGAATATGTTTCAGGAGAAAGGCAGCACTTTAGTATTTGACATTAGTAAATAAACATTGTGGTAAGTTTGACCAAGAAAGACTGTGTTTTTTTCATTCCCATGGGATGAATATTATTCTTTTATGCCACTGTTTCACTAACACTACACCATAAATGATACTCCAAGATAATCAGCCAACAAAGCATATTTTAATTGTCATGAAAGAAAGGCAGCATTGCAGTGTAAATACCAAAGCTTGTAGGTGAGCTGCATGGAATGGCAGTTCCTGGGTTCCAAGGTCATCAGCTTACTCCGTGAGCAGAGGTCTCTGCGTGCTGGAGAATGTGGAGGCAAAAATGCTGTCTCATAGAATTACTGCTGTGTTTGAGAGGAGATCTGGGGCAAGTGGGTTGTGCAGAACTGTAAGGACACTTTCATTCCTGGAAATTTCTCTGCCCCATCTCCATCAGAGCATGGGGAAGCTTAGAGGTCCAGGGTGACATCCCAGAGAGATTTGCCAAGAGCTAGACAGGCTGGCATTTGGGATGCATCCATAGCCTGCATCACCATCCATTACCTGCTACTTGGGACCAGAAGAAGGATGGATACCCAGAGATCCCAGTCACCAGGAAGCTGCAGGAATATGTACCTCTGTTACCACTTCACAGGCACAAAACTGGGCTAGAAAATCTGGACAAAGTACTCTCACCCTTGTAGCTCCCTTTGATGTGCAGGGAATTAATTGCCCATGGGTCAGCAACATTTTCAAGCAGCCTTATCGTGAAGTGCAGCTCTAATGGTAGACCAGGGTCATCTGCCTCTCCCAGGCTCCCTGTTCATTTGCGCAAGGTCAGGCAGTGAGACAATGCAGCTGCTGGCAGCTCTGATGCCTGGAAAGGAAAGATATGGGGCTTCAACTTTGAATGCTGAGCACTGTCATTTAGAAGGACTTTGTCCTCCCCCTTTCATGAAGCCAACCAACTTGCTCTATTAAGAAAAAATGTTACTGTATTTTTTAAGGAAAAAAATCCTTGCTGACCAAATGACTTTGCCTGTGTTCTGCTAGCTCAAATAACATTGCTGTGTGGAAAGTGATCAGCCTTGCAGTTTTAATAATATGTGAACTGCAGCTTTGCTTTGCAAGTGGATGGAGCTGTAATAGTGTCTGCTAAAACTGTTCCTGCCAGAACAAACACCAGGAGAGATTTCTTTTCCATATACCAAAGTCTCACTTTAACACTTGCCAGGGAACACTTCCCTTCTTCTGTCTTCTGCCTGTGCTGGACAAATAAAGAGGGCACTGCAGTACTGGAGGACTACCTCAAAGGTTGTGGGCTGCAGTCCTTAATGCAGTGTTCTCTGTATGTTCAGAAAAGGCTTTACTCTTTCATTTCAGCACTTTTATAAGACCTTAGGGCTGGGGCCTGCATTCTTCTACAGTAAGCTCACAAAATTGGATTCCCTTCGGACTTGCAAACCTTGGCCACATTCATATTTTATGTGAGCCACTCTGCACAAATGATTCTTCTGGTGTTTATTTTTCTTGATTTGAAATAATTCTTATTTCCCTCTGAGGAAACCTCTCCTTTTAATGGCTGCTAGCTGTAGCATGCTGGCAACTATCCTCAGGTCTTCTCCCATGGCTCTGTCTCATCTCATCCATCACCTCCAGACATGAGGTCAGAGGTTACATGAATTAGAGCAAAAAATTTATGCTTGTGAAGAACTGAATAGTTTTGCTTAAAATGCTGTCCTGAGGTTAGCTATTCAGGCCTCCTTGGCTCAGGTGGTCTTCTCTCCTGTAGGAATAGAGACCCAAAATTTCCCAGTGGTCAGGTCATAGCTTTGGGCATACTGATAGCAAAAGTACATGCAACTATACTGACTAATGATAATTAGGAGATGCTCTTTGCAGTTGTGCCACTGTATTTATCTATGGGGTTTTTTGGGAGGTGTATATGTATCTCTGTGTGTGTTTGTAGTTACAAATGTCTGTTAAAGTGAGATGAGAACCTGGATCTAGATCTGTCCCTCACAGCCCCTTTGCCCCTCCAAAGCTGCACCCAGAGTCTGGATCCAAGCCCAGGAGTAATTGCAGAAGAAGTTGGTTCTTTCCTCTCACCAAGATGGGGAGTAGTCAGGAGCAGCAGTGAGCTAATGGTATGTTTCAGACTTACAGATGGATGGGACAGGCTATTCCCATAGATTGATACAAATTCAAAGTACTATTTTCCTTTGATTATGAAATTTGCACCTATAGCTTACTTTTGAGTCCTCCAACCCTGTTTCAAGATGTTTACTTTCCTTCAAGGAAAATCTCACAGTCCTTCAAGGACATGAAGCTCTGAAAGAGCATTTTGCAACCATGCAAAACACCATAGTATTCTGGATACCAACCAGGAGCTTTGCTTGAGTAGCCATTGCGCTTAAAGTGAGGTATAGTCATTTCTCTTTGATTTGACTTGCAGTGATGACCCTTAGTGACTATCCTATATTATCTGAGAATATACATACAAGCCTTCCAGAAACATATGGGACTCATTGTCAAGTCTTTGATAAGATTTACCAGTCACTATCTTGCAGGAAAAAGACACTTGTGATGCTTGACGGGATAAGAGAATTCCTGCCATGATCTGATATTATTTAATCTGACTATGAAGATTCCCATTCTCACTTCTGATTTTTCCTCTTATTTTTTCCCCATGACTTGTAGTATTTTTTTTTCTTTTTTGTCATCTGTCATCTGCCAATAGACAGATGTTTATGTCTGCTAAGCTGCTGTTGTGGAACACAGACACTTATCTAAATTTAATATTACCTGTTTTCACCTAAATATTGGAAGACAACCTGAATCAAACTAAACATTGACATCTAATGTCAACTAACATCAACTTTCTACGTCCTGTAGTCTGGTCACATGCAGAGATGCTTTTGTTTGTCACTAGTCATACTGCTCTCTCCAATGTCTTTGTGCTTGATTTGTGAAAATCCATGTAGTCAAAAAATGTTACAAGGGAAGCATCCTGTCAATATCTAGATGCAATGCAACAAACACTTGGAAGATAAGCATGCACACTCAGGAATTGGTGGTCAGCTTCTGGTTCCACTGAAGCTTCTGATGTTCATTGAAGCTGCATTTGAAACAAATAACCTTGTACGTTTTTAAAGGAATTGAAGGTTTCTTAAGCTGAAATGCAGGTTAACAGAGGACAGGGATTGGTAGTATTTACACAAGCTGCCCAGTAGAAGGAATTTTTGATTTTTTTTTTAAATTTTTTTTTTTAATGATCCAGACAGATTTTGTCTTCCTTTGAACTGACAGAGTGGCCTTGAGAAGGTGAAGAAGACCTATCAGGTTACCCATAGCTGAACAATTGCAGAAACATCTTTAAAATAATTACTAGCTTATATGAGGTGGAATTTACAATACATTGTTTTATTGACCCAAATTACCTCTTTAATTATCTCTTTTTAAGAGAGAAGTTTGAGAAAACTATGCTATTGTAAATCTCATCATTGTATGAGGACAGTGCTGGAGTATTGCCATGGTACTTTGACACATTATCATCCTAATAAATGATCCAAGTGTTGAAATTCAGTGTGGAGTGATGGCCTTTGTAAAACTTTGCCATGTGTTTCAGCCCTTCTGGAAAGCACAGTATTGTCTGATGGTATGTCACTTGGAGAGGAATAGAAGGACACAAGAGAAAAGAGAATATGGGTTTTGTATGAGCTATGATATTTAAACTAAAGCTATAGATGAAGAAAAGCTTCCTTGTAAACTTGTATGATTAAGACCCTTACTGTTTCTAAATCCTTTTTCTTGCTTTATAACTTTGTGATAAAAAGCGTTACCATTGGTTTCAGATTTGTGTAATAATTCTAGTAGCCGCAGAGAGAACAAAATGTTGTTTATTTACTTGTGAAACAAATTATGCCCCTTTGCAAACTTCACTGTATAATTTGCACTGGATTTGTTGTTTACGAGCATGTGCACGCTAGTTTAAGTACTCCATTTTCCCTGGAATTACAATTGCCATACAAGTGGCTATGGCTTTAGTGAAACAGTTGCAGCTCATTATATCTCCCAAAATCAGAAATAATTTGTCACAACCGTGCAGTCAGTGCCTATAATAAACAAAACATATCATCAGAATAACGGGATGATGTTACAGTAACGAGCTCTGAGTATTTTTGAGTGTGATTCAATAACATAATAGATTTCTCCCCATTTATCACTTGTGGTTCATTTTGTTTGCCAAATACAGTAGTCAGTTATTGGTTACGCTGATTGCCTACCAAGAGGATGTTTCTTTGAAATGTACCCTTCATGTTTTCACTTACTTTCTGTGTGTTTGCATGCTGGTTTTATATGTATTTTCCTAGATGCGACATATTCAGCACAGCCACACTTGCAACCAGACATGTCATAACTTCTGCTTACATTTGTGTTGGTGTCAGCCTCACCCTGCTGAAAAATGCATTGTGTGCCTCCAAATAATAGTGTTTGGAAATCTGACCGAGACTCACTACAAGGCTCTCTCAAAGCTGATGCTAAAAACTTGCAGAGTTATCAGTTCACATCAAGTGAAAAAAGCCGAGCTTTGCCCTAGTTGATTATTAAATGTGCTGATGGTGATCTCTAAGGAGATCTAGGCAGCTGCTTTCTGTTGATCATACATTATCACCTCAATTGAGCCTAAAGGGGGAAATCTTATTCGGAATGAAATTGTGTCTATTAAGAAAAACACTATGAAGATTTCACACCAAAGAAAATCTTCCTCACGGTGGTTGTTTCCTGCCTCATTCCATAGGAGTGTCTGATGGGATGATGGTGTCCTCTTCCAGATCTTGGTACAGAGGTGGCTCTGGTGCTGTGCAACTCCCGGCTAACATGGGGAGTAAGCCTGCATAGGTGAAAAGACCATATCTACCCCTTACACACCTGGTCTCCTCACAAATTCTTCTGGAGGGCAGTGGAGAGGCTATTAATTTAATCCTGCACTGGGATTCATGGGTTACAGGTACAAAAGCTGGCCTGAAGGCTAGTCTGACCCTCCAAAGCCTCAAATGCATCCTTCAGCTTTGCTTTCTTCCTGCCTTGTTCCTCACTGCTATCTACTGATCCACGCCTCTGGGATCCCAGTTTCTGTGTCTTTGTACCTCAGAAAAGCCCATGCAGGGTGTCAAAACTACTGCTATAGACTTTCTTCCCTGGGGACTAGGTTTGCTGTGATGGGTTATAAAGGATGGATGCTATGGCTCTTAAGGAGGAGTATTAAACAGGCGAAAAATAAAGGCATGAGTGCTTCTGTATATTGGCATGTGTGTAGGAAAGACATTAATGGTCTTTGCATCTCTTATTTGAGGAAGTATTGCTGTGTCATGGGCTCAACTGATGCTCAGCCATGCCTTCCCGTTGCCCTCAAACACTAATGCCACCTGAGCATCTAGCCCAGCTTTCAAATCTTTTGCATGTTTCCGCTACCAATGCATAAAATAGCTTTTCTCAAACACTGTTAGAAATGCGATGGGTGTGTAGGCAAGTCCAGTTTTCAGAGTGTATTGATGTTCACTGCTAACAACTGCATCACATGTGGTAAAGGGGGCAGAAAGAGAGAGACAAAGGAGCTCCTCGGATATCAGTTCGGTTTCTTGGACACCAAATAGGGCTTTCTGGTGTTTTGCCTTCTGCCCTTGTGTAGTTTAGGTTTGCTGTCAATGAAAGTGCTGACATTACTCCAGGAGGGCTTGTTTCCAGTTGTGCATATGCTGATGGATGAGATTGAAGGAGGTCAGCTCAGCTTTATCATGTCCCTCAACAGTGTCTGTAATGAGGCAGGGAGGAACAAGCTGGGAATTCAAGGAGCAGAGGTTTTTCTCTCTGCTCTTTGATGCTTGGATGCAAATATCAGAGGAAAATAAAAAGCTGTATAAACAGAAAGCACTTTTCAGGCACTTACACCACACCTTTTTGCTACTTCTATCTTCTTATGCTCCAGATCTGCAGGAGGCACAACATTAAAAATAAAACTCACTGGAGAAAAGGTGGAGGGGAGCATTTGTAACATGCTTCTTTTTCTATGAAAGCAAATAGTAAGCAGGCAGAACTATCACTGGTGGGATTAAAGCCATACTGGTAGCAGTGCCTGAGTTGAACTGCCTGGGGAATAAGACATATAAAATAAAACAAAACTTGTGTCATCCCAGGTGATCTTCTCTTTAGGACCACTTCTCCCTTTCTGTCTTATGGTGCTTGGTACAGAGAGCCAGTCCTGCTGCTGCTTTTTGGACTGTCAGTCTGTCTTCTCTCTCTTTTTCTTCTAGGTCATGTGGTTCTTTCTTAAAAAATTAATTTAATTTAATTTAATTTGTTTGTTTGTTTGTTTTTGAGGACTTTGCACACTCCTATACAGGAATAGACCATCTCTGAAAACAAAAGTATGTGGCATTAGTTCTTCAGGGTTACAAACATCATTTTTTGTATCATGGATGTGGGTGACACCACTATTTGCACATATTCTTTGTCACTTTTTTTGTGGCAAATCCATCCTGGCCTTGTTAATTTACAGGGGGTAACTTTTTTTTTTTTTTTGGGTGGTTTGGGGCTTAAAAGAAAATAGGGTAAGAGTCCCACGATACTGATTTGTTATATACAGAAAATTTTTTTAGGGATCCTGTGAACCCCTTGTTTTACAGCTTTCTTAGGCACAGGTACTGTAAGTACCATTGAAATAAATTTCAAAGAAAACCAGCTACGCTGTAGTTAATTTTTCTTCTCACTTTATTAGTGTGACCATGGATAAATAGACTTGTCACTGGTTTTAAAGAAGAATGCTGAAGAATTCAAAGGAATGGGTGGTAAGGAAAGTAATTTTAAGGGGTCCTTTCACTGTAAATCTGGGCATGTTTACTGAAAATAACGTCTAATGCAATCACTGTCCCTTTAAATACTTGGTAATCAGTAGCTGGAGCAAAGAATGTAGCACAAATGCTCTTCAAAAGCAAATGGAAGAATGGTTAGACCCCAGTGTGCTCCATTACAATTACCTTTAGGAAGATGCGTTGTAACGTCTAGCCAACCATGTTCTTAAAATAGTGGACACATGACTTCCTACCATTTCCTCTCACACAATTGGAATTAGCACCTGGCTTTTAGTAATGAGGGAGAAAGGAAGCTAACACAGATGGGAAAAGGAGAATGCTGTGAAGACATTCCAGATGTTATGACCTTATTTCCCTTTTTCCCCCCAATTTCTGTCTGTGGAACACAGTCACCTACAGAAATCTCCTACTAAGGGACTCAGGACAGCAACAGCAGGAATATTTTCCAGGATTTCCTCCAGTTGTGCTTGCTGGTGCCCCCTTTTACACAGAGATCAGTGCTGCACATCAGGTCTGTGCCTGTAGGTAACAGTTTGTATTATGCCTAGAAATAAACATTGCCACATGGAGGAAGCCTTTGTGTGGAGCAGCCGTCTATTTGGGTGACACCAGTTGCCAAGTAAATGTCATCGTGATTTGTTACTCATTATGTTGGGTCCCTGTGAAATATAAAGTTTTATTGAATGTCTCAGTGGTAATCTCCAGAATCCTCAAAGGACTTGGCAGAGTCAGCCAAGACAGTGTCTCTCTCATGGGAATGACATCCTGGAACAGCTGCTTTCCCCAGAAACTATGAAGACGTCACTTTTGAGTCGGAGGGTGAAAATTATTTGAAGAGGGGGGCCTTTGTAGCATTTGAGATGTCCTCAGTCTTGGGTGGGAAAGTTGGAAATTCTAAGACCTTGTGGTCTGCCGCACAGATCCCCTGCTCACAGACTCAGCTCACCAAGGAAAGGGAAAGAAACCTGACAGATGTGAAGCTGGCAAGGGAAATGAGGTGTGGCAAAGAGAATTCAAAAAAATCAAGAGAATTTAAATGTTTTTGAAAGATGGATATCTACAGTTTATGTTACTTCTCTGTATTTTTTTTATCTACAAAAGCATCTGGTTTTCAGAAGTGCTAAAAGGTCTGGATCACTACAATGACCTCAGACATTAAAATTTTAACATCAGGCACACCCTTTGGAAAAGCCCAGTCTTACTTTTACTCTGTAGGTCAGCCAGTGTCAAATATGCTATTTGGAGTAATTTATCCCCTTGTAGGCAGCAAAGTACCATAGTACTTTTTTATTAGTAGGTAGATCGAGGAAAGAAGTCCTCATGTTGATGGACTCAGGATTCAGCTTTCATTCATTTTGTATCCCTCTTGTATTCATATTTCTTCTGTTGACAGAAAAATATTTGCTTGTTGCTATGTGAAGAACTATTACACAGAAATTTGACTTCTGAGAAGGTTTTCTGGCCATCTGTGGTCAATCTAAACATCTGGTTGTGCTCCAAGAAGATCAAGTGGAAAGCCAGGTCCCCTGTTCTGCATTTAATTATTTCTAAGAAGTTACAATGGGTGCATTGTGCTGCAACCTTTGCAAGTGTCACTGGTGACCAGACTGTTGCAATACTATTTCAGCAATGCAATATGAGGCTACATCTGAGATCTATCTGTAAAATGCCAATGAAGAATTTGGCAGCTTGGTTTTGCTTTTGTTTCCAGGACACATTTCTCAGGGAACTCATGATGTAAATACTTGCTGTTCATACTTCAAGTTGCTGGGTAGAGTTTTCCTTTAGACAGCCTGGGATGTGTCTCTTGGCCAGCCATTGCTCCTTTCTGTGCTGGAGTGCTATGGCAGAGGTAGGAAGAATCTGAAGACTTATCTGGAAATACAAAAGAGGTTAAACCAAGAGTACTTCGCCATGAGGTTACCAGCCTTGGTCCTTGTAATGAACTCCGGATTTAAAAGACTAATTTATTGAACCTAAAAGTGTTCAAAGATCTGTTGATTTCTTAGCCTTTAAAGAGCATAGAGGGATTTGCCAGTGAGTCACCCTCAATAAAACTGTTGGATGCTTGAGTAATCTCCAGTCTAAGGAGGGTCAACATCACCTTTGTAAAAGGAAGCTCATCCACACAAACCTGGTATCGTTTTCCAAAGAGGCTTAAAGGCACATGGATAAGAGGCATTTAATTTGCCAATTACTGTTAATTTTTCCAGAGACTTTCGACAGACTTTTTTCATCAAAATCTTTTAAGGAACAGAACATGAGACAGAAGATCCTTAAACAGATATATAATTGCAAAAGAATCAGAAATGAGTTGTTTGAATAAATCACCAATTCTTGAAGGAGGATGATGTCAGCAGGTGGAATAAATGGTGATCAGTGGTAGGACCTTTTATGTTCAGTGAGCAGCAACATAAAAAATCTTGCTGATGAAACTAAATTACAGAAACCAGAAAAGATGAGGGACTTCTGTGAACAGTTGTAGAAGGATCTATTGGATGTCATTCAAGGTAGATAAAAAGAAGGTGATAAAAATAGGGGGTAAATGGTCTTAAATTAGCCTGTTAAATGGCAATTTCTGAGCTAACCATTACAGCTCAGGATTAAGATCATGGGTACAACAACAGATCCAAGAATATACCAGCTCAAGACAGGTCAAGGAAACATATAAAATGGCATGGTATAATGGGAGAAAAAACAGAGAATATAATTTTGCCATTCATTTAAATCCATAAGTCTATAAATTGATTTAGTTGGAAATTAATTGTTTTAGAACTGAAAAAGAGACAGAAGAGGTCAGCAAGGGTACAGAGCATCTTCCTAATGAGTTGTCGCTAAAGATGTCAGGGACACTCTATGAGGTCAGTGGAGTGGGACTGCCCTGGTGTGCTGGGCCTTTCCCAGGCTCAGCTGAGGCTATGGCTGAGGATAACTTCTATTTGTTTTAGACTTGTCCCAGAGAGCTGCTGTGAAAGGCACTCATTTTTACTGGATGTGAGGAAAAGGCTATAAAAATAAACAGAAGTGATTTTGTTGAAAGTATCCACTCCACTACGTAGTGGCAGAATCAACTCTTCTGTAAACACATCCAGTTACCTTTTTTTCCAAAATCTTTTTCTTAAAAGCTATTTTTTAAAATCACTTCTCAGCCACAATCTCACTACCATAAACAAGGAACATGTAAAACCTAGGAGTATTGTGTGAACAAGCTTTTACAATAGACTTCCTCACTTCCATACAAACCAGCAAGCTGCAGTTAAAGAAGTGAAGTTTTATCTCTTCTCATAGCAGAAAAAGGGAAAAGCTCATTGCAGTCAGCCATGCCTGGTGGATAGGAGAGACAGAGGATTAAGAGCTATTCGCAAGGTAAAATGCCATCAGTTATACTGCCGAGATCTAAAGTCCCAGATGTAAAGGGAATGCATTTCCCACTCCCTTTTTTTTCTTTTTTCCCAGCTCACAGCCTCCCACTTGTTTTTTAAATTAATTTTTGGCAGTAACATAACTCCTGGAATCCTGCCATTTACTCCTTTAAAAATTGCTTTTGAAAAGAGAGGGGGAGGCAGGGAGAAAGCAAGGGGTAGAGGGATATGAAAACCTAATGGAGCCATTTGCAAGGATACATAACTAACATTTTTTTTCTGCAAAGACAATATATAATTTGTTTTTGTGATTAGCCCATTTTTGTGTTAGGCCCTGTGAAAGAGAAGATGACTGTTTAGTAGAGATTACTGGTTATTTCAAAGTAGCAACAGGGCAGCAAGGCAGAACTAAACATATTGGTATTTTATGGGGTTTCCATAAAAGAAGACTGTCTGTGTAACACGATCATTCTTTGAATCTTTAAAGCATGAAATGTTTATAGTTAAAAAGATGCAACCATGGAAACACAACCATATTAAACTAAAGATTTGTCTTATTTTGGGTTTAATGGTTTCATGTTGCTGAAGAAAGGGCACAGCATCCTTATCCTGCCCCAGCAAGATATGCCATCTGTTTGTCCCTGACAGTGATTTGGGCTGGGTCTCAACCCATTTTCATTACTGACCCCTTTCAGCCAGCGTTGGGTCAGCTGGAATTGGCATAGTCTCTCTCTGCCCACTTCCTTGGTGTCCCATGGACCTGCTGCTGGCCTCATCTGGTGCCAAGCAGCAGCCCTGTGCAAGCTGGGTGACCGTCCTTCAGCAAGATGGGACTGGTGCAGGCTCTTGTGGCACTGTTTCCTGGAGGATGCAAAGTAAAAAATTATGGAAGGCCCTCTCTATGCCTGTGGATCTCTGCAGCTTTGAAAAGGATAGATATAAGGTAGATATAAAAGGATAGTTCAAGTGTGGAAGCTATATCTCTGGTCTCTCTGCACTCTTTCTGCTTCAGTGGGGAGACCTTGGAAGGGAGGATGTGTGTTGGCACCTTACTGACAAAAGCCAGGAGTATACTGCCAACATTGGGACCTAGTGATGGTGGTGAGCTTACAGTACCAACAGTCAGGAAAGGATAGCAGTGTCATCATCAGTCACTGCACTGTGCTTACCTGGAGTCAGAGTCCCAGTCCTTCCCCATATTCTGCTTCCCATTGTAGGGCTTTGCAGACTGCTGGCAAGGCCCTTGGCAGCTGCCTGCACTGCCATGCTGCTTTTCATTCAGTTCATCAGCTTCCTCTCCTAAAAACAGCTCTCTTACAATTAACACTGATGTTAGGCTTCCTCTTTATTATTGTCTGGTGTAATTAGTTCATTCAGTTTTTCCCCAGTTGGTTTCAAGTGAAGCCATGGTTGGGCTGGCCAGATTCCAGGTACTTGGAGAGGAAGTGCAGAATTTACCTTTGTGTGGCGCTGAGTAACAAGATAAGCACCTCATAGTCCATATTTTGTGATCAAAGAGGAAAAGGCAAAAAATCAAGAGGAGCGAAAAGTGATTACTGTTAAAGGATATAAATGCTTTTTTGTCTGAATATATTGCACCACAGAAGTCCTGATATTCTCAAGTAGGATGTCTTTAAATGGCTACTGACAGTTGATTTATGCTCGGGTACTGTGCTGTTTTTGAATCAACATATTGTAAAAGAAAATGTGAAAGATATTATGGCATAACATAGAAGGAATTGTTGTTTTCATACGTGACCAGATGGTTTTAAAATTTAAACATCTCCCTGCAATTTTGAAAAACTATAACAATGACATCATTCTGTTGCACAATACCTACTAAAATGATGCTGGGGAGACACAGAAGTAAAACTTACTCTCTACATTGTCCTACAGAAGAGGAAAAGAGACTGTAGGTTATCACGTAGCAGAGCATCTGCTCAAAGCAGTCTTTGCCCCATTCATCTGCTTCAATTGCACTATTCATGTTAAAGAACTAAAGGGTGCATTTTAAGATGATGGCTTAAATGTGGTTTTAAACAGTGTAACACTGCAGGCTGTGAAGCAGCACAAACCTCCCTTGGAGGTCAGTCAATGGGCAGGTATGGACCACTCATAACTAGCAAAAATAATTTAATAAATGCTCATATTTTTTGTGTCTTGGTTGCTGATGCTACTGATATTGTAGGAAAGAGAGCTGATAATGGTGAGTGAGGATTAGCCTTTTGTCCACCAAAGTCTTCTGTAAATTCATGTTACCTGCCTGGACTGTTGCAGGGTGGCAAGCTTCCAGCAGCTGCAAGTAGCACAATATAGGAAGAGCAGACCAACATAGTGAAAGTGGTTGTGCAGATGCCCACTGACTATTTGCTTGGGAGACGCCTTGGACAAGGTGTAGAGGAGTGGCTGAACTGCATTAGTTGACTTTCTGGAATGCATTTACTAGTCTAGCTTTTCCCCAGAAGAAACCAGCTCGTGACCTTTGGGACTTCTCTTGCCATTGTGAATCAATGGGTGGAAAGTGGCAGTGCTCTGCTGGCCTAAAGCACTGATGTAGAAGACACCAAAATGTTCAGCTTAATGGGAGTTGAGCTTTTGGTCCCAAGGGCAGAGGGGTCCCTGCCTCACAGCAATCCCTGCACCACCCTGTCCCCTATCAGATCCTGGCATTCACATGTAGAGCCCATCGCCACGGCCATGTGGATAACTGTTTTGCCCCTGGTAAAAGATAGTGACATTCATTTCACAACTGCCTGCTTCTATATGTATGCAGCCTCTTCCTTATCTCTGAGGCATTTTTAAAATTCCCAGCATTGTACCCTGCTCTCTTGCTCTCCCAGGCATCTCACATAACTCTGTGCCTCCCTGCCACACAGTGCTGAGCAACTAGTTATTGTATGTCTGAGGGAAACAACTGGAACGACCTTAATATTCTATCTGAAAAGCAGCTGCTGGTCTCAGTGATTGTCCTAAGGAATGCTTTATAGTCGATCTGCATCCTGATGTGTCTTATATTACTGAGGACAGGATAAGTCAGTGCTATATGTCTCTGTATAATACTGCATTGTGAGAGACTTCCACCTTTTCTTTTGCTGCAAAAAAAAGATTGCTTACAAAAGAACTTTTGCTTCAAACAGCGATTCCAGGAGTAAGATCTCTAGAAAATAATTTTATTTTTCTATTATTCTTAACATAGTATTGGTCAAAAATACTTGATTAATTAATGCTTGTTTTTCACAATTGCTCTTCATAATGAGAATCTGTTTTAAAGAAGAAAAGAGTGTAAAAGGCAAAATAACTAGCTTAATGATAGCCTAGCACCTTTGTCTTTCATAACATTATGCTTGTAAAAATCTGCTTAGTGTTGTATCTGTTCTGGGACAGGGCAGTGCAAAAGGTTGTAAAGGAAAGTCCTACATTCTAAATGCTGGAGAAAAAGCCTTGTTGCCCCTATACAGTGAAATTGGAATGTAGAGACTGTTATACTGGATTATATCCATCATCCTTCTAGTCTAGCATCCCACATCTGAGAGCTGTCAGTGCCAGATGCTTCAGACAAAAGTGTAAGAAACTTGCAGACATGATATTGTCTTGATTACTGATAGTTATAGTTTTGCTTAAGCTCTGAAGAATATGTTTTAATATTTCCTCCAAAAGGCTTGTCCTTGATGCTTTCAAGGTTTATAAAAGCATCTAGCCCTTTCTGGTGACCTTAGGGTCTGCCTATGGGAACAAATCCCAAGGTTTAATTCCATCTTGCATAAAACATTTTTTTCTGTACCATTCTGGTCATTTTGTTTCATGTAAACCTTCTTGTGAGGGGAGATAAAGAACAGAAGCTCCTTACATAATTTCTTCCTATAAGCCAGTGCTCTATGTGCGTTTCTTACTGCCCTGTTTTTTGTCACGGCTATGAGATGAAAACTCTGAACCTTAAAACTAAAAGAGAAAAAAAAGACTCAGATGGGGAAAATTGCTCATATTTTTACTGGGTTGAACAATTTGAAGCAGATAATTATTTAAATATTTTTATAGAATAAAACTTAAATCTGTAAAAGTGAATTACAAAAGTGTGAGTCTTTGCTCAGTAGCAGTTTATAAAATTATAAACATTTGTCTTGGAATTTTTTTCCATTTGCGAATCTAAAAATGCAGCAAACATCTTGTTGATTGAAACTGCATAGCAATGACTTTTTGTTTCAGCTTTGCTTCGTGTGTAAAAAATGCATGACAGCTTGATTTTGGAGGGGAGAAGAGTTGACATAGACCAGAATGTTTGATATTTTGTTAAGAGGAATGTTAGTATTGAGTTTTCCATATTTTATCAGAATAAAAAGAGAGTTCAGGTGGGGGAGGCAAAATCACTGCATATACTTTTTATGTGCTTGGATGTCTCTTAACCTGTCTTACCCAAATGTGCACATCAGAGAAAGGGGAATAGTAAAGAGAGAATGAGATGTGTAAGTTTGCACATAGCAGAAGTGTTCTTGACATACTTGCAGATTATTTCTAGAGCATCCAGATGTTTAAAATACAGCTGTATGAGAAATTCCCACTACCACATACAGTTAAATTATAATGCTTACAACTCTTGTGGTTTGAAAATGTGTTTTTGTTGTTTCAGGGGGAGGAGGGGAGGATGGAGATTTTTACTTTTGGCAGTATGCCTTTGCAGTGAATAGAAGAACAGAGAAGTTAGGAAAAGTAACAAAACAAAAGCAGTCAACAGGACAGAACTGAAGAAATAAAAACTTAGATACTTCTTTTTTATCTGACATTTTTCTTAAAATTATGTCAACTATTGTAAACTTTTTTCTAGTTACCCGAACAGCTCAGTAAAAATCAAGCTGTTTAGACTGGATCTGAATATGTTCGAAAAGTAAAACTATTAAAATTTTGTTGTTAACACTTTGCTGAATATTAAGGTTACTTTGAATGATACATATTCCCAAGGGCACTGGTCGCATCCAGGACTGGATGGTGACGCCATCTAGGCATAATGCCAACCCTGGTTTTTGAAACAGGAAAGGGAGATCTCTAAAGGTACTGAGGATCTGAAGTAAAAACCAAGGACATTTAAAATCTGGAAATTGAATTGTACTGCTAGAAGCCTGTAGTTGGTTTTCTCCATGTTGTTTGTACTTGTGTGAAGTAAAATTCCACACATTCTTATGGCCTTCATTTCAGCTTAGGCTCTACTTGATCAAAGACAGCTTGGCTTCCGTCCATGTATGGATACTTTGAGGGAGACAAACCGTATTTGTTATCCAGATTCTACTGACCCATGCAATATTCAGTAATGCTCTTGTGAGCATGTAACAGATGGAATCGAGAAAGAAAGTGTCCTGATTTCAATGCTAAAAACCTATGTGTGTCCGACTAAGAAAGCAGATAAAAAAGTGCTACTTCTTACCTCTTCCCACAAGCTTTAGCTGCTGGGAGCATTCATATTTTTAAAAAATGGAAATGTTTACAATATGGTAAGTAATAGTTTCATGGGGGTATGAAGAATATCTTAAATTAAGTGAATAGTTAAATTCATTTTTGCACACTCTGGAAGGGATATATAAACTGTTTTGACATGTCCAGATGCTTGTTTTAGAATCACAGTCTTTCCAGACATTACTCAATCCACCTGACACTGGAGAAGTAGGATTTGTCACTAGTTCCTGACATAATGTGTTTTCATGCTGAATTCAGAAACTCTTAACTCTATTAATGTTGAGTCATTCATGCTAAAAATATATTTTTTTTCCACAGCCCAGTCTATTCCAGTAGACTTTACTCAAGGGAGAATGTGCAACCTGATACAAATGGAAGAGGTTGGGAGTGGAGCCATTAAGGGATCCCTCCATCAGTAATTTTTAACCACTCTGCCTCAAGGACAACCTTATTGTTTCAGACATTTAAAGTTCTGTCATTGTTAAGAAGTAATTTTCCGTGCTGGTTTATGGGAATTCATTAGAGTTTATTAGCGAGTAAAGATTGTATTCCTGCTCTCCTTCAAAACTGCACATGTGGGCTCTTTTGACAAATGATATTTAAAGTAAATTAAGTCAGATCCATTTAGGGCAATTTTTGATTTCCAGGAAGTCAGATCTTGTCTTACTATGGAAAAGCTTTCCTTAGCTGTATTACAAAGTCAGAGAAAGGAGAAGCTGAGGCTGTCCCTATGCCAGCAGAGGGGGTTGGACAAGACAATCTGCGTAAGTGATCAAACCCTGGCACATGAGGATGGTTGCCTGCGGACAAGAGGCTTCTTCCAGTTGACAAAAGAAGGTCTCATCTGCCTCTTCATTACCAGGTGATTTGCAGCCAACATCATCAGAATACTGCACACTCTGTTTTATTGACTAATCCTTATTTATAAACTCTGATGGTGATTTTGTGTCATCACCACTACCCACTGACATTCCTGTTTGAAGCTCTCTGCTCAAGGTTGGTCTGCCTGTATCGCATGACATCACAGTGTCAATGTTGCAGTCATAGTTTTAACCACAGTTAAATCAGGTTGAGGTAAGCCCTGGATTTTCTTCTAGCTCCTAACATGAAATTCTAGTCTGCTTTATATTTACACTCATTTGGGTCTATTATGCCCATGTTTTAATGAAGGTAGATGTAAAAATACATGATGTTCATTAAAAACCCATTACTTCATCAACAAAAAATGTTGACATCTGAGGTGAGTCAGTGGAACTGTTGCATTGAATGGCCCTTTTGCTGTAAAATCCTAATGCTTGGGTGGATTTTACATCAATTCTGATGCAGAGAGAACACTCTGTGAATGTATTGATACTGAAATTGGTTGGATAGGAGCTGTCTAACAGAGTTTTGAGTATTAGAAAGTAGTCATTCTTTCTTTATTACAGCATGCTGGTCACTTGGAGGATCCTTCCTCTAATCTAGTGTGCCAAGTGTCAGGTAAACAGAGTTTTTTCATACGTGCTGATTACACGTTGATTAGCTATCCACTTCACTTTATTTGACATAGTCACAGCTGTTATTGGAAGTCCTTATATGATTCTTTGGGGTCTGTCTTCAACATCTAGTGTCCTTTTTTAGGAGGCTGTTCCTTGACCCCCACTTTTCAATTAGCATAGTATTATTGTTTTGCATAACTTCTGCTTTGTCAGCCTTACAGAGCTGAGCTGGTATCCTGCTTGTATTTCTCATGACTTCTCTTGCCTAACTTACATCCTTTATCTATTTCTTCAAGGCTATACTGTTCTGTCCTTGATAAGAGCAAAATATTTTTCTGTCCTACTATTCTTAACAAGTGAATAAAAATGCTGTTCTGTTCTACTGTTCTTATGAGTATGGGCATGTAGGAAGAGGTTTAGGATTTTCCTCAAACAACTATATCACTGTAGAAATTATTTATCCTTCATTTAGCATGAGGGTTTTGGCTTATTCAGATGTAGGACTTAGTGCATGTGTTTTCTGTTCTTTATTTATTCTTTTTGTCCCCTGAAAGAAGAGACTTTAAAGTCACAGATGGTGAAATAAATTTTTACCAGGAACTGAGTTCCTCATGCTCTACTCTCTCTGGGAAAAAATGTTGCAAGGTAATGCTTCAGTATTTCACCTTTTCATGGCTTGACATCCCCTTCAGTTTAATCTCCTTAATCTTCATTTGATTTTGCAAACACTTTCTGCTAAGGCAAAGAAAAGATGTCTTCGCTTCCCAACAAAGAAAATATTTCCTTTGTTGTTTTGTTGGGTTTTTGTTTGTTTTGTTTGGTTTTTTTTTTAAACAGGAAATAAAAACTACTGCGTTCTTGTAGACCTAACTGCTCCAGTTAGCTTGGACTTGCTGTGTCTACTGTGAACCATCTGTTGTGCTGCCAGAGGAACGAGGCCTGTGTGCTCCACTCCACAGGGATGAGCACAGTACTGAAGCCTAAAAAAGGCTGCCTGAAACAGAGGGCTAGACAAAAATAGGAGAATAAAAAATAGACAAATTTATTTAGGCCTGAAGGTACATTCAAGGCAAGCAAAGCCCCCCTCGTGGGGCTACACCCAAAATGGATGTCAGGTCATGAGCCCTTTACCTTTTGTAAGTTCTGTCCTATTAGCATATTGGTCCCTAATTCTCCAGTCTCACCCTCAGGCAATGATGTTGACCACCCTAGGTCTGCTCCCCCCAGCTCACTGTTAACATGTTTTCGGGCCCTAGGGCAACGAATGTGTCCTTGGATTTTCTATTCAGAAGCAACTGTTTTGGCTACATGCTCTGGGAACAGAAGCTTTTAGTGTTTTATAAGAAGCACAGAACTACACCAAGTTACATACACATGAGGAAAAAGAACTAGAAATTATTAAGGCATCAGTACCAACAGCAGCAGCAAAAAGCCAGAGAAACCTCTCATGACATGTCTGGAGAACACCATTTCTTTGTGGTGTGGGGGAATGTTATATGGCCTGTTACAGGACATCTGCATGGTAGACTGATAGCTATTCCTTGCCTTCTTTAATATGAGTGCAGGTCTGGCTGGGGCACCCTGTCCTGAGCTGAGGTGTCACCCCCAAGGAAGGGACAGAAGGAGATCAGAGGGGCCTCTGCAAGGCATGATGGAGAGAAAGAGCTGCTTGAAGCAGAGCCTCATGTGAATGGCAAAAAGAATTCCCAAACGTGCGTGGGGTGTTCGCAGTTGTTTTAATTTCTTTTTGGTTATTGCAACTTCTTTACAGCTTTTCCACAGTCAGCATTGAAGCTGCCAGCAGTTGTTCATGTGAAATTCTCCTGATTATGGTCAGTGTCAGGAAATACAGTATCTGCAGCCCTTCTGTAGTGTTTCCAAAAATGTGTTAGCTTGGACAGAGGGCTAATGGGTAAAAAATGCTTCTTGAAGTTGTGATGGTAGGGAGGTGTACAGATGGTGTATCACAAGGTGCTGAAATGAACCATTCACTGAGTAGGGGGAAAAGGAGGGTCTGGTAATGGTGGTGTTGTTGAGGAAAGTTCACGTTAGATAGCCGCCATGATTTTTTTCAAAGCTGAAACTGTCCCCTGCATTTTGCTTCCATGGTGTTTTTTGAACAGGCAGGTAGATGGTGCCAGTCTCTGCTGTGTCAACAGAGACCTGGGAGTGGGGAAGGCAGAAAAGGGAGCACTGGTCCCTTCCCAGAGGGGTTGGGATTTAAATCCTTGCTCTACCAAAGACATCTCTTCATGCGTGGAGCTTCTCCAACTCAGCAGATCCTGGGAGTGAGTAAGAGTACAGGTGGAAAGAAATATAAACTTGTACAGTTACGTTAGCTTCTGCTTAGCCGTGGTTCAGGTTTCACACACAAAAAAGCAGGCTGTAATCCACCTACCTGGATGTCTCAGGCCAGCACAGCCAGATAGTCTACAAGGGACAGAGCTGGCTAATGTCGGAGGGAGACAGGACATTCAAGAGGAGCAGACATCAGTAAGCAGGAAAGAGATGGGAAGGGACACAAGACTTAGGGGGGTGGCAGTGAGAGAAGGGGCAGAAGGTGTAGGTCAGCGTCTGTGGGAGAAGGGGTGCAGGCTTGCACATGAGGAATGGCAGAGCACACAGCATGTGGTTTCGTGTGGGACACCTGAACTATTCTGAAGCCAGGCCCTGAGAGCCGCATCCCTGTAAGATGCTACACCATATTACACACTGATGTTCAATCCCTATGTGGCGTTTAACCTGTGGATCTCAAGCAAGCCCTTGAACAAGGTACCGATGTCCAATTATCCGAAAAGGATGGAGGGAAGAAAAACAGCTCACCTCCGGAGCAGAGCGAAGGTTCAGCCTCCAGCAACCTGCCGCGTGAGCCACGTCAAGGCACAGCTCTGTGGCCATGATCACAGGCCCCAGGAACATCCCTCAGAGCTGTAACCATTTGATTCTTGTACTCGTTTCCTGTTCCTCCACTCCTCTGCTGGCATTTGCTCTTGGACAGAGCTGGAGGCAGAGTGTTGGGCTAGTTCAGTACACAGGTAGGAACTCTGTCCTTGGTTTTTCCTACTCTGGGTGATTCAACTACAGTCACAGAGGAGACAGCTGCCATCAGCTTAAGGAGGTCTGCTGCTTGTCATGTGTGTCTCCTGAAGTCCTGCCCTGGTGCATTGCATGAGGCTGAAGGGTGCCAGGCACAAGGAATCTCACTCAGCATGTCCACCAGTGATTCTGGGACAGTGGAATCCCTGTTTTCAGTGCAATTTCCATCTCTGGGAAGATATTTGCAATGAAATATATGAAGTTTCTTCCCACGTGTTAAGGAAACTTACCAGTCTAACCATCCAGGAGCCACTGTGGCAGTCACAGTCCCACCACCACAGACTGTCACTGCTGAGATTGCAGCCCCTTTGCTGTGGGCAGCTCCAGTGACCCGATGGGAGCCCCACATGACTCCCTGCACACCTTGCTCTCACAGAGTCAGACCAGGTTTCCTTACCTCTTTGACCCCAGGTTTCCCATGGCAGTGTCCAAGAAGTCTCTTTCCCCAAAGCCATTTATTCACAGTGCAGTAACACAGAAACAGCATGAGCTGGTGCCTCCAAGGACAGCCCACCAAAAAGAAATGCCTGGGCTTTTATACCCTCACAGTCCAAGCATGGGAAAGTCTCATCTCTTCCTCCTGAGTCTTCAGCTCCTGCTGTGTCTCAGAGTGTCTAGTCACCTGATGGGTGCCACAGGTCCCCATGCCCTCTGTTATATGAAGAATCATCACCAGTTCACCACTTTTGCCTCAGACTCAATCTGCACCTTTGTGCTGCAGCTGCACATCCAGCTCTCTGCACTAAATATATTCCTCTACATGATCAAGGAAAACCAAAGTGTGAAGCAAAACATGGCAGCCTTCATTCTGCTGACTATCATGGGCAGGGCTTTCAGACACACACAAACAACCACCTCTAGTCCACCCACTACACCTAGTTCAACATATCATGTGTGTACACCTCTCTTCTATTGCCTACCTAGGTGTATTTATTCTTGCCTGGTGAGATGCTGCTGTGCCTCCCAGGTGTGCTGGAAGCTGCAATGTTAAAAAAGAATGAGATTCAGTGAAGAGTTATCCTCCCACCCATGAGCACTCTTTCTTTCTCCTCTGGTTCTCATATGGTGTCAGAAAAGCCCCTTGAGTGGTGGCTTCCTCCATCCTCTTTTCTTCATAAGAGTACTTCCTGGAGATTCAAAGGGACAAACTGATGATTGTCAGCATAGGTCAGCACAGGGCAAGTAAGACTAACAGAAAGACCATATATTTTAAATAATCCATAATAAAAATCCTAATCCACTTTCCAACTATTTGTCTCATTTCTATAAATGAAAATACACAGCAACATGTTTCACTATTCTCCTCTTTATCACGTACTCTTCAGGTGCCTGTGTAACACACTTGTGATCAGTGCCTTTTTGCCATCAGACTGGATAATTCTTCAACATATGACTCTGTCCTGAAGGAGCTTGTACCACAAGTGGATGAGAAGGTAGTGGGCAGCACCTTGGTTATTCTTCAGTTACAAATGAGAACTTGAGATACAGCAAGAGTCATCCAAGAAAAGATTTTTACCTCATTGTCGTCAGGTCACATGTCAGCAGCTCCGAGGAAGGACTGCCCTGACTTTCCATGCCAGTTGTTACCTGTCTTTTCCTGGGCTTTTCCTGGGCTTTCCCTTCAGGTCTGTGGACCATAAATATCTTTTGGCCTTGCTGCCTGTGGAAAGAGCAGCTCTGTCGCTGCACTGAATTACAGTTCCTCAATGAAAGACAACAGTCCCAGGACCATGAAAAAGCACCACCCTGATGGCTTCATATCCACATACACCTCCCTGCTCATGAGATTTCTGGTCTGGAACTCTCTACATATTATTCTCTGCTAGTCACCCCACTTCTCCCCTTCTTGTGGTGTCTGCTCCCACCCAACCAAAATTAATATCCCCAGTAGCAGGAGCCTGAATAATTATCACTGTGAGGATAGTTTAGACACTCAGTTGCTCTTGGCAGAGTAAACCTCTTAGAGACATGTGTAAGTAGAAGACAGCTACATGGCAGATGTTTATGTATATGCACAGATGCACATATATACACACTCACTCTCTTTCTAATATCTTGACACGTGGAGAGCAGCTACACATGCAGCACACTTTGTATTGTACATCAACTTCAAACATAGCCCAAATCAACCGTGGAAATGGCAGCAATTATGGTAAGCTGAAACCAAACAAACTGCAGCAACCTAATAGTTTCAATGGCAGAAAAAAGAGTCCCTTATCGCCCAGCTGGAGGGGCTGATAGGAAGACAAGCCTCAAGGCAGCTTATGGTTTCCTGGCTGTCATCAGCTATCAGCTTGAATATTTGATATAATGAGTAATCAGTGTTTGAACTGATGGAAGTGACCTTAAAACATACCAAGGAGGGGGATATTTACACAGTATGCACTAGGCATTGGAAATTGCAGTTGGAATACATTTACATGCATTTTAATGTTTGTACTATTGGGTGAAATTAAAACGCAGTGCAAATAAAGGCTGTAGTCACTAAATGGTCCAAATATGGAGACATGAAACCAGGAAACGGGCTCTGTAGATGGCAATAGCAGTTTAAGTACATGTACATGGCAAGCTGTCCCTCTCCTGAGGCCTGTATTTATTTACAGATGGCAAAACAAGTCAGTGAGAAGCATGACAGAAGGCTTCAGTGGGCAACTGAAAAGTGGCATTGAACTTGTCTGCTTAGCAGTGCTTTAACAGCACAGGGGGCAAGGCTCTGAAGGGAGACCCTTCCTTCCTCCTACACTGGAGGGGATGCCAGAGACCTTCCTGATGTGGTGAAGGCAGGAAGGAGCTGGCCAGCTCCAACTGCCTCCACATTTGTGCTGCTCAGTGCTTCAACAGGGGAGATGGGCATCTTTCACTGACCACTCTCGAAACCTCCCATGGGGTCTGGGCTGTGGGCAGAAAGCCTGGAAAGAGTCCCAGGGGCTCAAAGGAGGGAGTTGGCTGGCTTTGCAGGCTCCCCCTGCATGTGTTGCAGGCATCCAGCTTTGAGGAATCTGACAGGAATGTGCTCACCTTTTTGCCAAGATTTCTGTGAAACTGTATTCCTTGAGTTGCTCTGTCCTTTTTTAGCTGGCATGGTCACTTGCAAAAGTTAATCTTTAGAGAAAAAAATATTAAACCCACTGTGCAGATGTTACAGCAGGACAGTTATCATGAAAGAGAGGCTTTTCTGGAATTACAGATACATAGAACAGCAAATGAAATGAGGTACCAGCTTTGGGAAGTGTTTTCATCATGCACCTCTGCTCTCAGCTCCAGAACTGCAGTCCTTTAATTGAAAAATGACCTCTTTGGAAATTTGGAACATAGACAGATTTTTTGCTAAGGGACCGCTACTCACTTTTCCCTCTTCTAGCTCTTTAATTTAGGTTAAATTTAAAGGAAATAACTTGAGGTTTAGAAAAAAATATCTCTAGGGAGCAGGTCAGTAGGATGGTATGGAATGAAGCCAATAGCTGTAGAGATCATCTAATTTGAATTGAAGTAGGTAAAGAAAAGACAGGGAAACCAAACCAAATGAAACCTTTTCTACATGCATTGCTAGTGCTGTTTTTCTACTGCATTTTGTCTCACAGTGCAGTGTGGAGCCACATTGAAGAGGTCTGATGTTATCAGGTAAATATAGCCTGGACACAGCTGCCTACTGAATGTCCTGCCACCTGTTTTACCACTCTGTGAGGTGTTTTACTCCCCCCGGCAAAAACGGCTTGTGTTCCTTACATTTACCATGGGGCTGGCATGTCGGCAAGCCTTTACTAAAGTGCCATGGAGCAGCTGCACAATATAAAGTTTGCACTTCTGCTTGCCCAAATGTAGCTTTTTAATGTGTCTTGCAAAAGCATCTCTGTACAGAGACAGGGCTTCTTCTTCAGGGCTGGTAAGAATGGTGAAGGTAACCATGGTTTGTACCAGTACTGAGATACTCTGTTTTGCAGAGACATAAGGCTGCGGTGTTTCTTTTTCTCTTGCCACTCTCTCTCCACTATCATAAAAATGTTTCCTATCCTCACCTACTGGTAACTTCAGAGTCTGTGATGTGGGGCAGGAAGGGTGAGAAATTGAAGTCCTCTTTAAATGCCCAAACCACAGCAGAAGGACCAATGGAAGGCCACACTGCTCTTCTACTCCACTTCATGCCTGACCAGTCTTGGTTGGGGTTAAGTACACAGCCCAGATTTTGCACTCCTCAGACACAGCCCTCTTTTAAGTGGGAGCGTCTTCCCATTTCCAGTAGTGGAAGTGATTGATTTGATGAGGACCACAGACCCTTGGCAAAGGGGCTGCACCTGCACTTGCCAAACCTTCTTCTATTTTAATAGGCTGAAGTGAATTTTTTGTGCTGTAGTCATGACAGTGCTGATTTACAGAGAGGCTCTGGAATGACCAATCTGCAGTGCAGGTCTGCCTGGTAATTTTAAAGGACAAAAAAATTTGAAACAGGAAATTAGGAATATGCACAACCGCAATTCCCCTCTGCTCCTTTGAGTTGCCTTAATGGCTCTGTTTTACCTCTGTAAGACCACTCTTGGCTTTCTCTACTAGCGGTGCTATTCTGTCAAAAAGAAGATGCCATGTTACCCCAGACAACCACAAATGAAAAAGAAAACAGAATTCTGGGGGTTTTTTCACTTTCTTAAGCCCATCTGCTAAAATATGGAAATTCTCTGGTATAAGGGAATTCAGTAATTCTGTATCTGGCAGGTAAAAGTCATAAAACATAGAAGTCCCCAGACAATTCACAGCCCCTATTTCTATAAGGAACAAGCAAAGCTGAATGATATACGGTTGTTTACAGACGACACGTGGAAAGAGAGCAGCACCTCTCTTTTTGTCCAAGCCTCCTTATCCAGAGAAACAAGGCTTCAGATTTGAAGCCTTGTTTCCCTGCAAATGCAGATTTCCCTGCATTTGCAGGGAAATGTGTCAGAGGCAGGGAGTGATACTGGGGAAGCTGAGTACTTGTTATCTTAATGATGCACCAAGCCTGGAACATTAAAAAAATAGATGTAATCTTTGGAAAAACCACAGAACAGACAAAAATAAAAGTGCTTATCTTCCAGTCTGGTCAAAAGACACTACTTGTTCCAAGAACTTCTTCCAAAGTATTCTTTTTCTCTGTAAAATAGACTGCTGCAATTCTGGTGAAAAGTGCCCATGAAAACCAAATGCTACCAGAAAGCTATTTTTGTGAAAGAAAGCTGGTTGCTTACTTAACTAAAATCTCATGTTTTCACAGAATTTGTGGGCTTGGCAAGTCTTTCATGAAGTAAATATTTACCTTTCTTACCACAAAGTGTCAACACTACTTTAGGCCTAACTGTAACCTGGAACGTAGTTCATTTTTATTATCTCAATCAATTTCAAAAAGTAAGAAATGACCACAATTTAAAATTAAATTTGGTAATAAAAATGAATTAATGGACATATATGTCCAGGCATCTCACACTAGTCTTCAACACTGAGTTACTTAGTATACTCATAAGTCTGTCATTAAGCCCGTAAGTGTATGTATCACATCTAAATGTTTCTTTCAGTTCCAAAGCACAGGATAAGGCACTAATTTTAAGAGTCCAGATTTGTCAATGCAGGCTTTATTGGACCATCAGTCAGGTGAAGCAACCAACAGTAAAAGAAAAGTGTCTGGCAAACACTCCTGTGGATAAGCATGCGGTAGCTGTGATTTGTGGTGACACTGTTTATATTAGATGTAAAGAGATGGAAGCCACAAATATGCCCGGATCACCTACAAGTTTAGTGAATTTAAACAGGAATAACTATTATCCTCAAATTCCTATCAGCTGCAAATCACCTGGGCTTTGCTTCTTAATGCCTTTGATACTTACAACTCTCCTAGTAAAAACATGTAGTCAGCCAGTAAGCAGGCAGAAATGGTAACATGTGATTTAGGTGACTAGCTGCCCACATGAACAACAAAAAGAGAGCAAATTAAATTAACATTTTCCAAATAGCTTGAAGCATGAACATAATTCTGCCAAGGTATTTGGTATGTACTTGCAAATAATACATTTGGGGAAAGGCACATCTGGTTTCTAAGTAATTTGCTGAGGAAAGAAAAAAGCATAAGCAACAAGTTTATAATGTAATTTAGGGGCTTAATGATGCGGATAAGCATCTAGTGGGAGATTTATGCCTGTGTTCTTTTGAAAAATCCAAAAGGATGTCCAATTTACAAATTTAGGTTGCTAAAGACTTTTAAGCTTTGGTTTTAGTTTCAAAATAAGTACACATTTGCAACAAAGGGCTTGACCTGGGTGAGTATGTAGCTGCACACTTTTTGTCAGTCCTTGCAGGTGTGGGCTGCAATGTGACACACATTCTGCAGCAGATAGGTTCATATCCCTGCAGTTGTAGAAAGACCGTACTGAATGATTAATAATGGCTTGTCAGAAAAATATAAATCAATCCCTTCACAACAGCGCTGGGGATGTGATTTGAAGGGGGAACCTGTACCCTTTTATGCTTTGCAATCTTGCACAGACAACCCTTGAAATTAGTATGACAGGGCTGTACATTAGGGGAAAAAACCAGGAAAAGACTTTGTATGCTGTTTATATTGGAAAGGGAAAAAGAGAAAAAGAAAAGAGAGATTTCTGGGTTTGCAGAAGAAAAAATATAGACATGCTAAAAAACTGAAAGACTCCAAGAAGATTGTCACTAAATGAATAAATTATTTCCTTCAGTAGGTGGAGCCTGATTTTGTCTTGGAAAGAAAGGAATCTTTCTTAAAGCAAATTAATTCCAGTCTTTATTGTAGAGGTTAGTGTTAAAAATTTTTCTCAAACAGAAATACCTCAAGAACACAATTTCTACAGAAAATCCTACATAATTCTTACCAGGCATAGACTGCACACAGAAACAGTTGTTTGGTGGTGCAGATCCTGATTATTTTAGCATTGCTTCGGCTGATCTTTGACATGCAGTTAAGGTAACCTGAACCATGCCATTTAAAATCAAAATGACTATCTATGCAGAATTTTATATCTCTGCTGACTAAGCCATCATAAAGAAACAAACCAACACAAAAAGATCCAAACATTTGCTTTCTTTAACTGTTAACCCTTTAATGGAAGTTTCTTTCAGAAAGGTTCTTATTTAAGACAGAATTACTATAATGGCACATACACTTTTCTAGCCTTGTGGGTTTTTTGCTGAGGGTTTTTTTGTTTAGTTTTTTGGTGGGATTTTTGGGGGGTGTGTTGGGGTTTTGGGTGGTTTTTGTGGTTTTTGTGGTTGTGTTTGTTTGCTTGCTTTTGTTTTAGTTTAGGGTTTTGGTTTTGGTTTGATCTTGGTTTGGTTTTGGGTTGGTTCTAATTTTTATGGTTCAATTTTTAATTAAAGAAACCTCTCTCCTGCAACAAAAATAGATGTTTTCCCCAGCCAACTTCCCTGAAGAAGTTGTTGTTTCCCTGATCAAGTCTACTAACACCCTCGGGGCTGTTGACTGAGCCACCACTTCCTCCCGCTCGGTGCCAGTGTTGTCCGGTGTGATCGATAAGGGTTGGGCTGTGGGCTGGAGGCGCATTTGCAATGCACCAACATCTGGAAGTCATTCCCGACTGGAGTGGACCGTGAACACACTAGGCAGACAGGATCCTGTGACGTCTCTCCTGTCTCGGCCTTAGCTGCCTCCGATGGCCAGATAATGAGAGCACTACTGTGAGTGAAAGTGTTTATGTGTTTATGTGACCACAGGTATGTGCTTTTTCTGCTGCTGATTTCTCACATGCTCTGCAGACAGTGAGCAGGGACATCGTGGGGACAGGGCAGACACTGAGCAGAGTGACAGGTTGGTGTAGGAACCACCAGCTGAGGCACTGTGATGAGTTCCTTTTCTCCTCCCTGTAGTACCAATGTGTTGCCTGTTATCATGAGGGCTTTCTTCCTGGAAAACAACTTTGACCTAGAGCATATTTACAAGAAGAGGGGTGTCAACTAGCACCATCTAGCCAAATGGAGTAATTTGTTAAAGGTTCTTCTTTTCCAAATACTTTTTAAATAAGAGCAGTATCCCTTGGGTTAAATCACTAAACAGTTTGAAGTCATTGGAAATATTTAAAAGCCACAGAAAACCTTGCCAAGGTTCACGTATATATGAGCATTTCCCAGTCTGTTCTGTCCCCCTTGACCAGAGCAGTGAATGGGGAAAGTACACTCGCCATGTACCTAGAATGCCCCTGCGTATTTAGTAGGGGAGCCAGTGTAGTCCTCAAAAACAACTAGCTAAACACTTCTCTTGCCTTTCCTCAAGGAGAGGAAGGAGTTTAGGTGTGCCTTTTGGATGGAGTTACTGAACAGTGACTTGTCTTGAGAACAGCACCTAAAAAATTAATACTGAGCAGTTTTTAAAGGCTGCAGTTTGGTGGCAGACTGAGAAGTCATTTTAGCTTATGATTTGGCTCCATGACGGTTTTGACCACTGCCACTGAGCAAATTACTTCAGCACTTTTGTCCTCTCAAATATCCTTCAGGAACCACTGCCGCTACTCCTTCTGCTCCATACAATGAACATGCAGCTAGGCTGGTGTGTAAATGCAGCCCCAGAGCCAGGGGCTATCATCTCACTTGCCCGTTGCACCATCTTAGAGGATAACTCTGGGGTCAGGGTTACCCAGCGAAGCCCAGGAGAAGATATGGGAAGAGAATCCAGATACCTCCTCCTATCTTAATCCAGACACTTGGCACAAACAGATTAGGTGCCTTGTACCAGGACCCAGGAGCACACCTGGAGGCAGGAGTTCCAGCTCTGCACTGGAGCTTGCACAACAGCACTGGTCCACTGCAAGATCAAGTAGCCCAGCTGCAACTGAGAGCACTAGAGAAATGTGGCCCCAAAGGCACAGAAAGGAATGAGGGGAACTACATGGAGTCATTGTGAGTAGCTGAGCTTAGAAAGTGGCCTGGATTATTTTCATACATTTTTAAAAAGTTCAATTATTAAAGAAACCTGTATCCTAATTTCTCTGAAAATTAATGTATGCATATTCTGCTAGCTTTTCAAATGATGATAGGTTTTCTTTTCCACACAACAATTTGCTGATTACTTTTTGGCTAACTAGTTAACTATCTACTGGTATTACCTAGAGATGTGATTGGGTTATAATAGGTTGAATTAAATTTGTTGATGATTTGAAAGAAAGAAGTTGAAACACAGATTTACCTGCTAGTAGCCATTACAGAATGAAATAAAATATTTTATTTTTGTTATCTAAATACCTACCTTTCAGCATTAGTTTTCATACTTTTACATTTTTAATCAGAAAAAAAATGGAAAGATGGTTTTAGGCTGAAACTACTCCAGAATCTGTTCTGTCAGCAATAAAACAGATAGTTATTCCAGATTCATTATTTTCTATGCCAAGTGAAGTTAGATGATACATAAATAACAGAAAAACAACTCTCTCCCTCCTAAGCCACTCTGGCATGAAAATCTCATAAACATCCCAGAGTGTGCATGAGCAATAGCAGATAACAGATAACAAAAAAATATTTTAAATGTTTCATAAAGTTTGTTAAACTATTTCATTGGCAGTAGAAATAGGAAAATGTTTTTTAATGTTCTACTGTATCTAGTAATGCAAAAATCAAAGGTATAAATCAAAATAATATGTCTCATTATGGTGTCCTGACATCTGCTGTTCTTTTAGATATCTACTTTGGGCACTTTGCTTATTAGGATAAGTCTTTTACGACAGTTTTTGGACTAAATTCCCATAATCCTTCATTTACTTATGTTAAGAGCCTAAATATTCCTTTCTAGTTATGGTTTAAAGGAGATATTTTGTCTCTTTTCTGTCAAAGAAAATGTTTGATACTCTCTCTTAAAGAAATATCAGATTGATACAAACCTTCATGTCTGATCTACAGATGCACTTGTACTCCTGTTTTTAGATGATGATCAACAAGAAGTATTGGCTCACAAATATTTGTATCTAAAACCACAGGTTAAATTTATTTAAATAATTTTAGTAATTAAAAAGAGGCTTTTATAACATATGATTTAATGTTCTTGAATGTTATAGGATTCTTAGGTCTAAGTTGTTAAATCAGTTGTTGAAGTGGTTCTCCAAGCTTTCATTCAAGATGGCCATAGGCTAGAAGATTCATTTCAGCATGTCGAGATTTGAGAGGATAGGAATGTTTTTATAGCCTAAAGCACATTTATTTAAATCCCATAGGAAATAAAGTCAGTAAAAATGTGCTGGAACAATGCACTTAATTCAAGTGCCACATCTTGAATCCAGCACAGAAATTGTGGCTTGGTACTTTGAAGATGCTCATGTAATGTTCCTACTTTTTAAAAGGAAATTTTTAAATGTCAACCTATTCAGAAGGAAAGGATGATTATGGGAGTGTAATTGAGAAATAAAATGAATTTCAGGCATATAAACAGGCTGGCCAGGGAAGTGCTCAAGTTACCATCTCTAGAAATATTCAAAAGATGTATAGTACTGGTACTTAGGGACATGGTTTAGTGGTGGATTTGGCAGGGTTAAGTTTGCAGTTGATGATCTTAAATGATCAATGATTTTAAAGGTCTTTTCCTGTCTAAATGATTCTGTAATTCTATACTTCATAGGACTTTTCTTGAAAATCAGCACAAAAAAGATGAGGCAGTGAGAAAGTGACATCAGAAAGCCAAATGAAAAGTTTTGTTTGTTAGCATTATGGAAATATCGATATACACGGGGTTTTTTCCATGGATTTTCTTGGATTCTCAGTGTTTTACAAACCAGCAGAGTATTTGAACTAGGAGTAAAAGAATATGACATGCTCATTTGACCTGTATGGGGGAGGATCCACCTGAAAAATAGTGTGGGATTATAATATAACTGAAGAATTTGCTGCAATGTGATAGGGACATAAAGGATGAAACAATGCCTCTCCTGAAGCTTCAGTCCAGTGGCCTTGTTGCTCCAGGCATTCAGGGGAGGATCCCTATGTCAAGTCCTTCCTGATTGTGCTGGTTTCAGCGTCTGAAACCAGCACATTTACCTTCTAGGTGGACATTGTAAGATCTCATTCACTTGCTATGCTCTGAGAAAGTGGTGTCTCCTGCAGCTGTGACTCATTGGGTGCCACCATCTGAAAGGTCAGAGCTACCATTGGAAAACATTCCTAATTGTTTGTTATTTCCTTTACGCTCTGGGCCACAATCTCTCTCCAAGGAATCTTCCCACCAAGGAAGGTGCAGGAAAGGATGCTGAGTGCCTGAAGAGATGGATTCATTACATGAAACCACTACACACAAAAAGGCAAAAAGGGACTTGAAACTGAGGAGGGAGAGATATGAAGTGCCTGTGACCTAAGTGCAGCACAGTCATGAGCAAGGAAGTAACTAAGAGAGGGGGTGAGCTTAGCTTGGGCTGCAGTCATGGTTCAGCCAACATGACTGAGCAAGGACAAAGACACAGAAGGAGTAGAAACAGAGAATGCATCCTCATGGCATTTTGGTACAGCTGATCTCTGGAAACAGCTGTGAGGCTTGCTTGTGTACCCATAAAACTGCTGCAAGGATCACACTGCATTTGAAACTGTCTGGCTCCCTGCTGCACCTTTTTGCCTGGTCAAGATAAACCCTTAAAGTTGAGAAGCTGTCTCAAAATATTTTCATAAACCAATTTTGCAGTCTGTTTGCTCTCATATGTTCTGCCTAATGTGCACAATGGCAGCTGATGAAAGAACAGTTAAGGGCAGAAACAAAGGGATAGTTTGTTGCATGAAGCCAAGCAACTATTAAAGCTATTGTGGACAAGGGTGATGAGCTACCTGTGTTTGAAGGAGACTTAAGGGAGTGTTAATGCTAAACCTCCAGGCAAAAAGAACTTGTTTGACAAAGATATTACCTCTAATACATTAAATAAGCAGATATTTAATTGTAAAATACTATTGACTGAGGTATTTGGTTTATAGAATGACATATTTTTGTTTCCATAGTCCTTCTTTCAAGTTTAACAGCAACCACAGAATGGTGTTATGGAATTAAAATTAGTTTTTATTTTCAAGACCTAATAAAAAGCCAACAAATTTTTCTTCTGTCCCTTTGGGTGGGTATAGAATATATTTTACAGAAAGTGCATCTGGCTTAAGGAAGTGTGAATTCTTCATCCTCATGCTGAAAGTTTTTCTTCCTATCTTGTGTTATCTGAACCCTCTTTCCAACTGATTTCGCACTGAAGTGAAAGCTATCATGAGAAGACAGGTTTCAGATTCTTCAGTGAAACAGTGTGTGTACAGATGTTAAAGCAAAGGTGAGGGAAGATGGACCTATCTCTATGGTGACACAAGTGGTGTTGCACTGCAGTGTACTGCCAATAACATGTTGGGATAGCAGTTGTAGGCTAAGCTAACTCCTAAGGATGGGCAAACATTTTAGCCATCTGAGAAAGTGGCCTAACTTCTGTATTTTGCTAGGTTTTATTGTTCCAGCTTCAGCAGCTAATCCTTCACCAGCATTTTCAGCATACTGGGTAAGTTGAGTGTGGTTTGTGGACGGTGATAAAGGTCCATGAAATGAACAACACAGGCAAGAGGGAAAAACCCAACCCTTCGAATAGAAGTGAGCTTGAAGGTGATTAACTGTTTTTAACTTTGTCCTTCTTTATTTTTTTGAGAATCTGGAAGAAGAGTGCATTTCTCCCTGTTCACATTTGTGACTGTATGAAGATATTATAGTTGCCATGTCAAGGATAGTGAGAAGCATCTGAGCTACAGAAGGATCACAAAACACAGCTGTGCTGTATTGCACAGTTCAGTTAACCTGGGCATTTTTTTCTGGGTCACTTCTAAAAGCAACTGAAACTTCTCACTGGGAATTGTATTACCTATAGTAACGCAAATTCTATGCAAATAATTTGTATATTAGAATCTGTTAAAAAAATAAAGGCTGTATCTTTCAAGACTTTGACTCTCCCAAGTCTGTTGTCATTGCTATTGCAAAACTTTCCTGACCTCGTGGAGAAGGAGGAAATAGGTCTGCTCTGTGGATGATTGACCCAAATCCTTCATATTCGTCAAGCACATAGCACTCCATGACAACCATCACAATTGCCATTCAGAGCAGTTTTTCCAGATGGGATTTTCCGTGGCTTACAACACAGTTTCTGTGTTGAATACTGCTAGGATCCGTGCTCCACCCTGTCAGCTGGCTGTCCCTACCCCTTTCAATGATAGTCTGCTTGCTTAAGCAGGTTCAATTTTGCCAGCATTTTGCTTGTGGCAGCCAATGTTTCCTTGCAAATGTTCAAACTTTTGCTAATGATGCTGGATCCTGTCCTGTGTTGCACTGATTGGAAGTTTCCAGTCTGTGGACAGACCTTTATAGGCCCCAAACAGCTGCAGCTCATAACTGCAGCTGTATTTGCTGCTGGTCTGGCTTGTCACTGGCAAGGAGGAGGATATTAAAATCCTATAAAGATGCTATCAAATTAGAAAATACTGCACAGTGTGCTTTTGTTTCTTTTAAGGATGAAAAAACCAGATGAGAGAGGACTTAAGTTCCCTCTGTGCATATATGCAGAGCGGAAAGAAATTAGACTTAACTGACCCCTTGATGATAGTACTTGATAGTTGACTATATTTAATCACATATAGAAAAGACAGTTGCACTTTTCAACAGCTGCTGTTGCTCTGAGCTTCAAGGGGCTAGAGAAAAGATTAGGTCTGGGAAGGGATTTAGTCCCTCTCTCTCCCTCCCCCACAAAATCTGCATTTTTCATGACTCTTGGAGTTCCAGGGGGAAAATAAAACAAAACAAATCACGTTCTTTACTGTGTTCAAAACTTTACTGCTGTTTCAATAATGTCACGGCAGTATAGGTTGAAGCAGATGGCCAGGAAAGAAAGCAGGCTCTGCAGGTGTGAGAGCATACATCACCAGCTTGGGGATCCCCCATCAGTGGGGCTTATCTTTGCCCAGCCACAGAGGAAAGGCCTCAATGACTTACCAGGTTAGATTGAATAGCAACATGGTGTTTTAACCTTTTTCAGAGTTTCAGCCCGGTTTCAGGAAGACAACTGACCACAGGGTTGGATACATGGCAAAGACTTTAGCAATCTCAGTACACAGAGAGTAAGATGGGATGATTAATGGACTGAACTCTCCCCAGACCTAAAGGAGATTCTTTCTGAACGGGGTCATATCCTGGTGTCAGAGAGCTCTGATCTGCCCAGATGTGCCAAAACTCAGGTGGGATGTTAGGAATGTGGTACATGTAAAGACTGCCTTTCCAACCTAAACAGGTTGAGGGATGATTTCTGATTTTGACTTGAGCTTCTTAATAGTCCGGATAGTGTCTCTAAACACGTCCACATCAGAATGTGCCTGACTGATTTAGAAACATGAAAGAAAATTTTTAACTTTACCAGAATATGTTTGATACTGCTCTCAGAATTTTAATTAAAATATAAATTAAGTTGTTACTTCCCTTGGTCCTGTTTCACCAATAAGCTTCATTATGCATTACATAAAACTGAATGGTATAATTTAAAAATGATTAAAATTTAAAACCAGTCTTCTGGAGGGGAAACAGGTAGAATATTTCAGCAACTGCCGCTATACTTTACACATATATAAAGACATTAATTTTAAAATTCCAGATTAGAAGGTGTTGTATGACATGGCCCAATATTAGTGAAAATAACATTTTTGGAAAGGTTATTGAAAGTATTAGGTATTTAAAAATCCAGCTTGATAAGGAAAAGCAATTTGCACAAGCCCTAAACTGCAAATGCAAGGAGTAAGGGAAGGTGTCTGGTTTCACTTGTTAGATGTGTGTCATTCATGTTAATGTTAACAGCAGTGCACGGGGAGTATCTCTTTTAATTTTAAGCTTTAAAATGCACAAAAGGAAGGAAGCAGCTCAAATTACTTTCCCACCATAATACTGAGAAGGCCCAATGGTTGGTGCAATGAAGCAGCCAGTGTGTGAGCCTTAGGGCTTCTAGGTAAAGCTACAGAGCATTCAGGCTCCAGTTCTCACTGGAACTCACAACCTTGCTGTACTGCAAGCATTAAATCATCATTCCATTTGTTAAGCTGGTTAAATGCTCTTTTAAAAGTGATCACTGGGAATATTTGTCTACACACATGGGTTATTCAGAAACACATCACTTATTCTGATTACTTTTGGGAGTTCTCATTGTGTAAAAGCATAGGCACAAGCAGCTTTGCTTCTTTTGAAAATAAACTTTCTGATTTAAATTGTCCTCATAGCTTTGCATGTAAAACAAATGCAGTTGCCAGCTTCACACGCATGTAGATACTGATATGAAGCAAAATAACTTGACATGGAACATATGGTCAAGAAACCTCTCAGTGATATTCCCACACAAATATTTTTATGCATATCTACATGTACTTGAGTACATGCTGGCATTTTGTCCTGGACTGTGTAATTACTTTTGTAACTAGGTTTTCATGTAAACCACAACTGAAACTTTATTCTTTCACAAATACACATTAATTTTTACTTTTATAATTACAAGATCTTCATAATTATGAATAAAGTGCAGGGGCATTAGGAATAAAAGAACATTTAATGATCTTAAAACAAACTAGCAAAATAATATTGGTTCAAGGAGTGTCTTTTGACAGCAATGCATGATTCAGTTCTGGTGCTGATTATCACAGGAAGTTCCTGAGGCCAAGAGCATGCCAAGACCATTTAAAAGGATATTAATGCAAATAAAAACCACCCAAAATGGTCATTGTTGGTTATTGTCAAAATATTCGAAGAGTGTTTGACCTCTTGTTTCCCAGTTTAAAACAATCTCTCTTGTAAGAGCAAAAGGTGGGTCCTGTGTCTGGAAGATGCAGACTAAATACAAAGTGTTTGGTTGCTTTCCACAACATCTGCTAGGAAAACATATTTATTCTCCCATGGACAGCTTCCCCTGGCCACTCCATAAGATTGATTTTCCTGCTGGTTTTCTTTCAATTACAGAAATTCCATTCCTGAAGGAAAGAGAATCAATAATGGATATTCTTGTCAGTTTTATCAACTGCACCAACATAGTGCATTACAGAGTAAAAAGTTTGTTTCAGTAATACATGGGAAGCTTACTGAGCTTCTATTTATGCAAGCCCTACATAAATCAGTTAGGAAAGAAAAGTTCATAGTAAAGTTTGGAGTTGAGCAGAAAGGTTTAATTTTTTGTTTTGTTTGTTTCGGTTTTGTGCAGGTATTTAAAAAAAATCTGCAGAGTTTTGAATAAACTGTAATAAATATGAACACCCCATATTTAGATCCAAATATTGGTTGCAGCCTGGGAAATTTCAGGAGGGAAGGGAAAACATTTCTATGACTTCATTTTAGATCCCAAGTCTAGATAACTGATCATACATTGAAACTTAGCTTCCCTCTAGGGCTGGTGTAGAGGAGTAGGTGCTGGGAGCAGGCAGATGTCCAGGGTCTGGCTATATCCTCTGTGAGCTTTGAGGGGCTGCAGACTCCTGGTGAATCCTCGCTCTCTGCCTTCACTGCATGCCAACCTAAATAAAAGCCCCCACGTGTGGTTTACAGGAGAAAAGAAAGGCTGCCCTTGCCTCACTGTGACTGTTCTTGTGGTCCTCTCCCCAGACAACTGTGCTGAAGTGTGAGGACTGTTCTGGCTTCCCATCTTGAGCATTGGGGCTGCTTGTTTTGCAGTTTAGTTAACCCATAATTCATCGGAGTTATGCATAAACCACATGAAATTATGCAAATTTCCTAACAAATTGTACTAGACAAACAAATTTGATGGCAATGTGATGGTAAATGGAAATACTCTCTAAAATAAAGACAGGTACAGCTATTTGGTGAGTGATTTTTTTTGGCGGTGAATGACTATATTCCTTGAGTAATGCTTTCAGTGAAAAATGTGCGGCAAGATTTGCAGTTTTTAATGATTGATCTTTGCTGCCATGCTAATGTTCATTTTCCATATTTTTCCTGTTCATTTTGTATTTTTTTCCCTGTCCTCTTCATCACACAAAACCTTTTCTTACGTGCAAAAATATGATGGATGTGCTCTGACTGGGAATATGCTAAAGGCAAAAAGGTAACCACAACTCAGCAGAATTCGATATAAGAAAAAGCTTACTGAAGTCCAAGGAATTCAGTTAACGTCTAATTGCCATTCCTAAAACTAGCTTTTTTTTGCCACCTGCTCTTTCATGTTGTTGCTAGCCACTTTAGATCCAGGGTATCAGTCTCCAGTGAACAGAAATTCCTGGCATTAGCAGCTCTGTCTTTATTGGAATTCTTGAATTTATACATTCACAAATGAGATGTAGTCTTGGTTTCAAAAATGGACTGTTTCACTAGTATTTACGTGTCTGAACCAGAACACAGAGGAACAAAAACTTAAGCATAGATTTTACAGTTTCCACCTTTAGTTTCACCCTGGAAGCCTTCAATTATTATCCCCTCATGCTATTTATGTGACAATGTAAAGACAGCGTAAGTAGATATGAGCCCATGGGTACATATTGCACACTGAGGACTGTATGATCACAGCACAGTGTAAGCACAGCATGAGGAAGAAGTGCAGGTGCCACTGTCTGAGATGGCCTCTCCCTGACATTTCTTGGTTACAAGAAGCAAGTTTCTCTGATCTGCTGTTTCATAGGAGCACAGAGCTAGAGGGCAGACCCCTTCTGCAGCTGAGTGCCTTGGATGCTTACACAAAGCTTCGATAAGCATGAGAATTGATTCAACTTCTGTAGAGAAGGCCTCAGTCTCAAACCAGAACACATTACCTGGCAGAAAATGCAGTGCCACCTGCATGCACCTGAACTGAGCCATACTAGTTGCTTTTGCTGACAAACAAGGCTTTTGAGTAATTTTATTGCTGTTGTTTCCCACCTCAGGTGTCAGCATGTGGCTTGAAGAGCTCCTCTCTCACTGCTTTGAGAAAGGTTGCAAAGCTGTGCTAGGATCACTAGAAAAACACGGTGTCGTTATAGAACAAGGCATGACACTAAAAGATGAGGCTGTGAAAGCCTGTCATTTGCAAGGCTGTAATATGCACTAACATAGTGAAAGAGAGCAACTTGGATGCTATGGTTGTAATATGCACTTACTGCATTTCTCTGGTCTGGAAAGAGACCACAACGCTTTATTTTGACAAGGGATAATATGCATTTTAAAGAGTGACTATGAAAGAATATTTAGCTTGAGATGTCAAGCAATCCAACATGCAACAGAAAGCTGCTAACATCTGCTGAGGTGTCGTGTTTTCTTGTACGAAAATTACAACTCAGATGTAGCAGCAATCTTTGCAAGGGTTACACTATTTCAAAAGAAAAACACCACCTAAAGTAGAACATCGCCTGTTTATTTAAAACAAAATTAGGAACCAACAATGTATTATTCACGGTCTTCAGAGTATCCTGAGAGTCTTGTGTGTTTCTTTAACTGCTGTAAATACAGATTCAGCTTGCCACACACAGAGGACGTCATCTGAATCTCATCAAATGAGTACATTATTTACATTTCATCCCATCTAAAAATGTGGCTTTCTCTTTTGAGCTTATAAGTGCAGTAGCAATGCCACACCAACACAAGCATGCATTACTACATCATGGAACATATCCCTTCCTGACTACAGTAGTCTCAAATGGGAAACCCTTTGGCCATATCAAGTGGTATTTCGACTTTCCTTCCTCAAAATAAAAACAAATTGAGTCTTTTTATATTAAAAAAAAAAACCCCAGGATGTCAACCTGCATCAAGTTGACAGCAAGCTTTCAAACCAAGTTTCCTCATTTTTTTTCTCTTCTTTTCTCTTGCCCTTCCCCCTTTTCTGCATGAGTGACCTAAAATCATGCATGTAATTATCTGACAGTTATTTCAATAATACAAAAATAAGTTTAGTAATCCTTCCCCCCTTTTGTGACTGGAGTCTTGTCCCAAGTCTATGGCTCCTGCTCAGAGTGTGGAGCATATATATTATTACCATTTTTAGCTAGGTTTGGTGGCTTTTATTTTTTCACAGTACACAAAATGCAGAAGTCTGTTTGTTTCCATCTCTCTTTATTTTTTTCCAAGTGTAAACTAAACAACTGCTTTTACATCTCTTGCTGGTTAGCAGCCAATGTAAATGCTTATGCTAGGAGAACAAGCCCATTTCCTGCCGTTAAGGCTTTTTTGTTTATCCTAGAGCTACTCACTGCCACTGCCTGCCCCTGACAGACTATTAACCCCTGTTTCTAGCAGGAATACCAGATGTGGATTTCTTAAGCAAATTATTGGCTATTTCACCACATGTCATTTTTGCATTTAAGTGTTTCCAGCCTCTCAGAACATTCCACAGAGACAACATCACATTTTCCTTCAACCTGTTAATTAGCATAATTATTTATCAGCCTGAAACCACAGCTAGAGTTTGTTAAGCAGCAGACAGATATGCACTGGATAGTGGCCCAAGAGACTAGGAAGAGTGATGAGAGGAGGGAGGTTGTGGGAAGGCATGCTGTTTGCATTTGTCTCCACCACCTCCTCTGAAGACCTCTCCAGCTGATAAGACACATCCCTCTTTCATTCTGCAGGCAGAGGAGGTTTCAGGGTTACTTATCTGCCAAGTTCCACCCAGCTGTAACAGGGAGATCTGGCTCCAGATGATCACCCCAAAAAGAGGTGATTTGAGAAATATGGACCCTCTGCTATCCCTGGCAAATAGTCCAATCCTCCCCTTAGATTGATATGTTCCTTGTGTATTTATCTAATCTCCCACACTGAAAGGAATGATAAGATTGCAACATTTATAAAACCTCTAGAATGTAGTTTCTTCAGTCAGCATGTGAGATAACCAAGAGGGTCTTTTTCCAGCTTTGTGCAAGCAACATTCATCCTTAGGTCACAAAATACCTTGCAGAATAATACACTGGAAGCAGCAGGTCCAGACTGCTCATTAGATCCAATGGTGGATGAAGTACAAAATTTGTTGAAACATTTAAAATGGTCAGGTAGCGTGTTTTTTTCAACCTGCAAGTGCAGATGCAGAAGGTCTGAATCTGGGCAAACTAAGCCTCTCTTGCCCCTGGGCCCCATATGAGTCTAGTGCTAGAAGTGTTTCCATAGGTCGCTCTCTGGGGTGGATTGTACTCAGCTTTTGAAAGGTTAGGCACAGTAATTTTCTACCTGCATGTGTCTAGGCTGCTTTATAGCTCCAGCAAGCCCTGTACTTCTGCCAGCAGCTGTACTGTGGTTTATGCATACCTGGTAATTGACAGGATGTAATGTAAAAGTTATTATTAGTAGTATGGAATAGTTATGGATAGGTTTTGAAGTCACTGCATTTGGCAATGAGCTGCAGTAGAGTTTTTTCTTTTTTCTTTCTTTTTTTTTTTTTTCTCAAGTCAGACTTCGGAAAAATGTTACTTGGACGACTGAATGTCCTGTGACCGCAGTTCAAACATGTTGGTTTTCCTAAAAATGTTCAGGACATCCAGTTATATTCCCAAGCCTTCCAGTTCATTTGCAAGACTAGTGATACAGTAGAAAGTATCCAAGACTAGATTGCTTTGATCATATGCTTCCATAAAGTGATCTGTAAACTCAATTCACCTGGGCTGTCAGCAGAATTTCTCTCAGTGTTTGCCAGTCTTTTTTCCATAGTGCCCTCTTCCTAACTATTTTATTATATCTTCTACTTTATCTTGTGTTTTCATATGTGCATGAAAAAGAGTTGAAGGGTTTTTTTCATAGAAAAACCTGCAGCTCTGATATTATTACTCATCATGGGTACAAAGCTGTCTAGGCTTATGCTTTAATATACTTACATAATGGAATAAAACATTAAAAATGTTTGTTATTCAGGATTAATTAAGTGAACACTGGTATTCACTGCAATATTTCAGCTAAAGGGGACAAATTCACTTTAATTTTCTTTCTCTTTGTTGTCTCCACACCAACAAATAATTGAAAAAAAAATTAAAACCTCATTCCAGAAATCTGTTCTTTAAACACTTTCAGAACTGGTAGAAAAATATCTACTATAATTTCAAGTCCTCCCCCTCAGATACCTTTTTGCCTTTTCTTTGGTTTTTGGGGTTTTTTTTGAGAGGGTGGTTTGTTTTTTTTTTTGCACACTTTAGAAAGTGGAAAGCCAAAGCAATTTAGAATAGAAACTCAATAAAACAGCAGCTGGTGGCTAACTCTAAATATCCCTCAACTCTTGTTTCTCCAAAGAGATGTTTGACTAGTAAGTAGGGTTGAAAATTTGAAGACAACACTGTGTTATTTGATGTAGTACAAAGAGCTGTCCTAATTAATACTCCTATTTATTTGTGGAAGTTCCTAAAATGTAGTTCATAATATTTAACTCTTGTATCAGACAGATGGCCTGAGCAGCCTTGAGCACAGTGGGGGAGCTGCCTTCAACATCCAGTGTCCTTTTTCAGGGGGCTGTTCCTTGACCCCTGCTTTTGAGTATGTGCAATATTGTTGTTTTGCATAACTTCTACTTTGTCAGCCTTGCAGAACTGAGCTGGCATCTGGCTTGTATTTTGCACAACTTCTGCTTGCCTAAGTTACATCTTTTACGTATTTCTCCAAGGCTATGTTCTTCTGTCCTTGATAAGAGTAAAATATCATTCTGTTAACCATCCTTATCAAGTGAATAAAATGCTGTTCTGTTCTACTGTCCTTATCACCTCAAAGATATCTAAATTTTGAGGTTTGTGCATGTGGTCTTAATTTAATTTATTATAGGCCCCAGTCTCTGCTGGAATGTTGTGTCAGAGCACAGCATTGCTGCAGCAGCTGTAAGGAAGGACAGCGGCTGTACACACCGGTTTGGTGCTGGTGCAGGCACTCAAGCCCTGTGCCCTGGCCACTCTGCCAGCTCTGGCACCCTCCCCATCCATCCCTTTGCTGGATGTGTCAGGGGCTCTGCTTCATGGCCAGTTATGACGTCAAATGCTTTCCAGCTGGTTTTGCAGCTGAAGTAAAGGCTCTGCTCTTGAGAAACCTGAACTGCTGCTCAGTTAAAGACACCTGCAGCTGTCAAACCGGTATTTATACACAAGATCTTGAGTGAGTTCTCGTTTCTTATATTCTTCTACATGTCTTTCTGCAGCACTTTCCCAGTGGATGAGAGCAAACAGGCAAGGCTGGGTGTGCTGCATGTTCTGGTTGTCTGTGTGCCAGAATCCTAATGGTGAGGGTAGCCTTTTATTTGTGAGCCCACAAGAAACCTGATTTTAGCATTGCACAGCACCTTTCAGTTTACTCAGGAAAGTGGTGAATGAATTATATGAATATTTAATTTGTCACAATTAAAAAAATTAGACCTACAGAGGCTTAAAGAAATGAAGAAAACAGACAGTTCTGAACATGGTTGTATATTTGGTTGGCTTGGAAGGACAGACTGATGAAGGGAGAGCAGTGGATGTTATCTGCCTTGACTCCAGCAAGGCTTTTGGCACTGTCTCTCTCCCATAACATCCTGGCAGGTAAGCTCAGGAAATGTGGGTTAGATGAATGGACAGTGAGGTGGATGGAGAACTGGCTGAAGGCAGAGCTCAGAGGGCTGTGATCAGAGGAGCAGAATCCAGCAGGAGGCCTGCAGCCAGTGGTGTTCCCAAGGCATCAATACTGGGACCAGTCTTGTTCAGTTTGTTTATCAATGACCTGGATGAAGGGATGGAATGCACCCTCAGCAAGTTTACTATGACACTAAACTGGGCTGATCCACCTGAAGGCTGTGCTGCCATTCTGTGGGACCTTGATAGGCTGGAGAGTTGGGCAGAGAGAAACTTAATGAGCCCAGCAAGGGCAAGTGTTGGGTCTGCAGCTGGGGAGGAACAGCCCCAATGCCAGCTGGGGCTGACCTCCTACAGAGCAGCTCTGTGGAGAAGCACCTGGGACTCTTGGTGGATCACAAGTTGTCCAAGAGCTGTCAGTGCTCTTGCGGCCAGGAGGGCAAATGGTATCCTGGGGTGCATTGGGAAGAGTGTGACCAGCAGGTCAAGATAGGTGATCCTGCCCCTCTACTCGGCCCTGGTGAGGCACCTCTGGAGTGCTGTGTCCAGTTCTGGACTCCTTAGTACAACAGAGACAAGGAACTCCTGGGAGAGGGTCCAGCAGAGGGTCACAAAGATGATTTGGGGTGGGGAGCATCTCTCTCAGGAGGAAAGACTGCAGGAGCTGGGTCTGGTTAGTCTGGAGGAGAGAAGACTGAGGGGTTCTCAGCAATACATACAAATATCTCAAAGGCAGGTGCTAGGAGGATGATGCCAGACTCTTTTCAGTGGTGCCCAGCAACGGGATGAGGAGCAATGGCCATAAACTGAAACACAAGAAGTTGCACCATAACATGAGGAAGAACTTCTTTACACTGAGAGTGGCAGAGCACTGGAACAGGCTGCCCTGGGAATTTGTGGAGTCTGCCTCTCTGGAGATATTCAAAATCCATCTGGATGAGTTCCTCTCTAACCTGCTCTGGTGACCCTGCCTGGGTAGGGGGATTGGACTAGATGATCTCCAGAGGTCCCTTTCACCTCTAACAGTAATGTGATTCTGTGTTTCTGTGATCTACTGCTTTTATGATCATTTGAGTTTTGTAAACTCTGCACTGCTCAGCAAAAACCTGAGTTTAAGAGAGTGTGAAAAATAAAAAAATTCCATCTGTGATACTCACTATCACAGATAGAGACGTACCAAAATAACAATGTCAGTTGGGGTACAGGGAGGTGTGATGTCAGGGTGCAAGCTCTGACTGGCAGCACTTTTCTGTTGAAAATCCTTAGGGCAAGATGTGCTTTATGCCAGCAAATTGATGTGTCTTTCAGAACTGTTCCTCTCAAAATAGCTTTTTGCCACTTCTTTTCAAGCACAGTAATTGTCTCTGTGTTGGACATGATTTAGTATACTTGCATCCATGCAGGTAATGAATTCCTAAAGTAACTTTCCATGAAACTGCTTCCAATATTTGCTGTAGACCTGTGTGGTTACAGTAGTGAGTGCTCAGAGCGACACATTAGAGTCAGGCCTTTTTCATATAATGTTGTCTAGCTTAATTTTATTATATTGCAATATATTATGCTATATTTTCTATTCTGGACAGAGACAGGGAGTACAGCTCAGACACTGAGGGTGAAAACTACCCAGTCTGAGAAGCATGGATTCCCTACATTGTATCACAGCTTTGTGACCAGAGATCCCTTGTAATCTACAGGCCTGTGGTGCAAGTTTAAAAGGGAAATATTACTTTTGCAGTACTTAAATTCAAAGTTAAATATTCTGATTAGTGGAAAGAGGTCTCCTTACAGCAAACAACAGGATCATTCTGATTTTCTTTACAAGAAGGGTCACAAAAATATCTCCGTTTTGTAACCATACTTAGAATACCCGAATGACCCAAAAATGCCACATTTCTCCCTATCAGCACTAGTGGTGTGACATTAAGCATTAAGGCATTTTTTATTATTGGGAAATATTTCAAAATCATGTTTTTATGACCCATATGAAGAAAAATTAGGTTTCCATAGTTGTAGGCATGAAAGTACCATATACTTAAAGAGGAACTGATGTAAAATCTTACCTGAGTTTTGTTAGACCTCTTAACCTTCTTCACAGCGCTTCAGAAGCTTTGTTGCTAGCCAGATCTAGAGAATATAGAATGAAAGGTTACACCAAATGAATTTACTATAGCCAGTTTCTATGGCATCACTGATTTTGGGGTTGGATCAGGGCTGGTTCTTGTATTTTACTGAATAGCTCAAGGGTTCACAGGAAATTTGACACTGTTCTACACAGAGATGCAAGAACAAAATCAGTTTCCCATGCAAAAAGCAATTTAGTGGCATTTCCATCCAAAATCCGAGGGAAAGCAGGAGCTTATTGGCCAAAGACAAGACATGAGAGATTTCTGCCAGAAAAAAAAAAAGCAATAAAAGTTTTTCAATTCAGTCACAACTCCATACTCATCTAGTGTTGAGAAATCTTTTAGAAAATTTGTGGTGTGTCTGGGCAAGCCAGAAGAAAGTTAGAACAGATTTTAGGATATGGTAAAAAGGCTTTGTGGATTTAAAGGAGTGGTAGAACTATCTTTGTTATCTTTTCTACAGTATAGTAATATTTTCTAGGTTAAACATGTCTGCTATGCTTAATTGCATTTTCTTACAAACATGAAACTGACCAAATTATGCTTCACTGGGGGAAATTCAGAGTAAAGTCTGTAAACTCAATAGAACAGCCTACAAAATCAGCTGAATTAGTTCAGATTTGCCTACTGGTAGTTTAGAGCAGAGGTTGAGTACAGTCAGCTTCAACCTATGAAATGTGACAGTGTGGAAAAATGGGAAACCAAAGCCTCACCAAATCAATAGAGTGACTCAGAAAATATTGCTATTGAGTTCTCTAAGCAGGCTTCTCACTGCATAAGAAATGCTCTCCAGCCTTGTGTCAATACGGAAAATGTTTTTGCTTGAATTCTTTTTGCAATGACCTCAATGTTAAAACAAGTTTCTGAGGTAGAAACCCAGGATATTTCTCGAGGTCACTTTTTTTCTGTAGGACTTGTACAGCCTTTGCTTTGTGTATATACTTTTTTTTTTTTTAACTTTCATGTATTTTCAGGAAGTGATATCATATGAACATGCTGGTAAAATTAGCCTGAGGCTTTTACTACATTTATATACAACAAAAGAAATCTTTGTCAGTAATTACTTGCAAGCGTATTATTGGTCCCTTGTAATTGTGTAGGCAATGATTATGGCAGAAAAACAATAATTTTATGTAGTTATGACTAAATACCAGTACAACCCTCATATTATCAATAATCAGTGTAATAAAGCTGGCTTATTGTTCTAGCATTAAAAGGTCCCAGTGTATACTCGAAGCTTTTGTTAGCTGGAGCTGTTTTTCAGCTTAATATAATTTCTGGTAATACTGAGATAATAAAAAATCACTAGCTTTCATATGATGCACATATGCCAGAATGGACAGTCCCTGGGTTTCAGGCTGTCTCATTTGAAAAGTTGGCTTCTTCAAAAAGGACTCAGATTTTAATAAATCTCAGTGCCAATGTGTAATTTTTTTCTCCAGAGAACTTTCGAAAGATATCAGGCACATACAGCATATCACCATTTTTTCCCCCAATTGAGTGCAACAGGATTTTATTTTACTGAAGCGTATAATAGAGGCTACTTTGAGACATGTATGTGCCATATATGAGACAAATAATGTTAGCCAAAGAAAAGTTTGATTGTTTGTGGAACTTCAGACCCTGAGCTTGAATTTTATGTTCATGTATTTCTTTTTCTGCAATACAAGGATATTTTCTGGTAGTGGGTAACAGCCAGTTTTAATACCTTTAAACCTACATTGAAAGTTTTTCCAAATTCCCAGGACAAATCTAGATTCATTTTTGGGGAAAATGTTAACAGATTATTTAATTGACACTTGCCATGCTTTGCAATGCTCAGATGACTGACAGTGACTACAGTAGCACAGAGCAGCTTTTCCAGTGAGAGCAGTCCCTGGGCACACCTGCCCTGGCGCTGAAGCCTTTCCCATGCCCAGAAGCTGCCAGCATGAGCACAGCTAGGTGGCAGCTCCCTGGGCTTTCAAGCACAAAAGCTGCTGGGAGTTGGACAGTCCTTACCAGCAGTGCCCACAGAAGGTTTGAAACAGAGAGGACAGTCAGCTGTGTGAATGGACATGAGCCCATGCAGCCTGTGCAGCTTGTCTTTACTAAGTCTCTGTCAGATCCCAAAAGAAATTACACTGTCTAATGGTTTTGGCTCAAGCCCACCACTCCACTCCTGCTTAATTTTAAATTTTTCTTCTACCACCACACTGGTGTATGGCCATGGTACTAGCCTGTGTCTGCTCTTTCACAGGTGGAGTAGGCATAATAATGTACTTTTATCAGCTTGAGAAGGAGGTGTACGAAGGAGAGACTGTCATTTTGTAGTGACAATGAAGAAAGCATGAAAATGTGATAAAGTGTTATGCTGCCTGGTTTTTGTGACTTCACTGGAGCCAGGAGTTTACTTTATGTGTCTCCCCACATGCCATACCCCTGGGTAACTTGTAGGAAGAGACACAGGGTCGGAAATGACATCTGCGGAGTTCCTCAGCAAGATGGTTGCAGAGGAAGCTCTCAAAACCAGCAATTCCATCTCAGGAAAGCTTTTCCTTCCTCACAGATCCTTGCTGGGGGGACAGGGGAGATGTGTGCCTGGAGGCAGCCATGTGCCTGTCAGGATATAAATTAGACTAGACTGTATTACAGTATTGCTGCTATAAACTTGAGATAAAAGTAGTGTCTTTACAGATGCAGGATAGCTGTATAATCTAGCCAAAGTGAGAACATTAAATGTCATTTGCCTGTTAGTTTTTCCCTTCTCAACATACTGCCCAGTTTAGTAGTGTGAATCAACATGCATGCAAATAAAGTTTGTCTGACATAGCTTATTCACAGTGCAGTATTCCATGTGGGAATATCCTGTCAATCAGAAGAATATTATTGTCTCGGTGTTCTTATATACAGTGAGGAGGTTTCAGTACATTCATTTAGGTCCCCTCCAAAACATTCTCAACCCCTAAAAGCCACTGCAGCCTTTTATATTCTGTAGCAGAATGAAAAGAAGCAATGAGGAAAGCATGTAAGAATGTTAATGGCTCTACACACATGCTGAAAATTAAATGTACACTTCATGTTTTCCTGGATGTGGGCCAGAGAAGGCAGCTCACAGGACAAAGTCACTAATGAGTTTAGTGTACAGCTCTAGCACACTGCAGAAATCTTTTTTCTGCTGCTAGCAGCTTTAAGGGAAAAGACTGGAGTCTTCTTTCTGTGCACTAGTGTTTTGACCAGAGGGAAAGTATGATTTTTAAAGGGGTTTTATGTCATGACTCTTGAAAAGAGAGTCACATGGACACTGATAATAGCAGTAAATTGACCTGTGCTGAACTGCTGGGCAAACACAGGTAAAACCTATATCCTGTATAGAAGCAGAGGAAATGGAGGTCCAGCTCTCCTTGTTGACACTGTACTGTTTTTCAGTGTTTCTGCATTTCTTGTTTTTGTTGTGTAAATAAAATGACACACAAATGGTCAATCATAACAATTTGTGCCCTTTCCTGTGCTCTCGTCGTCCTTCATGGGGTTGGGCAATAAAACTAGAGAAAATTGGCCTACCCTTTCCAGGTACATTGTAAACAATTAACAAGGAAATGTGGGCATTTCTTGCTCAAAATAGAAACCTAGTCAGTGTGTAGGTTCCTTCTGGTTGATAAGAAAAAGAAAAAATTGTTTTGTTTGTTTAATTTCTGCTCTCCTCAGGACAAAAGAAAACCCCAAACCAAAGACATATAGCATTTTTGCTTTTGATTCAATTTGCTTTCCTTGGATTATTACTTCAATACATTATGGATTACATGAAGTATGAGAATTTGAGATCTTGTGCTTATGAGAAAAGTCCAGGATCAATCTTGCCCAGTGTTTCTTTGGGTTATTCCTTTGTGCACAGTCATTCTCATTTACCACAGTCTGTACGTCCACAGAATAAAATGCATAGTAAGAAACATTGAGATCTTGCACACAATGCTTTTGCTCCAAGGGAGAAAACAGCACATGAAAATATATAAGGTTTATACTACCTTTTGGACCCCTCTGTTTACTTCAGGTGCATTAGCCAGTTCAACCAAATCCTTGATCAAGCAGTGGGAAGGACACACTGATCACCTGCAGGGTTGAACCTAGACTCAAGTTCAGGCAGCTGTGCAATACACAGCAAATACAATGCACAAAAGTAAGATCAATGGGAAGACAGGAAGGGAGAGGAAGCATGCCTATGATTTGTAATTTAGGCAAATACAAGTGGACCATGTCCCATACAGCAAACAATCACATCCACTTCTGTTGACAGTGCCTGTAAGGAAATTGCCTCTGAAAAAGCCAGTCCCAGAAGCAGAGGAGCAGCCATGATACTGAACAAAACCCTTAAGACAAAAAATCCCCAAGTTTTGCCCTACAGGCTTGATGAGCACCAGGAGCAACCATTCCCTCTCTTTGTTTAACCCTATCATCTGCCTCAAGGAAAGCTATCTTTGTCTGTACAACCCAACTTCCTTCTCCTCTTAGCCTAAGGATTCAGAGAAGCGAGTGGTAGTCTTAAATAAAACAAAGGTATTCAGGCTACAATCAATTTTTTTTTTTAATGAAAAGTACTCCAAGGACACTCTGTGATTAACAGAAAGAGGCTGCAGAGCAAGTGATGCTATAGTTTTTATCTTAGTCTGATCTATCAGACTGGAAATCAGCATAATTACTTATTAATAAAACATCTCAGCCTGCACCTGCAAGGCCAGGACAATGCGCTTCTACGATCTGAATATTCCTTTTTATGTTACTTTCCCACATTTCCCCATCCAATCGCTCAAGTGTGCTGGTGCTCATTTTGAAATAAGCCTGCATATGTTTGCTGTCTTAAAATCCGGTGCTTCAATTCACAGGTTTCTTTATTCTTCTCCTTTGCTATGCCATTTGTATCAGTGACTAGCTTGGGGACAGTGACCAACTCTGGCGCTTGAAAGCCTCACTGTAGTTTTAGGGGTGCTAATTTGGGTGCTGAGCACTGACCAATTGCAGCCTTGGGGCTCTCCTCTGCACAAGGTGGGCAAGTACTTTAACTTCAGAAAGTTTGTTTTCCTTCCAAAGGCTCAAGATAAGACAGAGGAAGAAACTAAATGCAAATTAAAAAATAGCAAAGGAAAATAGCAAGGAAAATAAGTTTGGAGACTTGTATTTAATGCTGTGTTTAGGTGGTGGGTTTGGAAGTGGAAATACCTGTCATCTTCTGGACACAGGTAAGTTTGGTTTTCTTTGTGGCATTACATGTTGTACAGTAGTGTAACTGCAGCTACAGAATGGGTCAAGATTCGCCCTTGGTGATATTTCTCCAGCTTTGTTACTGGCTCTTCCCTGTCCTGTCTGCAGTCAGTTTTAAAATGCAAGCAGCAGTTCACATTTTCATACCTGTTGTTTAGCCCTACACAAACCCCTGGCTGTTAAGTGGCATTGACTTAACAAGTGTTTAAAATTAACCATTAACATCTGTGGTTTTTTGTATTTGATGGCAAACTAGCTGTTTCCCAAGACCAGACAGGATTGCATGGAGGAGGTGCTACAGTGATGGTGTAATTGCTGAGGGAGGACAGACAGAAGGGGAAGGCTTAATTCTCTAATCTTCCCCTTGCATGTGGTTTTTACCATGTTTAATTTTTCAATCTATTTTTTTTTCTGGCTTTAAATATTTTAAAATCATAAACAAATAAAGATTAGAAAAGTCAAACAGTCTGGGTCTGCCTCTGTGTTAACATAATAGATACTTTCATAATATAAAAGTTTATTTCTAAATAAGGAAAAGATGAGTTTGACCACATAAGTCAGAGCAATAAAAACGAAAAAAAAAACATCGTTGCTGTTGTCACGGGTATGTTCTAGGGAAGTTTATCACCATCTAGCAGAGGTTTGAGGCAGGGGACAGTTTCTGAAGTATGCAAGTGAAATGTGTCAGCAGCATAATGCTCAGTCCCCATGAACTATGATTGTAAGAATGAGTTCAAGCTTTTCTCCCCAAGTCAGGCAGAAGTACACCCTTCCCTCTGAATGTGGTCACAGGTATCTTGAAACTGATGCCCATGAACTCAAAATTTAATAGCTGGTCTGGTTTTTAGTCCTCCTTTTGTCTTATTTCACTTTCTTTTTTTGACATCCTTTTTCTCTGGAGCTTTTGCCATGTATCTTGTGTCACCGCACGTGTTGTTTTCCTGGTTTGAGTGGGAAGATCCTGTTCAATGCAATTCCAGTCAACATAATCGGACTGAATTCAAATTATAATGTCTACCTGGATCAGTCAGGCATGCAGATATGGCACAAGTGGTTCTTTGTGACCCGTGAAAGTTCCACAATCAACTTCCATTTCTCTGTATCCAACACATCACTACCTCTAGGCATTTCTTTGTCATCCCTAGAAAAAACAGCCTCTCTGCAAGATTCCTCCTAGGCTTTCTGAAGAACACAGATCTCACCTTCATGATAAATCTCTTGTTGTAGCAAATATCAGTTACTAGATGTGAAACTCCCCAAACACTGGCATTCCTTTCTCTGGTACTTACACAGCGTTGTGCAGAGCCCAATAATACATACTGGTCATTAAACTGTTCTGCATACCCTGGAGCTATTTTTCACAAATAGAACAGAAACATTTTCCATTAATATTCATTGGCAAAGCACTGTTGCTTTGAGTATATGAGAAGATTTTTCCACAGATGGTAGATGAAGAAAGAGGAAATCAGATCCTGCTCTGCAAAACATACAGCTCTGAACCTGCAGGGGGATGGAGCTGTTGGCGTTTGTCACAGCCATGGGAGACTGTGTCTGTGGCGATCCCTTGTTTAAATGTCGGCAACGCATTATTGATTAGCACCTGCTGCCCACGTTCAAGTGGGACATTGTGAGTTTATAGATCATAATGTTTCCTCAGGTGCAAGGACTGAGGTGGTGTGTTTGCACAGTTATTGTTAAGCTGGGAATGAAATTAATTCGAATGACTTGTGAATCTCCAGGGAGGCAGGAAATGGGAAGTACCAATTTCCATGAGGTAGAGTACATTTGGCCAAAATGGGTTCTTGGTTACACCTCTGACTTTTTATAAGTTCCAGGATCCTGCAGAGATGGGAGTGGAGTCAGGATCTATCCCAGAGTCTATTTGCATCAGCTTGTGTCCCAACAAAACACTTCATTTGGTTCCTTCGCTTTTCTCCCCCTGTAAGTTTTCTCCTGTTCTGTTTTAATTCCAGCTAACTTATTTTTGGCCCGTGTACAGTGGGAAGCTATCCAAACTTTTTCCACAGACTTTATTCTCCACGCTGGCAATCACAGCTGTCATGACTTCATAACTATGAAACAGTACTGCAGGCGGGGGTAACAGGCCCTGAATTGTATTCATCTGGCAGGAGATATAAAGTGGCAAATGCAACCTGTGTAATTCTTGACCACATGCTGTGTTATTGCAGAAAAACACTTTTATCATGCACACAAATCACTTTACTTCTTTCTTTTTTTTTCCCCTCTTATTTCATTTTCCTTTAGCTCAGAAGGTCAGTATTTTCAACACACTCTAACAACTAAAGAAAAAATGTGCTCAGAATAAAGTCCATAAATAAGAATTGGTTATACTGACTTGGGCTCAATACATGTAGTAACAAGCTGGTCCTATAAAGGCCATGGCAAAGCTCTCACTGACTTTATTTGGGCCAAGAGTTTGCTCCTAACCTTCATTTTCTCTGCATTAAATTTGATGTTGGTACTACACTTTCATGAAGGACACGTGAAGGTCTACTTATACAGCAGTATTGTTATATTTTTCTCTTTTCAGTAGAAACTTCTCTTTTCAGTCAAAAAAGAATAATTTGAAGAAATTACAGTTAAATGGACTGCTGATTTTTTCTTTTATAATTTATTGGACATATCCAGTTGTCAAAGTCGTGATAACCAATACTGGCAAAAGGGTCAGAAGTACTCCATCCGCAGTAATTAACTGTATCACCACAAGAGGCAAACTTAACGCTGAAATGCTTTTCATTTGCTGACATGCTACAGCTCCGAGTTAAACAAGAATGAGCAGTTTTCAAATTATTAAAGTGAATGTATCTGTCAAAACCAAGTATTTTTGCTTTTTGATTTGTATAGCTACAGATAGTCAACCAAAAAACTCAAAGTAATTTTACTACTGCAATGACACAAGTGAACATCTGTAGACAAAAGTCCTTAATAATATTTCTTTTAAATATTTATTTTAGATTACAGCTCCCTTGACTGAGGAAACATTTTGCAGCTATAACGTGATGATTGTACAGTTGCTGAAGAATGCACATAACAGCAAGGCTGAGGTTTTACAGGCTCCACAATAATGTCCAAGCTATTAAACATCAAGCAACAGCAGGCTTTTTTTGCCTAACCTGAGAGCTCTCCAGGGAGAAGCCATAAAATACAGCTCTGTACAATATGTCATCTGCCGGGGCTACACTGAGTTTGTGGATTACACTCTACGTGATTAACACGGATGTTTAATATCTGCTAACAGTGTTAGTGCATGTGTAACCAGTGTAAGAAATTGCATTCAATTGTTTTGTTATGAACACAGAGCAAATCAGCTCAAAAGGGTAATACTGCTGAAGCCAGACCCAAGATTGTTTTCCAATGCTAAAATCAAGTACTCCCAGGTTTGGCTGTTTTTTAAGAACTTACTTTAAGAATCACAAACAAGACAGAGCGTAATGGAAAATCCCTTACTAGACAGGAGCGCCAGAAGTGAAGCACAAAGAGCAGACTTGAGGATTCAGATGCTTTAGTTCAGGTCATAGCGGGGAAATCCAGCCACTAGTGCAAAGTACAGAAAAGAGAACGAATGGAAGAATAAAGTCAGTGATTGTTTTTATCTTCATCTTATAAATTGCTCAGCTGTGATCGACAAACAAGCTCTTGAACCAAATCACAGACTATGTCTTGCAGTCTGGGGTGGCAAGGGTAAGTACAGGAAGGTATTGCAGAATCACAGAATTGGCCAGGCTGGAAAAGAATTTCGAGATCATTAGGTCCAATCTCTGACCCAACACCACCTTGTCATGTAGACCATGGCACTAAGTGCCGTCTTTCTCAAATACCTCCAGGATTGGTAACTCCACCACCTCCCTGGGCAGCGCATTGTGACACACAATCACTCTTTCTGGGAAGACCTTCTTCCTAATGTCCTACCTGAACCACCCCTGGTGCAGCTTAAGACTGTGTTCTCTTGTCCTGTTGCTCGCTGCCTTGGAGAAGAGGCTGACCCCTACCTGGCTACAGCCTCCTTTCAGATAATTGTAGAGGGCAGTAAGGTCACCCCTGAGCCTCCTCTTGGCCAGTCTAAACACCCCCAGCTCCCTCAGCCGCTCCTCACAGGACTTGTGCTCCAGACCTTTTACCGGCTTTTTATCCTTCCCTGGATGCACTGGATGCACTCCAGCATCTCAACATCCTTCCTAAATTGAGGGGCCCAGAACTGGATACAGCACTCATGGTGTGGCCTCACTGGTGCCGAGTACAGGGAAAATCACTGTCCTGGTCCTGCTGGCCACACTATTGCTGATCTAGGCCAGGATGCCATTGGCCTTCTTGGCCAGCTGGACTAGCTGCTGGCTCATGTTCAGTCTGACATCAATCAGTACCCCCAGGTCTCTTTCTGCCTGGCCACTGTCCAGCCACTCTCTCCCCAGCCTGTAGTGCTGCACGGAGTGGCTGTGGCCAAAGTGTAGGATGCAGCATTTGGTCTTGTTGAACTTCATATTGCTCAACTTGGTCCATCTATCCAGTCTGTCCAGATCCCTCTGCAGAGCCCTGCTACCCCCCAGTAGACTGACATTCTCACCCACCTTGGTGTCATCTGTAGATTTGCTAATGGTAGACTTGATCCACTCATCCATATACTCATGTGAAGGACAGACTACCCATATGCTCTGTTGTTCCTCATGTGGAAAACAGTAACTTAGAGAGCCTTCCTCTCAAATGGCTTTGGAGACTGTACACCATGGTCTGAACTCAGCACCATGTAAATTTTCCATGAAAACAAGCCTAGCCTATGTAGAACTTCATTACTAAGTTGAGAGCACTGGCACTTGACAAAGAGGGTTTTCTGATGCCAATCCTATTTTCATTTAATCAATCAGTCCAGAGAAAACAAAAAGCTAGACTGATTGCCTTGACAAGATCTTAACAGCTGCACATGCACTTATTACGACATAACCATGTTTCAAGCTTCTGCACATAAACAATCTGATCTCCTTCCTTCTTTCCCGTAGACTGCACTGTATTTTAAGAACTACACTGGACTTTGTTTCTGCAGCAGTGATGTAGCACCATCACAATTTTTGCTGGGCTAAAAAATTTATAGTTGAAGCAGCTAGATGCCTCAGCCTATACACTCACTTTTGCAGCATAGACCCCATGGCACCTTTTGCCATGGAAGACCGGGAGGTGATTTGAAAAAACCATCACAGCTTCACCAAGGGTAAGTCCTGCCTGACACAGTCCCCCACAGCATCCTTCTCTTGCAATTGCAGAGCAGTGGATAAAAAACTGATTGGAGGATCTCATCCAAACGGTTGTAGTCAATGGCTCAGAGTCCCAGTGGACTTCAGTGACAAGTGCTGTCCTCCAGGGTCCATACTGGGACCAGTGTTATTTAATATCTTCATGAATGACATAAAGGAATCAAGTGCACCCTCAGCAGACTTGCAGATGACCCCAAGCCGAGTGCTGTTGTTGACACACTTGAAGGACAGGATGCCATCCAGAGGCACCTGGACAAGCTGGGGAAGTGGGCCCCTGGGAACCTCATGATGTTTAACAAGACCAAGTGCAAGGTGCTGCAGCTGGGTCAGAGCAATCCTCAATAACTACACAGGCTGGGGATGAACAGATCGAGGGCAGCCCTGCTGAGTGAGAGTCTGGACACAACCCAGCCATGAGCACTCACAGCCCAGAAAGCCAAACATGTCCTGGGCTGCATCCAGAGCAGTGTGAGCAGCAGGGAAGGGAGGGGATTCTGCCCTCTGCTCTGCTCTGGTGAGACCCACCTGGAGCACTGCATCCAGCTCTGGGGTCCCAGCACAGGAAGGACATGGACCTGTCGGAGTGAGTCCAGGGGAGGGACACTAAGATGATTAGAGGGATAGAGCACTTCTCCTACAAGGAAAGACTAAGAGAATTGGGATTGTCCAGCCTGGAAAGTAAAGCCTGGAAGAGATGGGTGGCCTAATTTTGATCTTCCAGTATCTGAAGGGAGTCTGCAAGAAAGATGGAGAGAGATACAACAGCATGTAGTGACAGGACAAGGGGAAATGGCTTCAAGCTAAAGAGAGTAGGTTTAGATTAGATATTAGGAAGAAATTTAACTGTGAGGAAGGTGAATCACTGGAACAGGTTGCCCAGAGAAGTTGTGGATGGTCCATCCTTGGAAGTGTTCAAGGCCAGGCTGGCTGGGGGTCTGAGCAACCTGGTTTACTAAAAAGTCTCCTTGCTCACAGCAGGGAGCTTGGACTAAGTGATGCTTGTTGTCTTCCAGCCCAAACCATCCTGTGGCTCTGTGTTTCTGTGCTGTTTATTAAGGGCAATACTCCTGGGGCTAAAATTCTTGTAATTATGCACAGTGAGCTGCACTCTCATGGAATGGACTTCCTTCAAATACATAATTACTCAAAGAAAATATAGGTAATATAGGGCAGGAAAATTAGGATTTTAAGAGTCTTCTTGGTTTACTGAGTCCTGTGTGAGCCTTTTGAGTTTTAGTGTGGTTCAGGCTTTTGAGCATGTAAGTGTGCACTGTGACACTCATTTTTCTTGTGCGACACAGTATGTTTACAGTGAGGCAGTAATTTATTGTACAGCCAGTTTTCATTGGGTATTACCTTTCTATGCATCAATTCAAATAATAGCAAAAAATTTGAATAATATGGAACAATTTACAATGCAATTACAGTCACCCTGTCAGAGAAAGTAAACAGAGAGAGCTAACACATACGTGTAAAGTCAGAAGTAGGGCTGTGGCAAAATGAGTCCATAGTTCTTAAAGAATTTAATGCCAGCTCCAATAATTGGACAACCCTCCCTATATATCTTCTCATTTAAGTAGCTGTGCTATAGTTAATATAACTGTAAAGGGACTTTGATCCCTTTCAATTTTATTTATTATGGCTATATAGCGCCATATCTGTTGAAGAAATCACCCAGTGGGGCATTTCCATGCCGTGTCTTCTTGCTTCATAACACATAATGTTGAAATCTGGATCATCAAAAATTGCATAAGAGAGTGAGAGAGACAGTTTGTTAGAAAGGACAACCCAACAGATATATTGCATTCAAAGTGTGAGGAAGAAAGACTTTATTCTTTTAGCAAACAGCAGTGATCACCCTTTTCAGGCTGTGGATGGGGTAAAATTCCTTCATTTGTAATTTTTAAATTCTTTTTATATTAGGTAACTGTGCCATCCTTTTGGGTTTTTTAGCAGACATCAAAGAAATTGGATGTGGAAAAATGTCTTCCTCATCTGCCCAACCACCTGATTATTCCTAAACCTCCTTCTGCCTTGTCTGCAATCTGGGTTTTATTCGAGCCTTTTACACTTGGTGCATATTCTGTATTAATTCAAAAGCCAGAGACCACCAGTCTCCAGTTTATTTCCTTCCCTAATGTAAAAGTTGATTGCTGGTAGTTAAAATCTCCCATTACTGTCACTTGGCCTCTTTTACATGCTTTTTTTATTTGTACAATCATTTCACAGAAGATAAATCAACAAATTAGTAAATCCACAGTACTGATAGTGCAGTGTTCTTTATCGAATGACCAGCATGAGAAATGAGATATATGTCTGCAGGTCTGTCCCTGTGCTCCTTCTGCAGCCTTGCTAGCTGAAGGACACAGCAGAGGCAGGAAGCCATTCAAAAGTCTCCCTAAACATGTTGATTATCTATTTAATATTACTTTGCATTTCATGGCACGTAACTTTAAAGGTACGGAAGGTACAACCCAACCCCCCCCCCCCCCCATAGTTTTAATAGGTTTTCATATATTTTAAGCTGCATTTTGTGGGATATTTCTTTCCAGGTATTGACTCCTGCAAAGACAACTTTTATTATAAATGGTAATGGCATTCCTATGAGGAAAGGCTGCAAGAGTTGCAGTTGTTCAGCCCGGAAGAGTGAAGGCTCCAGGGAGACCTGGTTGTGGCCTTTCAGTACTGGAAGGGGTTTTATGAGAAAAACAGGGACAGGTTTTTAGCAGGGCCTGGAGCCATGTGACAAGGGGTGATGGTTTTAAACTGACACAGGGTAGATCCATACTACATAAAAGAACAAAATTTGTTATGGTAAGGTAAGCTTTTAATTTGATACAGTACCATCAAGGATAATGTGTAAAAAAAAAAAGAAAAATCCACGAATAAACAAAACTGTGTGTTCTGCCAAGTAGAATTTTCTGGTATTTGTAATGTATAGCTCTGTGCTGTAATACAAGAGGACAGCTTGCCAGCAACATTAAAGCTTTCAGCAAAACTGCTCATCATCAAGTTTCCCTTCATTCAGTTTTGTTGCAAAGTTCTCATTGTTATGCCACTTGGCTTTTCCTACCTCTGTTATTAGCTTCCAGAGAACCCAGACCTATAGCAAGGTGCTGTTCCCTGCGAGATACTGGGTTGCCTTAAATTCAGCTTCTTTCTCTGTTGATCAAGATCATTCTGTAAGAGATACTGATAAAGTTAAAAGTACAATGATTACACTTGGTGAAGAGTTTGGTAGGTGTTGTGGGAATGTCAGTCCAACAGTATGCCACTGAGTTATGTACATGTCTGGAGTCCTCACGAGGGAGCCCAGATGTATGGGAAAGCCTCCCTGTATGCATGGGCTTGCTCTAATTCAACTGTGGCTTGTCTGGACTTAATTTCATATATCACACCAGCCTCACAGGGAAAAAAAAAAAGCCCTGAATCAAATGATATCATCTTTGCAGAGAAAGCAAACAGGCCAATTACCACAAAACAGGAAGCACACGGGGTTCCTGGGATGGGGTAGTACAAAAATAATTTAGGGATAATAGGATGTTTTTGAAAGGTTCCCAGTTATATTTTCTTCAGGTACCCAATTATTTTTCGGCTTTTGACATTTGTTAATATAAAGGCCTGGAAAGATGCAAAGGACTAAACTCTGAGCCCCAATATTTCTGTGGTTCTAGCCCTGCTGATCTTCTGTGAATGCTGAGATGGGAGAAGACACCATGTCTATTCACCATCTTTTACTCACTAAATATTTCCTTAGGGAAGCAGAAGGCATTACTGAGTACTAGCATGAATATTTGTTCTGTAAGAACACTACACAGAAATTACTTGCTAGATGCTGCACAAGAAAGTGTGTTGACTCTATATACAGCCATCTTGAATTTGGGCTAGGCTGGGTGGAGAGCATGAGAAGGATCAGACAGGGAAGCTGGCATTAGGAAGAGGGAAGCACTTGTATTTAACTCTGCCATGTATATCTTCACTTTTTTGTGTCACTAAACATTGAGAATCTGGTGACATTAAGTTTTCGAGGTGGCGAACATAATCACTGGGCTTTACATATGAAGGCTCTGTTGCTGGGTTGATCTTGTTGTTGCTATCTGTGGGACTGGGAAAGTAACACAGGTGTTAACATGAATGAGGTCCTGCTGGACACCAGCATTTCTTTGTCTGGGGCACCACCACAAGCGCAGAGCTGCCGTTCCTCCAGCCTGATCCATAAATTCAGAGAAAGACACAGACATGCAGAGCACAGCCAGTACTTGGTCGTCATTTCATCCCAGGCTGCAGAAACTTTGCAAGAGGATAAGTGATTGCTAGGTTACATTAAATTCCCATTGAACGAATCTATCTAATATTAAAAGTATATTTCTTACGCCTTGATGCATAATGTAAGAGCTACATGATATTGTACCCATGGATGCAAAGCAACTGCTTCCTCTCCAAGGCTGGTGTCCTGGGCTGCTCTAAAAGATCTCATCAGGAATATGGTATGGTAATGTGGGGATATAATAGGTCCTCTGTGAGGCAGCCCTCAAATATTTTTCTTAAACGCTCATCTCAGCATGGTCACAATCACCTAATAATCTTAACACTTACTACTTTGAGAATGTAGAGTATGCTCTATGGTGTTCACTTCAGGAGAGACACCTTCCTTCATGGAGCTATTTTGTAACCAGACATCCAAAAGAAAAAGAAATTATTATCCACAACCATAGGGTGCATAGCTTCCTAATGTAACTGTTTTGTTTTCATTTAAAACTGCTCTAAGTAGGAGAAAGGTTACACGAATAAGTAGGAAAGACGTGCCTCAGTGGGAGAGTTGGACCTGTTTTGATCACTAAGGTATTTTCAAAGCCTAGATTCTTTTCCCCAGTATAATTTTGACTTATTTTTTTTCCAAGAGCATGTTAAAAGAATGAAAGTTTTACAGACAGAATATAAAATCATGAGCAAATTCTCAGTGGGAATCTGTGGATAGACTCCAGCTTGGGAAAGAAAACATTTATATCCTGATGCAAACAGGTGTAATCCCCAAAGGCTCTCTGCACACAGCAGTACTGTTTGGTGTGCAGTTACATACACACTGTGTACACCCTGCACAAAAGTGGTTTTATCATGACTTTGTACATCTATAGGGCACACAATATAGTGCATATGTGCACAGTGGATTGCATAGGATCTGTGCACTTTAGTGTGCTCCATACATAGCTGAGTGCTGGCTAGCTAAGCACAGATATGTGGGGGTGTCTGGAGACTGAGTTTGCTCTGAATAACCTAAAAGCAAAAAGTCAATTTCATGTAGGAAATGATGGGTGTAGCTCTACCTTGTGATTCCTGATATAAATTAAAAGTGTTTTAAATTCTGCCGCTTTCCAATCCTCACGAATTCCTATCACCTGCAACGCCCCTCCCTGGACAAGCCTGTTTCACTATTTAAAGATACCAGAGATCATGGATATAAATCCAGACAATAAGAGTGGAGAACAACAATGTCACATTGAGTAGTTTCTGCCTTTTCTTTCTGACCCAGACCAGCCACCACTTCACCAGTCCTGTGACCATCCTATTGTCACCAAAAAACTGCCACCCAGATGGTGGACAACAACACACGAGTGGATTAGGACACAGAGAGTTCAGCTGCTCCTCTCATTTCACAGCCTAGCACCTCCATTGTCCCTGCTGTGCCCTAGGCTCTGCCTGTCTACTGTGCCTTGCTGGCCTTGTTGCTGCCATATTAGAATTCCTGTGCTCTTGGTTACCTTCTTGAGGTTGCTATGCCTCTTCCTCCAGCTTCTGCCCACCCTCAGGAGGGGTGCTTCTTTCTTTGCAGCTGTACAAGCACTTGTCAGATTCTCTGTTGGCCCTTGCTCGTATCCTTGGAGAAGTTTGGGTGGCTGGAGAGCAAGGCTGGTGCCAGCTTGCCAGTTCTTGAGCTCAGATGTCAGCATGAGACAGTCTCTCCATGAGTGACCTCTCTCAAGTTGGAGTTCTTCAACCAAGAGAAGGTTGTGTGGAGACCTTTGGAAGAATCCATTCAAGAAGCACCAACGAATTTCCATGGCCCTACGGCAGACCATGCAGACACCTTAAACAGCTCTCATTTCTTGGTGTTTGGTGAAAACAACAGCAGGATGAGTAATGCAGCGACCTTAGCAGTTCAACTGTCTCAATTAAATTTTACAGGTTCAACTGAAAATGTCAGGTTGGCTGCCTACTTTCAAATTTCAGCCTAAGTTGGCAGAAAAGTAGAATCACATGCTACAGCACTGTGTGCCTATCTGAAGAAACATTTCTTATACCTAACTTGCACTGCTCCATGCTTTTGTGCTGTGATAACATTTTTTTTTTAATTCTGCAAGAATTTTCTTGAATTTTACTGTTTGCATTTTTCAAATCACCCTATTGCTTGACTCCAGGACTTTTCCAATGCAAAGACAGCAAACACTGAGACCTCGGCATGGTGGTTGACATACAACAGTGCACTGGAGGGAGGGCAGTGATCTGAAACAGACCTCAAAGCAAAGCAATCTTCAGGAAGGCAGTGGGCAGCCCTTTTAATGTCCCACCTTGCTCAGAGCAAAATTCATCATCCTTGAGAAACTGATTCCACATCAGGGCATGTGCTACAGCATGTATTGAGCTGAAAAACCCATAAAACCCAACATAACCAGATTTATGGGCAGGAGATTGCACCTGGGACAGGAACTTGTCCACCAACATGTAAAATGGAGACAGACAGTATTTACTGATCTCCAAGTTGTGGCTCCACACAGCTTGATGTTCAGCTCCTATCTCTTCCTCTACATACAAACCTTTTGACCCAATAGTACTGAAGCTTTGAGTTACACTTCAACAGGGTTTGCTCTAAGTGCTAAAAGTAGCAAACCCAGGATTTTTGAGTGTAATGCTAAAGACATGATGTCTCAAGCTTTAGTCTTCTCTCACACCTGTTCCTCCAGGGTGCAATCCACTCATGCTGCCCATGTGCTTCCACCTGGCCTTTCAGCAGCTGATTAAATTGGACATAATTAAAATATGACATCTTATCTTACTGCAGCTGTATTCCAGCTGCAAATATTTTCTAAGTGTCCTTTCCTGTATGTGGCAGTTTAAACTCAGAGAAGAATGGTGCCTAACAAGGCAAAATACAAGCAGGCTCCTTAGAGAAAATTATGGCCTGAACCCTGCTGTGAAAAACCATTTGGTTGCTAGAAGTAGTCAGGATGTTGTCACTAAGGAAGCTGTTGGTTGAGATTAAATGATTTGCCAGCCTTTCGTAAACAAAAGGTCTCTGTGTCCTTCTGATTCATTGTGGAAGTGTCCTGTACAGGCAAGGAATGTATGTTTTGAGGAAGAAAATACTCTCTTAATTATCTTATCCAATGGTTGCACAATAACTCCCCATACATTGTAAAAACTGAAAATACTGAATATGTATGCAGACTTTGGACAAAACTCAGCTGTCATCCTCTGTGTGGGTAGCAGCCTGACACATGGGAAATCCCATTCTTTGAGATAAAGAAGATGCCAAAACAGATAGTACCCCAGTTTTCGGACTTTTACTGCAGATTGTTTAAAGAAACATTTATTTCAGATGGGCACAACAGCAGCACCAGCGTCTGGCTTCAAGTCTTGCTCACATGGAAGACCCAAAGGCTCATTTCAGTTCATTAAAAAAGGAAAAAAAGAATCTCCATACCCAGAGGAATATGGATATTTGGATATTTAATTAAATTAATAGACCATAGTACATCCTTTAGCTACCCATAGCTGTTAGGGTTGTACACCTGGCTGCAGCTGTTTGCAGTGCTGTTGATGTGACTTTGTACTGGGTGCTGTGGGTAGAGACAGCTAGTCCTTGTGGCATCATATGTAGTGGCTGGCTGCATAAATCACATTTCTCTGAGGAACTGACCCAAAGCATCTGGCATGCACCACATGTAACACCATTCTTGGGGATGATTCCATTAACTTGGCTTGAAGAATGTAAGAAACAGCAAATAACTTTGGGAATTGCTGATGTCATTCTTCCCTCTCCCACTCCCCCTTCCACCCCCCCAGTTGTCAAAAGCTAGCAGAGACACTCCAAAATCCCTTACGATAGCAGTTCCTCAGTTTTATTGCTTTCCAGTTCCAGTTGTTCAGTGGAAACAAGAGAATTGGAAATTGATTCATAAACCAGAACTAATTTGAAAATTATTTTACTTTTTTTCCCCCTGAGGTTTTTATGTTTTGTGCAACTGCATGTGTTCTGGAATTTAATACTGAATTGTTTTGAGCTGCACAGACAGCACTGCACAGCCTTGTTTTTGTGCTCTTTAAGTGCTATGCCCGAATTTGTCCAAACTGTTTTGTAGGTGGTTTTGATCTGGCTTCTACAATTGCACTCTTCATTTTGCTTGTCCTCAAATATATGTGCTGTTTTTTGTGGCCTCAAATGTGTGCATGCTGGCTATATTAGCACATATCCGCATGATCAAGCAGACATGCTCGTGAAACATTAATTCCAGCAGAAATGTAATCTGAAGGTACAAATCAAAGAACTGGTTGCAAAAATCCTGTGATAAAGTTTTTACCACAAAATCCAAACATTGTAAAAGTGACAGTGTGGTTTAAGAACTTTCATGTTTATTACACTGACCATAGTACTTATTTGAGAGGGACATACATATTGTTAGCTATAATATAAATGAAGGCTGTCCAGAAAAGATTAGGATGACAGTGTTGCATTCAGCTTTAAGCTTTAGAAAAAATCTACCACTAATTTTCACATAATGCAAGCCTATTTTAAGAAATTGAGAGAGGCATATGCAATGCATATGTTTTCTGCAGAAGAGAAAAGTTCTTTTTTAGAAAATGTGCTTTAAAATACATTGTTCTGGAATAGTGTGATTGATAAAAAATTTCAGCAGAATGTCTAAAAGGTGAATTAGAAACCAAGAAATATTTGATTAGGAAGCATAAAAAGATAATTTGAGATCACATTTCTCAAGACTTGCCATCTCTCAGATTGCATTAATTTGAGAGAAGAATGAGAAATGAAAGTTAATATTTCACTTGAGAAAAAAATATAAAAGATGTCCTAAAATGAACCATTTAAAAGGCTTTCTTTCAATTACCCATGGATTGGAAACTAATCTCAGAAACTGTTTTCCTTACATTCAGTAATTAAAGCCAAGTTCTTGCTCTTCAGAGACAGTTACATCTCCATGTGAAATGTCAAGCATTTTCCAGACACATTTGTGGGTATGATCATTGAAATCTTACAAAATTTTTGTTTCTTCTTCCTTAGCCTCTTCTGTGGTAATCAACACTGATGCCTCTGAGCTCCAATATGGAGAAGATCCAAGAACATTAATATATCAGTTTGGAATATTTTCAAGAATTTTTTTTTGTCTACTACAAGCTGTAGGTTCCCCTGGGAAAAAAAACCCCCACGTTGTTTAGAATCCAGTGTTCACTAGCAGGATGCTGGTGCATAATGTATTATTTTTCAAGAAAGTTTATGATGGATGAGAACTGTAAAGGGAGTATCCCTCAAAGCCACATGGACATGTGCATCCTTCCAAATATAATTCTTTTCCAAACTAAGCAAGGATTAACTAGAAATGTTTTGGAACCACAAAATGTTATTTTTAAAAGGTAGCTCGTGATTGAGATAGATTAAGACTAAACATGGTTGGGATCGGCCAAAACCACAAAGAGCTTAATTTGTTCACGTATTTATGACTGGAGAAGCATTTGAGGGCCTTCAAAAACCGAGGTCCTGAAATCCTCCAGCATATTTTTCTGTAGAATGATAAGCTGTTGGTTTTGCTTTGCTTTGTTTTTTTTTTTAATGGAGTTGTCCTTTGTAAAACTTGCGCCTTCCTCCCTCCCACACACAGAAGAACAGTTCGGTGTCCCTGCAGGTCACTGAGTCCCAAAGCATTGCCCAATACTTTTTAAACAGCAAGAATGATTCAGCTGAGAGATGCTCCACTGCCTTGTGACTAAGGTCACATTCACCAAGTGGCTCCTCTCCCACGCTGCCTCTCATTCCCAGGGGCACAGAGCACTGGAACAGTCTTTCCATGGACATATGTTAGCACAACTGAGGAAGGGAGGTGAGAAAGAGAATTGGCATATCTATCTGTGGATGTTTGTCAGTGATGAGCTTTATAGGAACAGATGACAATTATTTCTGAAGGCAAGATTTTCTCTGTTTATCCTAGTGGGTATCACAGTTTATGTATTTTAATTTCTTTCCAATTGTACCTATTTTGAGTGTGATATTGTGACCTCACATACCTCACATTAAAAGCAACAAGGCCAAGCAAAGAGCTTTGATGAACTCTAAGACCCAGACCCCAAAGATGTTTATTCCTCTTATCTCCACCACTTGCTGAATCAATCAGTCATTATTTCATTGATAGACCTGAGAAAATTAGCAATATGACTGTAACTTAAGCAGAAATCTTCAAATACAATTTTTTTTTAAAATATAAAATGTCTGACAGTATAAGTCTGCATCTATTTCAAGAATTCCTCCTACTGTTGCTCTGGTTTCACTTCAATGGGACAAGGTTGATTAACCTGGGCTGTTATCTTCATAGCACAGGTCACTCAATAGGCCTGATATTAATTTCTCCTTTCAAAAATGTGTTCAAAAATTGTGACTGTGATTTCCTCTGTAGTGTTAAAATTATTTTAAAAGCTGTAAACAAACCACCCATATGCATATGTATATACATACATGTGTGCATACATATACATACTCACATGTACGTGGGGAGAGAAGACAGAGAGGGAGAGTGAAAGTGTGAGTGTGTGTGAGAGGCAGAACAAGAGAGTCAGTAATGCCTTGCTGTGCCCTTTGCTAGCTAAAGCAAAGGGATCCAATCCTCAGGACTTACTCAGTGATTGAGAATGAGACCTAGATCCAGCTTCACTGGAAAAAGCAGTAATTTTAAAAAGACGTTTTTGGACATTTTGTTTGGCCAGTGGTTTTACAGGATAAGTGTCTTTGTAAAAGCAAGGACAATATATGATACAAGAAATATTTATATACATTCTCTAACCACAATACTGGAGTTGCTTTGGATTCAGCTTTCCTTACTTTTTGTTCTTGAATGCTGACTGCATCTTATGATAACTGTGAGGAGATTTCTTAGAGGACCAGACAGCTGCCAGCATGGCACATTCTGCTGATGTGGTATCATTTTGCCAATAACAAGGCAGAATGTATATAAGTGCAGCCAATTTCTTTGATCTCCAAGGACTTAAAGAAAAATTTAATTACAGCAAATGAAATTTTAAGGGAAATATCAGAAAACAGAATATTCTTTCTTTTCCCTCCACTCAGGGAAGGAGACAGTGTTACTAACTAACCCTTATTAATATGGGGGAAGGTGAGATGTACAATTTTTCTTGTATCTTGCAAGAAAGAAACATCTGAAATAAAAGATCTCATGTCCTGTGAAAGGTTAGATTCTTCTAACAAAGGCGAAAAAAGTAAAAGGGAAAGAAGAAGCTATTGATTTCATTCCTGAGTCTCACTATGCACCAGTGGGCAGAACAGGCCTGGTGTAGGCAGAGTATCCATGTTCTTCCTCAAGCGATCACCTTATCTCACTTCCCTCAAATTCAGCAAACTGGCACCAGACCTTTGATTCATGGAGACTGACACAATGGCAATCAGAGATAATAAAAAAAGGTCTTGGAGGGAAAAATAATATTAGAAGTCTACTTGGATTAGGAAATGAACCACTAAATTGTATCTTTTACACACAGGTAGGAAACTGTCATTAGGAGGAGTTTGGGTTTAATGCATCCCCTGTGTCCCACACAGAGTGTGAAATAGATATTACATGCTGTGTGCAACAAACTTTGTCCTTTGAGGGAAAATGGTTTGGCAGTTTATCCATTTGCATGGGTGGCCACAAAAAAATATGGTCTGGAGTAAGATTCCATTGATGCTGGCTCCTCCTCCCTGGAGTCCACATAATTTCTTTTCCCTTGTAACCTGGACAGTCTCCATGCCACAACCCTGTGGCCATCTTTCCTTTATTTCCATCAGAAGATTGTCCCAGAGCCCTGAGCCACAAGGATAAGAAACCTCCATCTAACTTCTGGTTTAGATATATCCATACTTTGTAACTCCCCTTGAATCCTTTTGTTGGCATTATTCTATACCTTAAACTACTCTTTGAATGTCATATGCAGCAGGTTTTGAGTATATTTTTATGACCCCATCTGCCACTCAGCCTTCTTATGCCTTGCCACTCCAGATTTCTCTTGTGAGGCCACAGGCTCTCAGTTTTCTCACTTGTGTCTGATCTGTGACCACCCCATCCTATTGCTAATTCTTGCCTCAAGTGCCATCTGAATAACTCTTTCTTAATTTGGTGTGGATGAAAGTGTAGCCAGCTCTACTGGGTACCTAGCTTAGAGTGGTCCTAGTCCGCTAAAATCTTGACTCATATGTGCTTTTCTTGTGTTTCTTGTCTAATTGTGTCTGACAGGCAGTGAAGCTTTCCTCCTCCAAGTATTTTTTCCCATCAATCATTAAAGTAGCTTTGTTCCAGCTAACATATCTATTGTGCATGTCAACCTTTCCTTGGGCCAGGCACTGCCCATGCTTTCAAAACAGCAAATGTACTTTGGCATGAAACAAAGACATTAATAATGATGTATAAATTCAGATGCACTGATTAGTTTGTGAGTAACACATTCCATCACCAGTGCATGAGTTGAAGGAGCACAGCCAGGAAATCCAGATTACAGTCACAAGGAGGAGGCTCAATTATTCTAGTCTTAGCATGTGTAACACCATTAAACACAGCATTATGCAACTCTTCTAAAAAGTCAGTGCAAAAGTTGAAGAAAACTGAAAATACCTCTACACTTGGAAGAAAAGTAAAATAATTTCAGGTTGATCATGTGGAATTCTTGGGAGTTGCTGAGCTCCTCTAAAGCCTTCTCCACCCTCACTTTAACAAGAAAGTGCCTTTCCTGGCATGCCAAAACTGCATGTATCAAGCATGAGGGAAGGGAAGCTTTTTGTTTTATTTTGCTAAGTCTTTGCAGTAAGTCTGGAGAAGTAATTGACATTTAGCCAGTGTCCTAAATAGTCTAGTAATAAATGCTTTGGCAATACCACAGCTAGACAAACATTAAAATAATGAGTGATACAGAGATGGCTGTGCAACACTTTTCCTCCTTAAAAAATCTTGCTTTCAGTTACTTATCACTTTGCCAAACAATTCAAGTTGAAATGTTGAGTGTCTGCTATGAGACTCTTTTTTTCTGGGAAAAATTCTGTTACAATGGAAACATTTATGAAAATGAAATTGCAAGATGGGAGAGGCGGGGGAAAATCAGCTGCTTGCCTGCATAAAAAAATGTACTCCAGACATTTCACAAAGTTGTTTTTGCACTCTGGGACTGGGATTTATAATCATGCCAAAATAGGGTTATTTGACACTTAAGATGTTCAGTATGTAATTCCAAGATTATGCCTTTAGAATAAATCCAAAGCAATAATCCCCATCTGATGCCTTGGTCAGATGATTAATACTTCAGAAGGGATTTGGAAGAACCTAAAGTTTTGAGACAATAACTACTTTGAGATTGCATCTGTGACAACAGTCACTTCCATCAAACCTGAATTTCAGTCTCAACTTGTTCTCAGATGTGAACTTGGCCAAAATCACTTGTGAAAAAAACCAAATCTGAACAACGCCTTTCAGCTCTGTGTTTAGTTAAAATGGAGCCAACTTAGCTCAAGAAACTGTTATTGTTGAGAACAAAAATAAAATGTGGTATTTACTTTGATTGGAAATGAAAGATCTAGAATACTCCACCCAAAAGATCCAGGATGATACTGTACTGGTAGTGATGGATACAGTCATCAACATAGCACCTTGGGGAGAAAATATAGTCCTTCTCAAACAATGTAGAGTGCAGGAATTTGTCCCAATGCTCTCAAAATTAATCATGCACAGCATATCCAAATCCCTCAAATGAAAGCCACAGAATGACAGGGGAAACTGAGATGCTCCAGGCTCCCTTGGCAACGCCATTACATTCTGTTCATCTCTGACTCTTTCTAATCCTTTCCAAGCCAATCAGCTTGAGTGCCAAACCCTTGTTTTTTTCCCTTTCTTTTTAAGGTAAGGATTCCCATGAAATCTTCAGTCAGCAGTATTGCAAATTCTGGCCAAATTGAATTGCTCTTATTATTACTTATTTTGACAGTGATATTCATGGCCTGATAAGAGCTGTCAGATCCACTGTGCCAGGCAACACAGACAATTACAAGCCTGTATTCTGCAGTGTACTGCACCGTTCCAGGTCCTTGGGGTCTCAACATAATCCCAGTCTTGTTGGGCTGGGATGCAAAACACAGACAAGAAGGAACAGGGTGTCGTTCAGCACAGCACACAGGGCTTTAGGAAATGCCAAAACATACCGAGGAAGAACTGAGGTAGGTGGCAAGAGAGACCTGTGGAGGTACCCCGGCAGAACCACACAACAAAAATACAACTTGTGCAGCGGGAAAGCTGAGCATACAGCATCTGGGAGGAAGGGAAGCTCATCCCACAGTGGATGGAGGAGGTTATACAAGTGTCTTAAGAAGTCCCACAGAACACACAGAAACAGGAACGATATCTTTCATGTACCAGCCAATTCCTAACCCGTTTCCCCTCCCTGCCCACACTCAGGTGTCTTTCTGCTGCTGGTTTCCTCCCTGACCCTTTTCACACTTCCACTGAAGCCAGCCTTTCCCCCACAAGTCCCTGCTAACCTCACAAGGGATCCTGAGGGACAAGCACCATTTTGGAGCATTTTGGGTTGTTTCCATTGAGGCCATTGAGGGGGTTGGTGCATCCCTCCCCAGGCATGGCAGGGGCTCAGCTAGGGCAAGTGGGGGCCAAGTACAGTGCTGGGCAGCCAGGGATGCACCAATGGGAAGCAAGGGAATGTGGCTGCCAGTGGGGATGAATATCTGCTTTGTTTTCAGGAGCTGCTGGTGGCAGGAAACAGGAATGTCTGCTAGCGAGGTCTGCCTTCAGGTTTTAAGATGAATTTTTTCATATTAAAGTTCCGGACTAATGTCCATGTGTTTTCTCAGCATAAATCAAAGCAAATGGGCTGGCTATTTTCTTGCAAGGTGAAAACAGAATATTTTTTTTTGTTTGCTACCTGTTTTCATTAAACCCTCCTTAGAAAAATGATAAAAATTAATTCCTCATGGCTGCCTGCGAAGAATTGAAATATCTTCCCTCTCTCCAGAAGTCTTTTGGTTTAGCCATAAGGCTGTTTAGCTTTCCCTAGGCTAATGTGGTTTTGGAGGTTTCCATTTTGTGGTGAAAGTTGTCATTTTTTTCCTACGACAAGAGTTTTAATAACATTTAATAGACATTGAGTGGGCTAAATGGATCTTGAGCCTCCAATGAAAAGTAGGGAGAAAAGTAAGGCAGAGGTGTTTAATGCATTCTTTGCCTCTGTCTTCCACACAGATGACAGACCAAGGGGGTCACAGTGCCCTGAGATGGAGGACCATGACTGTGAGAATGATCAACTCGCGGCTTACCCCCAAATTGTGCAGGACGTCCTGCTCCACCTGGATCCCTGCAAATCTGTGGGGCCTGATGGGATTCATTCAAGAGTCTTCAAAGAGCTGGCTGATGTCATTGCAAACACTCTCTCGATGACTTTTTAGTGGTCTTGGGAATCCAGAGATCCCAGCTGACTGGAAGCTGGCGAATGTTGTCCTGATTTTCGAGACAGACAAAAAGGAGGACCCTGGAAACTACAGGCCTGTCAGTCTCACTTCAGTGCCTGATAAACTTATGGAGAAGATTATTCTGGGGGTATTGAAAAATACCTGAAAGACACTGCAGTTATCGGTCTCAGCCAGTGCAGTTTTGCGTGGAAAGTCCTGCTTATCAAACCTGATTTCCTTTTCTGACAAGATAATCTTCCTAGTACATCAAGGGAAGCTAATTGATGTGACCTTTCTGGATTTCAGTGAAGCTTTCAATGCTGTCTCTCACAGCATCCTTCAGGACAAAGTGCCCAGCCCACAGCTGGACAAACACATCTTGTGATGGCTGAGCAGCTGGCTCAGGGGTCAGGCACAGAGGGTTACAGTGAATGGGGTGACATCAGCCTGGGGACCTGTCACTGGTGGGGTTCCACAGGGCTCCATCCTCAGCCCTGTGCTCTTCAGCATCTTCATAAACGACCTGGACACAGGACTGGAAGGGACACTGAGCAAGTTCACAGATGATACAAAACAGGGAGGAGCTGTTGACTCCCTCGAGGGCAGGGAGGCCCTGCAGAGAGATCCCAACAAATCAGGGGTTTGGGCAAACACCAACCATATGAAGTTCAACAGGGGAAAGTGCTGGATTCTTCTCCTGGGATGGGCAACCCTGGGTGTATGGACAGACTGGGAATGAGATGCTGGAAAGCAGTGCCATGGAAAGGGACCAGGGGGTCCTAGTCAGTGACAAGTTGAACATGAGTCAGCAGTGCCCTGGCAGCCAGGAGGGCCAAGTGTGTCCTGGGGGGCATCAGGCACAGCATGGCCAGCTGGGCAAGGGAGGGGATTGTCAAAATGCAAAGGAAGAAGTTGTGTATTAGGCATATATTTTAAGTGTCCATGTGAGAGCTACTGAACGCTGATTCTCAGGTAGTGGTTCTCTTGGGCTATTTCTTATACTACCTGTGATATAATTAATTTAACTAAGTGGTGATTTTCTGCTGCTCAACTGCATTTGCCTTCTGGTTGCTGTCAGGCCCCTGCCCTCCAGCTTCAGCACCCCACTGATGCTTCTGTCCTCTTCTTCTGCATAGCCTTTTCTCCCAGATGCCAGAGGTCTGCCACAGTGTTGCTCTTGTGTGGGAGGAGGACTGTGTGCCCATTCTGTGCTTGCTTGGTTGCACTTGAGCCAACACAAGCCGTTTTTGACCATGGTGTCTTTAGATTGTGTGTTTGGTTTTAAGCCACCGCAGTGATGTCTGTGCTACTACACTTGGGAGCTGAGGTCTGTGTCACTGACAAAACTTTGCCCTGAAGACAATATATCAGCAAGAAGCATACTGTGGCTTGGTCACTAAGAATTTTATATGTAGTATTTCTACAGTAATTTCAGAACACAGCTAAAAAGGGAGACAAAATGTTAGGGTAAAAAAGCCAGATACTCCTCTGGCTGTTATTTTCAGGCAACTGTATCAGATCTTTAAAAGCTCAACCAATCTTCTCCAGTTGCAAAAAATCCTTAAAGTTTGCCTGCATTAGATGGATACATCAGTCTTTCTCGGTCTACTGCCCAACAGTATTTGGGCAAGACATAAAAAATTAGGACCCAGCTTGTTCCACCCCTCTCTAACTTCCTCCTGTCCCAGGAAACAAAGCCATTTTTCACCTTTAAGAAGCACTACTTCATCCCAAATCATTTGTGTTCTATCACTGTTTGCTATTTGGGAAAACTTGTGTAGATTTACTTGTAACCCCAGGGACACTTTCTTCCCTAGTCAGCCTGGTTGCTTTCTGTACTCCCTTTCAGTCATTCTCTTAGTGGTTATTGTACATATATTCCTCCTTCATTCTTTATTGCTCCTTTTTATTTTGGTTTTAATGTCCAAGAAGCAGATGCTTCCTCCCATTCTGTCTTTGCAAGGTGTCTAGCACAACGACACAGTGTTTTCCAAGCATCTCTGGCTGCTGTAAGCATGCAGTAAATTTAATTCACTCCAGGGGCATGTCAGGTTTATAGCTGCAAAAACTTCAGCATGGACTGCTCAATATCTGTAAATCCTGGACAGGGACTACAGCACGTGCTCTAAAATAATAATAATAATCATCATCATCCTCATCATCATAATTTGTAGCACAATTATGGTTTTTCTTTCCCAAAAGCAACAGAAAGGGGTTCACTTTGTGGCTTCATGCTGCATTTGAGATGAGAGCATCATGATTTTAACCGAAAAGAACTATTTTCTTCAATTGCCAAAAGTGTGTTCCTGATCTATATTTCACTTTCTTTTGGGGTCCTTGCCTTTCAAATATGGAAATAAAAATGGATCAATTTTGAAAAGTATAGCACAGTACAAAAAGTAAGAAATTTGTTTTCCCTTGCATGTACTTCCCAGTAATGTGTGGTTAATTATTATCACAGCGCAAAAGCATGAGTTGGTAACAATACAGTCATATCCAAATCACATTGTAAGAACAAGCAAATAATGGTCAGATTTTAAAACATAATTCTTAGCAGGCCATGAAAAATGCCTTGATCTGCCTTGTTTGCACAATTATCTCAAGTTTGTCCATGCAAACTCTGGTTGGTTTCCCACCTACATCTCTAGGTACAGTTTCAGCTACCACTTCTTAAAAATGAGCATAGAAGTGAATAATTTCTACTGGATTCTCTAACTCAAAGAAGTGTTAGTTTAGATTCAAATGCTGGAAATAATTACTTGACACTTAGGGTAAAAAAGGTGGCCTGCTTCCTGTGCTACCTTTCCCACAGTTTTCCTTTTAAGCATTATCTCTTACAGACAACAGGTGTTCCTTTGCTAAAACAGCTATGTTAAAAAAAAAACAAACCACCAAATCTTCTTGGTGAGATCTGAAGACAATGCCAATAAGGTGAGATTTGAGAGATGGGGACTGGCTCTGAGCAAGAAAAAGGAACAACAATAGTTTCAGTTTCTGCTGGAGAGCAGAGCTGAGCACGTCTACATTTAACACAAATTAAATGATGTTTTAATTTTGCAAGCCTTTTTTTTTTGTTTCTTTTGTGGTTTTTTTTAAGTGAGCATGCTCTAGCAATTATATTGCAGTTCCTTGCTTGGTATAGAGTTGGCTTTTCCTCCTCATCAGGGTTTGCAGGGCAGTGGGAAGTCTGAAGGCATCTTTGAGGTGTACAGCTGGATCAAGGTTGGGAGCAGAATCCTCTTGTTTGTGTCTAAACCAGGACTTTCTAAGAAAGGAGATGAAGTCTACACAAAGTGCAAAAATTAATAACATAATTGCTGCCTCTCATCTTCTTCCACTCTCTCAGCTCATTCCTCTCACAAAACCAAACTGTTACACTTGACAGCAGCCTGAAATACAGACTCACACAGCTTATATCTTGTCTGTCACCAGGATTTAAATATTTTAGGCCTTGGCAGAACAGCTGGTTCCTCACTGATTAGAGCCTGATGAGGCTGGTTTCCTAACAGGGACAGATTTTATTCATGGCCTTTCAGGTTCTCCGTTTCCCATCTTTAGCCCTTTATTTGCTCTGGGTAATAGCTGACTTTTTAAACTGCCCGAGAAGAACAGCAAGAAGAGTCCCATTGTGCACAATGAATGGAGCCCTCGTCTCTCCCCTTCCCTGTGTGTTATGGGAAGGGAAGTCTCTTTAGTCCTTAGACAGACAAAAGGGATATTATCTTTCTTTTAAATTATTACTACTTGAAAAGATTATCTCAGAGCTGTGCAAGCCCCTCCTTGCAGGTTTAATATATGAAAAATTATCTCTGTATAACTTATGCCCCGTCCATCAGTGGACAGTGAAATAAAAATTGCAAAAAATATTTGAAGTCTACCAGGAAGAAATCCTTTGGGTAACTGGATTTATTGTTTTGCTGAATACTTTGGCAGTTGGAGGGTCAGTAAATAACTCAGATGCAAAACTTACAAAATGGATCAACAGGTAAAAGACTTTCAGAAAGGCAAATGGAGCAAAATAAGTCGTACCTTTTCTGTATGGGTGTCTTTCAGTTAATGCTTTCTATCAGAAATAAACTTTCTGGAAAACATTATGTGGCGGTAAGGGTACAACTTGTGGTATTGTCTTATAGACAGTCCCTCAAACCAGAGCGGACCTGTCAGTTGTCAAAGGAAATTAAATCTTTCTAGCTGAATCATTTGGGACATTTTTCATGATCAAAGTGAGAATTTAAACCCTATCGGGAGATTTTGCCAGGTGATTCAAAAATCAGAAAAAGGCTAATTCCTTGCCCTGCCATTTTGGAGCTGGGTTGATGGAGCAAGACCAAAATTCTGGGGTACTCAAGAATCCCCAGCCCTAGAGGCAGTGGGTCCTCAGAGGGTATAAATCTCATCCCCTCAGCCATGCTCAAAAAAGTATGAACCATGATACTGACCAGCAGTGAACTTGCCATATAGGATCTCAGTAAAACATGAGACTCTTCTATCTTCCCACAGGTAGGGGAGGCAAGGGAAAATAAGGGCCCCTGCAAGACTGATGCACTTAGGACTTTGGGGTACTAACAGGGCTGATCATTAGGATGATAAACAGCGATAAATGCAAGCCTTTACTGCATTTGCTGCATTCTGAGCTGTCTTCAGCTTCAGAAACAATATATAAGTAGAGCACAACCCTAGAACATCCATATAAAAGTAGTCTATTCATAACATGACACATAGCACAGCTGGTGATTATGAACAGTATGTCCATATTTCAGTGGTGCACTAACCAGTCTTAATAAACATTGCCTGGCTTATCTCTTGGAAATTAAAAAAGTGATTGATGTGCTTCTGAACTAGCATTTCATTTGAGACAAAGTTTTCACTGACTGATAAATACACCAGACTTGCTCTGGCATTCCAGCTTATCTCAGCTCCACAGGAATAATGCTGGAGAAATGTCTCCTCAGCCTTTAGGAGAAAAAGCAGAAAGATAGTTCTGAGGCTTATCAGCCCCCACTAGAGTCTGTGCAGCCCATAAGTCTTACTGTTAATCTTCAGTAAAAACAGATCCAAAGGCTTGTTAATGTTTTTAAGGTTAACTGCAGATGCTTTTCAGCATGGCACCAAAAGCATCCTAATTTCCTTTTCTCAGAGTGCTTGTCCTTCCCTTGGGTTTTCTCAAATCCTCTTCTGTAAACCAGTGCAGAGGCTGGGCATCAGAGAGGAGAAATACAGGGAGATGAAAGCAGTTCAGGGCCCTATAGTACAGGACTGAACTGAAAGGCGATCTTATTTTTCCCAAATGAAGTTTCTAATTGTCTAATTGTACAGCTATAATGTCAGTCAGTGCTTTGATTTTTTCAGGATCTGTTTCACAAGAATTTAAAATGCTAAGAATAGCACTTAAAGGTAATTTATTAAAGGGTTAAATGTAGTAGAAACTGCTTAAGAGTTTTAATATAATATTCTTTACCCAAGGCAATAGACAGCTTCTTCAGAGTCATTCCATTCTAATGTGTAAATGCTGAAAGTAATTAGACAGAGTCCTATGTGTATTAAAGTATTTAGGAGAAAAAACTTTGGAAAAAGTGATTTTTCATGAGCAGCTGCCAAATATTTTCTAAAAGTTAGAATTACTACTAATAAAAGAGGCTTTATTTTATTAAAGCAAAGGCTAGTTTAAAAAACACAATTCCAGAAAAGTATTTAGGTGTGCTAAACTGTTTTTTTTAACATTTCAGTATAGGCATGGACATGGCAACAGCATCCACTGCAATGTCTATGGGCCAGAAAATTATGTTAAATAGAAGTCTGCATGAGAAGAGTTTAGATTTTTGTCAAAAAGGCAAGCTGTTATGTTCAGAAGAACTGAAACACCCTTTCTATTTTTAAAAGAATAGCCTGAAGTGCTCTGAAAAATTGCTTAGCTGTCACTGTCACTTTGAGGAGAAAATAATTCTTCAGCTCTGAATTTCAAATATGCTTTGTAAGAGGTGTCTTGTATGGTGCACTGGGTTGCACATTTTTCTCTTCCTTCTTAAAAGACAATAAAGAGACAGCATTTTTCTGTTTCTTCACCCTTTGTTGCAGAGTAAATGTACAGACTCTCTAATGCTGTTTTATTTACAGATTTCAAATCCCTCAAAAAGGATCACATGCCCTCTGATGCCTGCAATAAGCTCACTGGCTGTTTATGGCTAGAAAGTTAGTATTCAGATAGAGACTAGGCATAAATGAGAACCAGACCCTACGTGACTTCAATCACTGGAGGAGGGTCTCTAAATTAGATGTATGTTATAAAAAGACTTCAGCATTAGTCATGTCTGCCTGATGAAATAAGGCTGTATCTGCTTAATTAAATATTATCAATTCTCTTAAAATATTCTGCCACCTAATGAAGCCAGTTACCACCTGAATTGTTTATATAGTTTGCTTCTCTGGCTTTTTCTGGTTTCCATCCCACATACACTGTCACTGAAAGGCAGAAGGAAGAGCCAAGGGTGCTCATGGAGGAAGCTAACTTTCTAAATCATCGCCTGCCAATTTTATCAAAGTTAGTATTAAGCATGATGTCAAAAGGCTAATAACAAGGATATCAGTCTCCTTCTAATGCCTGCTGTTTCACTACACAAAAAAGGAAACATGAAACATGAAAATTAGGTAGCCTCTTAAATCATAGTGTGCTTTGGCTTGCAGCTCTGTCTTGTTAATACTTGAGGTAGTGCATAAACATCTCTTTGGTTAATGTAAGAGCTGCCAAATGACCACAGGGATTTTAATTATAGGAAGAAGTAATTGTTTGGGGGGAAAAAAAAAGGAAAATGTTAAGAGGATGTAAATATTGTAATTGTATTTAGTCATACAGGGAAAACAGGGATCATCTGTCATAAGCACACAGCTTCTCTTGAGTTCATGGTAGGGGTCAAAACTTCTCTGTGGTTTGGCCCTTTTTTGGCCCCTGGAATGTTCACCTTTACACATTTGCATTTAGACACAAATCTTGGACTGCTCTCTCTGCATTCCCTGCTTTTCAGTGGAATTGTGGCTTTCTGCACTGAAAAAAATACCCAAGGGAAAAGAACTCAGAGAAAACTCTCCCAGTGTGCAGAAATCCAGAGGACAGACTATAAAAAGAGGCAAAGGGACTTAGAAACACAGAGCTCCATCCTTTGGTGACTGGGGTACATAAGGACTGCAGTGTCCCTTAAGAATACACAGTCTGTGGGGAGTATTTGAACCAGGAATATTTTGTTTTGACATATATATAATAAAATCCATTAAAGCAATTGTTTGAACAAAATTGGATAGGAACTGAGCTGAAATGTAGAGACCAATCCAATATGTCTGAGAAGGTCTGCTGACCAGGTTGGTTGGGATTTTAAAACTTACAAGACAGGAAGACAAAATTTGCAACATGGCAGTAAATTCTGATCTTCATTTTATTCTATGCTCGCAGACAGCTTGCTAGCCAGATCACCATATTTTCTACTCACATCCTGCAGAAGCATCCTGCTCATGCATATATGCAGACGAGGTTGGGAAGGGAGGGCAACTGAGATGACTTTGGGTGTTCTTTGAAAAGGGCAGAACTGCCAGAGAAAAGTTAAATGTATGAAAAGCATGTTCATCTGAGGGCAAAACTGAATCCTAAAGATATTTGAACTCAGTGTGTGGTGCTACACCAATGCTTGGATTTTTCTCAGTTTGAGTGGGAAGTTGCTTTTTGATCAAAATCAAAATCCTTCGTTTTTGATTTCCCATTGTCACAGGCTGGGACTGTGGAGGGTTATTAAAATCCATGCTCATACCTTTTACCAGGCAAGTCCAATAGCAATGATACGTTGACTGCTAATCTTAGAATGTCTTATGTACACTGAGAACATCTGTACATTTATCGTAGTAGTATTGTGTTTACGTAAATCTTGTCAATGTACTATACACATACATTGCACATGTAGTCTTTATATTTAAAATTGTGGTTGCTTGAATATAAATATCAATGCAAGATGTAATATTTTATATAAACACATATTTTACTGTTGTATAAATTATGCGTATACAGAATTGGTTAGGAGACAGATACCAAATGCATTTTTAAAGATGGTCTTACTCGGTAAGATGAGAGCTCACTTGACACACTGAAATGGCTTGGTGATCTGGTAATGGGATACAAACCTTTACAACTCAGTATCACTATTTCAGATCCAGTTAAAGGCAAAAGTGAAAAAAATTATGGCAGTCCTGACAGTTTGGTGATGAGAAAGATTGAGGTTGCTTGCCTTGGTCCCTACAATGGTGTGTCTGCCAGAGCTCAGTGCCTTTGGCACTCAGCAGACAGAAATGAACAAAACCAGCATTAGCTTCCTCCAGGTGTCCCTGGCAGGAAAGGTGTTGTGCTCCATGGGCCTCCAGTGATTGTTAAGACAGGAGTTATTTAGATTTTGAGGTTTTGGTTCAATATTGTTATTATTTGTTTTGGTTTGGATATTTTTAATAGATGTATGAGCTTTATTGTCATTCATTATCATCTATCCATCTTTGGACCTGACAGACCTGCTGCTGATGTGCCTGGATTATTTGGGTGAGGAGTACTTGCTCAAGAAACCTGTTTTACTGTGCTGGCAGGATTGATGTAGGATACTTACAAAGAGATTGAAGGTGACTGCCATGTTGTCAGGTTGACTGCGGCAATATATACCTCCATACAGGAAAGTCAGAGAAGGAAAAACACCCTCTAGGAGAGGAAAAAAAGGTCGTACCTTGCCCTCATTTGCACTAGTGAAAACTCCAAGATCACTACTGATCTTCCTTTTCTTCCTCTGTTGTACGCCCCTTCAAGAATGAAGAGGCATTTTGATATTTATCACACTTTACTTTAATAGCTACAGTGCAAAGAAAACACACACAGTGTGACCTCTGGGGTGGTGTGTAAGAGAACGGGATATTCTGGCAGCATCAAACAAGCAACCCAATATGGCTAGTGCTAGGATTTGCTTTATGGAAAAACATCACTTGATGTAGCAGGAATGAGGGTAGGGAGAGGACACACACAGGTTTTCCCTGATGTTAGTGACATGGTGACTGGACCCACATATCCCACAGTACAGAGCCTGTCCCAAAGTGACACCATGCATGGACATGAAAGGGCTGGTGGCAAGGCATTGCAGAGTCAGTGCTCTGTAAGCCTCACTGCTCCTAAAAATGCAGGTAGCCATGCCTTGCTGGGGGGCAATACAGCCATCCTATGGATGAAACCATGGTGGGGCTGCGTCATTTCCTTCCATTCAATTACCAGAGAGAAATGTTGTTCTTCTTAGTGCATTGCCTGCCTATTTATTCATCTCTATGGCATCTGACTGCTTTACCTATATTGAGACATCCAAACTCTTAATTAGACAGATCAAACAATTACATTAGACCTGCTGCCTGAAGGTTTAGCTATTAGCTCCAAGATCAAGATTTAATCAGTGAGAATGCCTGAACAAAGAGCTATCATGTTGCTGCTGCTCATTGTTATAGTTGTATGAGCAATCTCCAAAAATTGGCAAAATCCTGTTCTATACAGGCTTGGTTTTCATCAGCACTTGCTTTCCCATGACCCTCTCTCCTTCCCAATTGCCTGTCTGTCTCAATTCAACAGGGTTTTTAAACCTTGATTTATTTTTATGTTTCACATTAATATAATTTCACCCCAGTCTTTTCCAAAAGGCTGCTCCTAAAAAAAACCCCAAAACAAAAACAAACAAACAAACAAAAACAGACCAAGAAAAGAAGAAAAAGTTTAATAAATCTGAATTTTCAGGTGTTGTTGTCATTACTGTTCTAATTCTGCCTGTACATAGACTGCATGAAAAAAAATCAGCTAAATGTTGTCCTGAACAAAAAGATCTGCTTAGCTTGAGATTTTTGTCACTTGCTACCAGTTTTCTCAGCTGCCTACTAACAAGACAGGTATTTAAATACATAAGGGATATTAAAATTTTTTTATATTAATAAGTACAGAATTGTTATTAGAGTATTCTAACCTGATAAAATATGAGCAGTGCCCTGCTGTTCTCACTGATTTATGGCACTTGGTGCAGTCAATGAATTTGGGCCTATTCTTGTTCATATGTCAGCAGTTCAGGGCAACTATTTTCCCTCCTACTCTACAGTAATGTGTAAAGGTCTTATATTTATTGGAATAGAGACTTATATTGGTTAGAATGAGTCTTGCTATAGAAGATGATTGCTTTTGCTAACATTGCTGTCAGATAATTGGTCCAGTTCTTGGGGGTCTGGATGCGGATTTTTATTTCCCCTCTACAAGTTTCTGTTAGATGACTCAGCCAAAGTATTATCTAATAAAATTATCTCTTTGTGCAAGGGACTGCAGTATGCTTACAAATACCTAGGCCAGGTCTTGTTTAAATAAATTCAGGATTATCACCTTCTTCAGTGGCCAGAAGTGGCATTCGAGATGGGACCAGGATAAAGATGCAAATGATGCCAAACTTGGGCACAGGGAACCCTTTCATTCTAGCACTCCAGCATAAGGAATATAAATCAAGGTTCCTAATTTTCAAAAATGAAGTGTAATCTCCACTCTTAAAATGCTGCTCATTGTCATTTGTGATTGGCTTCTAGACCTGAAGTCTGATTTCAGATTTTTGAAAGTGTTTTGTTCAGTAAGAATGGATATGATTAAAGTACCTAAGGATGACTATAACGTGCATTGGAACACACTGAGCTCCCATTATTTCATTTACATGGACAGCCTGCTGCAGGCACACCACTCTCTGAGAAGTGCTCAATTTAACTACTTTGGCACAAAATTACAGAATCTGACTCTCTGATATTTGCCTTTCTCACCTGGGTCTTCAAAATAAACATTTAACAACACCATCCATCCTGTCTTCTCTTCACTGATATCCAATTAAGAGGTTTATTTAAGCAGACCAGCATTTGACCTCCCCCAGCCACACTCCTCCGTGTAGTGAAGCTCTGCTGCTGCCCACCTGCTGCACGGCAAGATTGTGCTCAGCCGTGATCCCTGGCACAAACTGTGTGCTTGTGGCTGATGGCTTGCTTGAAGGAGAACAGACCACTAATAAATTGCACAGTCATTACCCTTTATGCATACTTGTTCTAATAGGTGTCGCAGATTCCTGCCTCCTAATAAGGAAAGGAAGTAGAAAAACACATAAATTCTCCCGAGGGAGTCAGACAGCCTGAAGCCACATTCGACAGCTGTTACTGTTACCATGATCACCAAGAGCAAAACAAGGATTAGAAGGGGGAAGAAAAAAAGATGCATTGCGAGGCATTTTGGCAAGATTTTCTTGGATATGGAATGTGTTTTGCACTGCCCCAACCTATAAAAGCTCAGCACTCCTGCGGCACATAAGGGAATTTGAAGATTAAGCAAACATTGCAATCAATTAGCCTATAAATGAGTAATTTAATTTATCAGGAGTTTTTATTTCTGTATCTTGTTGGGTTTTTAAACTGTCACCTTAATCTCCAGCAAAAAGGTTTTTTTGCATTCGATGGGATCTTGGATGCTACAACGTTATTAAATCTAATTCATAAGGGGTTTCAGAAAATGTTTTCACAGGGTTTACCTTTCATCTTGTACCCTTAGCTCTAGTCTTTCTCCTGGGGGCCAGCTAATAGGAATCGGGTGCTTCCTTGGCTGCCCTGGAGCTGTGCTGAGTTACACCAGCTAAGCCTCTGTCCCTCAGTGTTATAGCTGAGAAATCCAAAGGGGAGACTCATGTCCTCTGTAAAGAGGTGTATTTAGTCTACCCCGCAGAGATGGTTTATGGTTTTGGCAGGGAAGCTGTTGACAGTGCGTACTGTAAATACATTTCAAAGTGAATTTGAAGTCTTGGAGCTGCAGCTCTCCTCATGCTTGTTCCATTAATTTGTTAAAGGTGCTTAGTGTAGGTATGTATGTACAAAAAGATTAACACCACCAATTAAACACACTCACTTGATATTCTACTGAAAGTGGCAGTGTGGCACACCACAGACTGCTTGTCCCTTTTTGAGCACGGTACAAAAACAAGGCCACAACATGGCTGGACAATATGTCACAAGACTGCTGCTATTAGCATCCTGGCCAAATTCCAGTTTTTGCAATTGTTGTCCATCCACTTAAAATGGTGTTTCAAGCAGACAGTGTTTCTTGCTCTTGACTTAAACAATGAAGGGACACTACTTTGCTTTGAATATTGAATGTTTGGTGCTTTTAGTTCTCATGCTGGCTAACTTCAGGTGCACACATGTCGCTGTTGAGCCGCTAGCAGAGAAGGAAAACCTGGATTCTCAGCATGGCATAGAAAAACCACTTTATTATTTGAATCCAACATATATATAGACTTTTCAGAGGTCGCCCAGATTGGTCAGTCAGAAACCTCCCCCTAGGCCTGATTGGCCAGGCTTGCACTGTCCAAATCTCGAGACACTGTTTTTAATAACATCCAGACTTTATCTTTGTTTATAAAACACAAAAGAAATTCTCACGGGAAAGACCTGTGCTAGCCACACACACAAAAAGATTTTTACGTTTCAGGCCAAAAATCATACCCCCTTTTATCAGAATACCAAAGTTACAACAGGTCCCCAAAGTAGGAACAAGTAAGGGTGAGAGTGCAGAGTCTCACAGAACAATCTACTGGAAGGGCATCTCCTGATTTCTGTGTTTTACCATGTGTCACCAGTTTTCCCTTCCCCCTTTGCCTTGCAACCCTCCTTGAATGCAAAAAAAAGAGTGGTGGACTGCTTGTGGATGCTGACAAGTCCTCCATCCCATTCAGAAATATATTTACAGTCCACTTCAGGATCTGGCCTCCTATACACAACCAAAAATCTTGCGTGCTCATTTAATCAAAACACTTCATCTGAGGCCCAGTCTAATGAAAACATCAGGCCAAGATACGATATCTCTCTCTACAGTGGAGTAAAAGAGTGAGTAGCTTAAACTACAAGTATTAATGCTCACTAAAAATTAAAAACACCATCCAGTAATTCATATCTGAATTAGGGTTTAAAAAAATTCACAACCAACTTTTTTAATAACAATTACCAAAACACTTCTAATACTATTTGTGGCAAATTAGACTAACCAGTAATATTTCTTAATATTATAAACCAGTGTAAGTTCCTGTCCAATGGCAGTCTTAACACAAACTAAAAATATGCTACTTATTGGGTTGGAAGGAGGTTTTGATTTACAATTATGCCTTGATGGATTACCTGAAAGCACAACCTTCAGGCAAACTGTGATTAAGTTGACCAAAGACATCTGGGAGAGCCATCTATGGCCTAAAATTATGACCTTGGTATTCTGGGCTGAAACTAGACACCATTTAAATTGCAGTGCTGAAAAACTCTTCTACAGAGGCCTTTGTTTAGGAGGCCATCAGGTTTTTTAGCTTCAGCAGTTCAGCAGAAACACCTCCTGTGAAGTTACAGGGGGGAAAGAAAGTGCTTCCTATTTTTTTGCAGCCATTACTTTAAAAACAAAACTCCAAACACTCCCAGCTTGTATGAATCAAGAAGCAAAAATAATTAATAACCTAATGATTAGCAAATGCTGTAGACATAGGTTTGGATTTCACTTAGCAAGATTTATGGAGTTAAATATAAAAGTATTACTTTTGAAAGCCATGTGCTCATAATTAGCTCAAGTTTTACCCCTGGATACTGTAAAATCACAACATGCTGTCAGAGCCCATTTTCTGATCCTGTTATCAGCATGGAATAAAGTTTTCCATTAAATGCAAAACAGATTTGCAGGTGCTAAAACAACTTTTTTATCAGTGGGAAACAGGCTACCTTTTGTTCTCTGGAAAGGCATTTCATGATTTTACATTGGTCAATTGATCATACAACAAAGGGAAAAATAACAGTTTTGGTCATCTACTGAAACTGAAGAAGATATAATGTGAAAATAAACACAAGAAAGGTGGCTGTCTTCTCTGAATGTAGAATATACAGTCTTCCATATTATCACCTACAGTAAAATAAAAAAAAACCCAACAAACCAGAGAGAATAAGATCAAAGCAATGCCATTCCTGTATTATTTTTGAGTGTACTACATAAATCCTCATAGAAATCCCACATTCCTACAGGCAAACTCAAAGGATAACTGCTTGCCAGGCAGCTGTGGACATTGGAAATGAAATTATTCCATTAAAAATGCCCCTCAAAGATAGCAGTCCTTTCAGTGTAATAATTCCTGCTGTGAGCTGTCATGCGCAGGGACTCTTCTTGTAATAGGCCCAAAAGGGAGGAGTTTTTTGTACCCCTGCTGTTGCATTCCCATCCCACACATCCCAGACCAGGGAGACAAGTGCTCTTCCTGTGGGAAGGAGCTGGCATTACCTTGTCCTCCAGCAGCCAAAACGGAGATGAGCGGTTTCTTCCTTGCTCACAAGCTGGCACCCAGCACTGGGGAGAGAGCCTCTGAGGAGAGGTCTGAGTGCTTTGGGACTAGCTGGGCTGAACCACTTCTAGCAACAGCTGCTTCAGAGTTTGATGGTGGTGGAGCTACCATCTGCTTGAGAAAAAGCAACATCTCTCGCCTTTCTGCAATATGAGTGGTTTAACACTGTAGTCAGTGGAAAGTATTTTAGTGCCTGTGTCTGAATATTAGGCCTAGGCATGTACGAACCTGGACTTGGGAGCCCTTTGATAAGCAGAACAAGTCTTCAGATTACAAGAAAAGTTTTGTAACTACTTTTAACTTCTAAACATTTAGATGGAGGCTTTGAAGGCACTTTAAGAGACTCGATGAGTTTCTTTCTCTGAAACATCCCAGGCAACTTAAGAAACCACAACCCAACTTTGTATCCAAAACAAAAAGTGTGAAAGCACAGAAGGCAGGAGCATCATGCAGAAAAAATACAAAGCACTATGTAAACATTCAGAGTTGCTTTACAGTCCTGGCAAAAGGAGATGTATTAAAGAGCAGAACGATGATGTTGAGTGACAGGAAGACTTCATCTGGCCCACTTGCTTATCACAAAGGTTTCTACAAAGGAAAACTTAGGGAAAGAAGGTGATCCTTCCTCTGCCATAGTCTCAAAACTTCCAAGACTCAGCGAGCTTTATGAACTGGAGATGGTTCAGTAGCCATGTCCATCACCAGTTTCTCTATCTTCTGTGTTTATCATTTTAACTCAGCTGGTTGAGTCTGCATTGTCCAAAACCACTTCATATTTTATTGAAGCCTGCTGTTTGGAAATTCCTCTAGATGCTCAGTAGTCGAATCATTATGAAAAAGACTCTACAGGCAGACTCTTTTTTTCCCTCCTTCTTTATTGAAGGAAGAAGGAAGAAAAGTATAAGGCAAAGGGTCTGGTAGTATTTCCTTGGGCAGAAGATGGGATTTTTCGCTCTTGCCAGGTCCCTGCTGGAGGACAAGGGGCAGCTTCTAAACAGGGACTTCTGTAAAAGCCCTTCAGAGATCCTTGAGGCTATTACTGATGCTATCTGAGATGGTTTACAAGTAGTTGTGCAAAATGGTACTTTCCTGGTCAAAAGGAGAGTAATGTAGTGAGCAGAGTACACTGTTCACACATGGTCTTCCAGATCTGAGAACAAACTTTTACTGACAGCATTTATATGAATGCTGAACAGGGGGGTGCCTGTCAGCACCTTTGCTCCAAAACACCAAATCACAGGAAGTAAAAAGGGGAAAAGCCATGTATTTATCATGGCGCCTGCCCAGCTAGGAGAAACTTCTATCAAAACATTGGCACAAACTTTATTTGCAGATGAACTCACAGGTTCACTTACATAAGTGAAGGGAGCCCATGAGGTCATGAAACCTCAGAAAAAGCCACAGGGTACAATGTTATAAGAAAAATCAGCTCTCAAAATCTTGATCCACTTTATTTTCTTGAGTGACCTAGAAAACAGGAGCCAAAACTCTTGTCCTGGCTGACAAAATGAAGGTACTTGGAATTTACATTTTGTAGTAACACAACACATGGGACAGACAGCAGATACATATGGCCTCACATTCTGGTGAAATCTTGCATCTCCCTGTATCTAATACCATGTCATTCTTCTTTTAGGTTGACCCAGAATCACCAGAACTGTGGTCTCTCTCTTCCACTCGAACCAAAAGACCATTTCTGAAGAATGACCTTCAAAGTGCTTGGCCATTTGTCAGCAGCTATCACAAAACTACAAAGAAATAACCGAACAGTAAATCAAAAATCTGAGAGAGAAACCTCTTGCAAGGACTACAAAGGAAGAAAAAAAAACAAATGGCATGGAGAGTTGATTATAACACCAGCAGTTTGCCACAGCAAAGGAGAAACTGATACCAGATGCTGCTGGGAGCTCTTTCATTACCTTGTGCAAGACCTGCAGAGCCATGAAGGGGCCCCTTGCAGCACTGCTTCTCTATCTTGGATAAATGTGCGGCACTTGGGTGCACTGATTCATGCTGAAAAAAGATTTGCAAAGCCAGTTATTATTTTATTTGAATGATGAATTTGGAAACTGACTCCCTGTAAATTTGCTGCATCCTTTCATCATCTCCCAGCAAATCTTTTGAAGTTAGCCTCTCTTGAAAAATTGCACTGTTATATCAGGGCTTTTTAATGTCAGCAGCATTGCCATTTGAACAAGTGAAAGTAACAGATGAAAAATTAATCAAAATATGTTTAATATTGGGTGTAAGAGTTACCAGACCTTTTGATCTTTGGCATGTAGTTTCTTGCTTTCAAAATCCTTAGACATCTCTGTCTGGTTCTTCAAAACTTATTTTTAATTTGAGTAGCTATTCAACAATTTGTAAATAAAATCAAATAATACAGCCATTTTCTTCCACTCTTCTCAAAGGAAGGTCAGCCAGTGACTGCATGGTTTCTGTTTATGCAGTATTTTCTGCACTGACACAAATTGCATCAGATGAAGAAAATGCTCTGTGCTCTAAGGGAGGCAGGGATTTTTAGTCTGTTCTGATTTTTTTTGATTAACATAATTTCAAAGAGTTGTATTCTGCATCTGCTGAAAACTCTAAGTATATTGCATATCAAAACCATGCGGGAGGACTGGAAAAAAACTTCTCATGTTGTTGTTTAAAAAGTTAGTTAGTTTGATTGATTGATTGATTGATTTATTAAGTCCCTTTTTCATCACCTTGTGGTTTCTGAGCTTTTCAGGTTCACTTGCTTTTTGCTTCCATGTTTTTCTCTCCACACATGAGGGATACAAATGCTCTTTCTCCAATAAGTGAAAGCAGAGATTACGTGGACTCACTAGATTGTGGCAGCTGAGGTTTTCCGTAAAAGCACATCAAATATAACAGCTGTTGCAACAAAACTGCTAAACTGCCACTATTGAGGCTAAGAATCCACCAAAAGACAAATATGCAAAGACACAGCAGCAGTGAGCAGCAGCAAGCCAGTGGATGGCTGATGGAAACATTGTAAGCAGAACTGGTAACCTGAGAAGGTAAATGTTATCAGTGTTAATGATTTGTGTAAATTTGGGAGACACTTGGCAGCCTTTGTGGGAATAAGAAGGCTACAGCAGCTTACTGGAGGACATGAGTAGGTTTCCTCCCCTGAATAAGTACCTCATGTGTAGTGGTCTTTGAAAAAATTATCACAGTAAACACTGCTGAACGCTTTTTAAAAATGCCTGATCATTGTGCTATTAACTTCCTGAGTGAAAGGCACAAAGCTTGGAAAGCATCAGTGGTGCTGATGCCACTGTACCCTGGGAATGCTCTAACTATTGCCAAACTCACTAGTATGTTCAGTTTCACTGAGTGTCTGAAGGGTCTGAAGGTGGTACCATAATTTAATTGTGTTTGACAAAAAAAACTCCAACTCTCTAAGGCGTGGAGAGATGACCTTATTTGTCAGAAAGAGGCATACCAACTTGACCTATGTCAAGAACACTGGGTCAAACCAGTAGAAACCTGTGGAGTTTATTATCGAGTGGCCTTTCATATTGAAGTGAGAAAAAGAGAGAAAATAAAATCACCAGAGTTTCTGCGCTATGTTGGTCATTGTTTTTCAATAATAACTTCTTGGGAAAGAAATTACATCACTGCAATGCTGAGCATGTCATATATAATACTATAAACATAAAGTATGATGGATGTTTACTATTTCTAAATTAAGTTGTTGTATTTCTTCTCATATTTGTACTCATTTAATACATGGAAACAAAAAGAACATTCCCTCTTTGCCACTACAGTTACAAAGCCATCTTCCTGTCCTTTCATACCTACTGTGAGAGTTGCCTCAACAGATCTTTAGATCAAGTGACACAGACCAGGCCAGAAGGGTTCATAAATGGTACTATAAATGTATAAAAAAGCCAGAAGAAAGAAATGGAACACTCAGGGCTTCTAAAGTACTTAAGGAAATATATTCTGATTCCTTTTGAGCAAGGAAATGCTTTTTACTGCTCTCTGTACAGTACCTAGCTCTTGGTGCTTGTGCTTGATACCTAGTCTTAGCTGTACTTTGGATATACCCCTAGCACAAATGATGAGTAAAAATTAGCTTTTGTATCTGCTTTCCTTGGTGAGAAGCATGTGCAAACAGATCAAAAACCTCACAAATAGCTAGAAGAATTTGTTCTTTTGGCAAAATCAGGAAGCAAACCCCAACCAAATATTAGCTTTCTGTTACATTTTTGTCCCACCTAATTGTAAAACTAAATCAAGCTACAAAAAAATGCTTTTAATTTTTCTTCTGGTTTACAATACTTAGGAAAGGCAATATGGTTTTTACTGCTGCTGAAAAATCACCAGCCTCTTTCTGAGTGTTCCATTACTTAAACAGGACCTAGGTCCAGAAAACTTCACATATTTGTAGCTGAATCAACTGAATAGTATTACACGGAACACTGGCACTAAAGCTCAAAGAATTTGTCTGGATTTATGTTGGTGAAATTGACAGCCTAATTTACTCTTTCCGATGGCATACCTGCAAAACTAGAAAACACACAAACTGTATAACTGAACCATAAAAGGTCTCCCAAACCTCTTTCAAAAGGAAGGAAAAAACAATAGTAAAAACATGGTAGCAATATTTGAGTGGAATTTTTCTCCCATTTTGAGGGATATTGGGGGAATTTTTGTTGGTTTTTATAATGTGGACTAATGTCACCAGGGAATTGATCAATAAAACGGTGAGCTGAGTCCCTTAAAGCCAGTTTGCCACCAGTTATAGGAAGAAAATTTTGATGGAAAAATGAGTAAAAGGATACCACAGTTCCAAAGCTAGACATTTCCATTACATCTGACAGCATCCTACATGTACTTGTCGTATCACTCTCTGAACTCACTGAAAACCATTGTCTTCTATGTCACCTTGTGGAAATGAGTTTAATAAATATGAGTTGTCTGAGAAACAACTGACATACTTCAGTTCATTTCAAAGCTCCAGTCTGAAGATGTAATACACTTTTTCCACAATGGAAGTTTAAGGATCAGCATTTTATTTTTTTCCCTTTGTTCCTTGTGAATTTTTGAAAATCTCCATAATGTCTCCTCTTTATGTGAATCAATTTTTTCTCTTTTCTTATGGAATTTTTCTTGTGCATCCATCAACCATTTTTGCCTTTGCAAAGGAATAATTTTTTTTTTTTTTAAGTGGGACAACCAGAAGTGAAGGTGACCTTCAAGAGATAAGTACTCTAAGCCTATGCTCAGTGACCTATTTTCTGGATTACTGCATATTCTTTTCCGTAAAGATCTAACTATTTTCCCTACTGCTTTAGACCCAATGTGGACACATGCTCCTGTCTTCTACTTTTTGTCATTCCATCTAAGGGCAAAGCTGAGTCAGCATTATGGGAAAATACATATGGGAATAAATTATCCAGCTTCAGCCAGGGATAACTGAGAGTTAATGTTTTACAGACTGATTTTCAAAAACTCAAATGATAAAGGAGTGGTATGAAAGAATACTGTGAACAATCTCAAGAATATTTACAGGTCAGTGATAATAGATAGGCTATAGTGAAAATATTTTCCTTCAAATAGAGTGCTTACTGTATTATACCACTAATCCACAGACAAGACTTTCAATGACATCTGAACTTAATATTAATGCAAAAAAAATAGAAAGGAAGAAAAGAATGTAAACAAAATATAGATGTTTGGGGAAAACATTTGAAAATTTGCAGAAACACTTGAGGCAGCCAGGTAGTTTGAAGGCAATATCTATTAAATATATACCTAAATATACTAAAAATATACAGAGCTGAACATGTTTAAAAAGAAAAAAAATTAAAAATTGAATACTAAGATTTAAAAAAAAAAACCAGCAGCTTTTTGTAACAAGTCTACTGGACATATACCACAAGAGGAGGAAGATTCTATGTCAGATGTGAAAATAAACTATATACAGGGGGAAATGTGCTTGTTGAGGAGACTTGGGCATGGTTTTGGAGTACTGATGGAGTTTTGGGTGCTCCAGACAAGACACTGCAGTCTCTGACAGGCTGGGAAACAGGAATTTCCATTGCATCTGTAACAGCTAATAACGTGTGCCTTGGAAACCTAAAATGCGCTAAAATTTATATATTTGTCTGTCACTGTTGAGCCGCTAGCAGAGAAGAAAACGCGGATTCTCAGCGTGGCATAGAAAAGAGAGCTTTATTGTTTTGATTCCAACTTATATAGACTTTTCAGAGGTCACCCAGATTGACCAGTCAGAAACCTCCCCCTAGGCCCAATCGGCCAGGCCTGAACTGTCCAAATCTCGAGACACTCTTTCAATAACATCCAAACTTTATCTTTGTTTATAAAACACAGGAGAAAGTTCTCATGGGAAAGACCTGCGCTAGCCACAGCTGTCTTAGATTGTGAAGGAGATACAAGGATTCAGACATGCTCCATCTCAAATGGAAATTATACTGCTTTGCCACCACAGACATGGTAATTACAACTCTTTCCTTATGTAAAGACCGACATGATATCAGGAATTTTATTTGTTTATCCTGGGTTCCAGGTTTCCACCTACAAAATGGGGTGAGGTTTTTTCCCTCTCAGGTGTAGAATTTATGGTGGCAAGTGGTATACTGTAGCTGTTCTGGTAATTGTAATGGAAGGTTCTTCGGTCCAACTTTTGCACCTATTCAAAGTGGCCTGTGACTCTTCCACTGCCTGGTAAATATAAAATGTAAGTTGGCAGAAGACTAAAACAAAATCAGTCCAAAGGCAAGAAGCCAAATAACCACTTGGCTGTACACCAAAAGTTAGAGCATGCCTAATGTCCCCAGATTTTCACAACAATCATCCATTCTTTCCTAGAAGCAGTTGGCTAGTTAACTCAAGAGAATAAAAAATCTGAGCTTTAACAGAAAGTCATCAAGCACAAAGCAACACTATGTAAGAAAAGTGAAGGAAATCAAAGAAAATCTATAAACAATGGGAAAAACTCCCTTTTGTCAGTGAAGTCGTGAGAGAACCAAAAATAAGGTTTTCAAACTCAAAGTCAAAGCTAAACAAGCTTGGTAAAATGAGCTTTCCAGAAAAAGTCAGATACTGTGGCAACATATGACATTGAATTCTCTTCTTGCACAGGTGTCCCTAATACTTTTTCTTTAGCATAGGCTGTGGAACTGAAAATTACTGAGTGCAGGAAGTTTCACTACCAATCCAACTAACCAAACTACAAAGCTGTTGCTTCTTCTCTTTGTAGTTCAAACAGTTTCAAAGTAAATTTTCTGAAAAGCGGAAGAATTGAGGATACCTACTTCAGTGCACACATTGAAACGCTCTCATCATAATGCTATCCCCTGAACTGTTTCACAGTGGTTTAGCTCTGATTTCATCAGAGCACAGCCATATATGAGGACAGTTTTATCCTTTGCTTTTCATATAAACTGCAGTTAAAAACTGCTAAGACACCCTTGGCATTCAGGAAACAAAGCTCCCCCTGGATTAAAAGATTAAAAGTGGCCAAATCTGAGAATCTGTTACCCGAATCATCTCAGCTTCTCAGGGGAAACCTTGCAGTCAGACAAAAACAGGACAGAAGGTCACCTGATGTTAGTGCTGAATCATCCCACAGTACTCAAAAACAAAAGTAATCTGAAAAACAATTTACCAAACCTGTTAAGGCAAATGGATTTGTAATGAAGATGTCACAGGAGAGGTAACCTGATACTGACATGAACTTCTTAACCCTTAGAACAGTCTGAGCTGACAGAGGGTGACACTTGTAGCAGGAGCATGAAGAAGGAACCCAAGGTCTGAAGGCACGGTAAGGTTGGCAGGCAAGCAATGTGCAGGGAAAACTCTCATACCATGCTCTTTGGCATATTCTCAGTAAGCTTGATCGCTGCAATGAAGATCAGGACATATGGAGGAATGTTTCATTACGGATTAATGCAGCTCCATTATTTTCTGAGTTACAAGGAGGCAGCTGTGCAAAGACGGGATGGGACAGGACTGGCCAAAGGGATGTAGAGCAGAAAGGAAGCTGAGGGTGAGAGGGGAAGTGTGTCAGCACAGACATGAAGCTCTGAAGAGAGGATTTTGCAATCCAGACATGGTGAAGATCACTAAGAGAGAGTTGGAGGGATAATCAGGACCCTAGAAAGTACTGATAGCAGAAAAAGAGTGGAGCAAGTGGGAGTGATAACTAACTCTAAAGAAGAAGTGTCTACACTGGATAATGTATTCTTAAAATACATAAAAAGAAACTATAATTCTTTTTCCATGTCCACTGAGCCTAAGTTATACCAAGGGTGTATTAAGTCGTTTGGAGAAAATGCTTTCTAACAGTAAGACAGTAAAGTTCTGCAATCATATGTACCAAGGCATCTGGAAATGCCATTATTGAAGGTTTCTAAAAAAAAAAGGTTGAACAAGAATCTGGCTGCAGTGACGGTGTGCACTTCTGACAGACTAGATGACCCCTCGAGATCCCTCCAGAGAAATCCCTTCTCTGATTCATCTTTTAAGGGAGCACAAATCTTTTCCCCATCTTATTTTCTCTTTTATGTAAATGAAGTTCCTTTGTTTCACAGGATTCTTCTCTACTCTTAAAGTGAATCAAGGTAGAAAGAGTAGAATTGTCCATGAAATATCATTTTAAAAGCTGCTACAGTGAGGATACCAAGGACACAGGCAAAACAAGGTGCAGGTGGCAATAACCTCAAAGACAGAGGTGAATGAAGAAACTGCCTGGCTACAGGCAAGGTATCTTGTGCAAGCGTGGCAATGGTCTGAGCACAGATTTTGGGGTGAAACAATACCAATTCTGTTACTTCACTGCAGACTCCATTCATGAGGGTGTTTGCTAAGGAAATTTTCTTTGAACTTAAATGAGAGCCCAGTCCTCACTTGTTGTATATTAGTAATATTCCCTGAGCCTAAGAAGAGGCAGACTTATTTATGCAGTCTGCAGGTTTGGCTCCATACTTTTATCTCAGCAACAGAGAAAACCATTTTACTTGGTCTGTCAGAGGTATTTGGTGAATTACTGTTGGTAAATAGGTGTTATTTTTGAAAGTGGGTGTGTTAATGAGGCAGGAAAGCCTCCGGAGATGAGGAAACACTAACACCATGAGCTCTTCCTAGTTCTTAATGACTCACTGGTGCTTCACCTGAAAATCTGGCCTGAAAATACCATTTTTCAGTATGGAGTAATGCAGGCTACTTCTGAAGGAGCTGAAGTAAATGCTCCAGGGTTTCAAAGACAAGTGAGGAAAAAACATCATCACTTCAAGGAAAATCTCAGCAAAACAAGCATTAGTTTTCTGGCATTATTTTAATGACCTTTTTCTTTAATATAAAATCTTGGAGAAATAACACTGTTTTATGAGCTTCTTTCCCCTCTCCAAAACATCATTTATTGCTTTTGGGGCTCTTCATCCCTTTTTTTTTTCAAGCATACTTTATATGCCTGCCAATAAAGGGGGAATATTTTACTCTGGAATCTTCCTGTGTATGTTAAAACAGTGCTTGGCAAAATGGTGCTGGAATAATAAGTAACAGCTTTCTTAAGATAGGGTCAATCGATTCCAGGGGAGGCTATTTACTGGATTATATACAGTCCTCTTGGAAGAAGAAAATCTCTCCAGTGCTCTCAGTTTGACAACGACTTTTTCCATCATCTGGTTGGAATTTCTGTGCCAGTTAGCTTGCAGCCCTGCTATTTCCTCTGCATGTGTTCTGCAAACTGTGGAGAGGATACACTCGTTATTTTGAAGGAGTCAGGAGTGAGATGCAATTATGGGGGCCTAAGCACACAAGAGATAAAATCTCCTTCCTGCCAGCCAGCATAGAGGGCAGTCTGTTTGAGCTCAGAGGTGGCTGATCGGATCTGAGTATTTGAAAAAAAATCTTAGCAGCCCATGAGCCTCATTTGCTTATTTAGAAAGAAACCATTGTATCATTTGGTTACTCTGACCAGGCAAGCAAAGTAAGTGCTGGCTTTGATACGATGTGTTTCAAAAACATCCAGCCTGTATTCAACCAAAGTGGCCTCATATTGTGCTGCCTCTTGACAAATATCAAGCTGCTCAAGCTTGCTAAGCTTTTTCAAATGTACTTCTGACATCTCAGGGCAGCTTATACCTAGATTTCAAATGAGAGGTATGTTTGAATGAGGGCAATATTTTGTAATTTGCCTGAATTCTGCATTTATTCTTTCTTTGGACTAATCTGTTTAATTGAGATCTGTTCCTTGGCTGGCTGCCAGTATTAGCAGAGCATGTGGATAGCAGATTGGTTTACCTACGTACTGCAGAAAGACTATTTCTTTCACAATCTTAGAGGTGGACTTGTATATGTAGCTAGAGTTGGTTCAACAAAATGTTCCCAAAACTGTTTACCATTAGCATCTCAATAGGATTAACTTTTTAACATGGACATGTGGCTGATAACTTTTTAAAATCGTTTATTCAGTAAAGTGTATGTCAGTGTCTGACTCTGAGCATTACTTAGTTTCCAGCCTTAAGACCAAAAAAATTCCAGTGACATTTTCTCTTACTGAAGTATCAAAGAGCTAACCATGCCATGAATAAACTAAGGGACCCCCAACCATCTAAATTGCAGTCACACCAGCTGAAAGTTTTCGATGCATTTTAACTCTAAAAAGTTTAAAGAACTGTAAAACCCTTTCCTTATCATTCTGAATGCTGAATATCTTAAAGGACCTGCTTTACAACTAATTTTAAACTCTAAGCTAAATTATTTAGTCTGAATCTCTGAGGAAAATGCTTTTGTGAACATGGAGGCCTCCATTTGGAAGCAAAGATGTTGACTTCATCCCTTCTGACAAGGAGGTTTGAATCTTGCCAGCATGGAACTTAGACCATGGGAGATGCCTTGCTTTCATTCAAAAGCTTCTGAAATCAGCTAATGTCCAGAACACGTCTCACACATTCCCTTGAGATAAACAAATGTTGTTGGAAAGAAAGATGGTGGAAATGAATGTTTGACCTTGACACACTTGCTCCTGCTCATTGCCTGATGACCATTCCCAGGCAGCTCCCTCAAGCCCCCTGCCATCACTAATGTGACTGGTCAATGCCTCTCAATATTGCACATTGCTTACCAAGGTGTTGGTAACAATAATACAAGCACTGTTTGGATTGCAAATTTAGCCTTGAAAAAACCAACCTGTCTGAAAACTGAAAGAGAACCTAATCTCACCACATTAAGAGGCCTGCAAACCTCTGTTGGGTGATATGCAAACAGCAATACTATGCTTTTTAAAGGACTTGGTATTAATTTACCCTAACCTCTCTAGGAATAGGAATTCTCCATTTAATAATCCACTGTATTTTGTTTGGAAAGATGGAAAATCCAATGGCCTAATGAAGAAACAGAATCTTTGCTAAGTGCTAGGAGAACTCTTCCCATGATTATTTCCATCTCTTGCTAATAAACAAGCTTTTCTACAGTGCTAGGGTGGGACAAACCAGTTCTAAATTAGAGCTACAAGAGGACCAGTTCAGTTAGGTCTACAAGGACTACAGGCTCCCTCTCACCCATCCCACCATTACCTCCTGCTCCTGCAAGCTGATCTGGACCCAGGTGCCTGTGACTCTAGAAACACTGAGCTAACATCTGCCTGCCAGCTTTACCAGCAGGAACTGCTCCCACTATTAACTCACCTTTGGCTGCAAAGGTTTCAATAAGCCTCTGGAAAGAGTGACATCACAGGAAGTCTTGAACCCCCTTCTGACCTAAGGCTGGACATTCAAAGTTGGCTGCAGTGAAAATCTGAAAGAAAGCAGCAGCTGATTGCTGCTGCTGGGATCACAGGGCATTGCCTTCTCTTTTTATGAGAAACACATATCTCTCTCTCTCTCTCCATGGCATTGGGTCCCAAACTGAAAAATCACACTTCACTGTTAACACACAAGATTTCTTAAAATAAATTCCTTTTCTGTGCTTTATCCCTTGGCAATATTACAAGCATGGCCATGCTTCTGATGGGCACTACCCACTGCCTTTGAGCTGGGGGGAAGCCACAGCCCACAGTGTCTGAGCTGAATATTAAAATGGTAATAGGGATATCACCAGAAAGGGCAGAAATCAACCCAAATTTCTACTCTGTGTCATCCAGGTGAAGTGGATAGAACGGGGTGGTAAAGCAATGTCTGACTTTTGGTGCCTAGAGGGACAATATTAGCTCAGCACCCTCTTCCTACAGGCACTTAATGGTTTCTATACATTTGTTTTCCTGTTGCCATTAGTGAAAACATTGCTGTGTGCTTATAGGGCTAACTATTCCCCCATGTAAAAGTTCACTCATAAACATAGGTGTTAAATCACAGAAAACCACATTTTGGACTTTACCAATAAATTGGGACTGGCTATATATTTTCTTACTTGGTACGGTCATGTTCAAAACACTTTATAAATGTAAACCCTTTCAACTCAATTGTGAAATACAAGAGCTCTATTCATGACTTCATTTCATCAGAGAAGAAACTAGTCAAAGACAGTGTGCTTGAAACACTCACAGGAAGAAACATAGGTGTGATGATGGGAAGAAGGTTCTGGAACCTCTTCACTCTTTGCACTAGGTATTAGGCAATGCTTCACACCACCCCAAATGGGTCTACAGGTAATGTATGTTATCAGGAACTTCTGCAAATTAAGGCATGGTACAAATGAAGACTATGTCACTTTCTGACTATATCTCTCTAATAAAAAAAAATCTCTTCAGCCTGGAAAGACTGCTTCCAACAACAATAATGACCCAGAGTAATTTCTACCACTGTAACGTGGATACCAAATATTTGCCAAAAGTTCAACAGCTTTTCATTCCAAGTGCTTAGATATTTCAACTGGCCTTTGGGAAACGACATATTTAATAGGAAAATGTTATAAACTGGGATTTCAATAGCTAAATCAGGCACAGGAATAAAGAATACCTAGTTCTGAGAAGAGTCAGAGAGCCAAAACTGTTGATGGGCTTAATAAATGTGGCTCCTTGAAAGGGTTATGGGACCTTCTTGGTCTGAATTAACTACATGCATCCATAAATCAGAGCAACCTGATGAAGCTATTAGCATTCAAGCAGCAGGAAAGCTGCCAGTTTACAGAGTAGTTTTAGATGAGTACATGGCCAGGAGCATAGTGTTGAAAAGGTGTTGAGGTTGCCAAACCTAGGGTTAGCAGCAAAGGAGGCTGGCATCTCAGCAGACTTGTCTGTGAGCAAGGAGGTCAGGCAGAATGACAGACAGGTGACTTTGTAGACTTAAGCAGAGTGATGGGAAATGGACCAAGGCTAGACTCTTTCTGAGAGACAACTAAACAGAAATTTAGAAAAAAATCCTGGTTTATATTTTGTTTTCCCACTTGGAACCATGCAGGGTTAAAAGGAGAAATATTACTTAGGACTCCAAGGAAAACAAGAGTAAACAAATTTAAATTCTGCACTTTACATGGCTCATGACCACTTCAAATAGATCTGCAGGGCAAATGTGCCACACATGGGAAATAAGCCCTGCTGTGTTGTAGTCCTGAGGATTCTCTCTGTGAGTAGAGCAGAAATTTGCTTGTGGATTTTATTTTGCAAACTGTAGACTTATTTGGAACATGGATCCTTTCCCTTGCTCTGCTTTCCATAGTGTAGCTGTCTATTAGCATCATCTTATGTGTGTTATTTGTCTGTAAGTAATCCCTCAAGCTTGTATAAATACACCTACTTGTGCAGTGTGCTGGAGCAGAGCTGTGCATGTTATAACAGCTGGCATTCGACTGTCTAATGAGTAAACATTATGTCCAGGGGTTAAAGTGGACTGGAATGGTTCCAGCTTATGTTGGTTAGAAAGCTACTAGGTCAAATATTTGGTTCTTATCCTCACTCTTTGAAAAGGTAAAGCATGTCTAAAGATTGAACAACACCAGTTTGTTACAACTATCTTGAGAAAAGCTGTATCTCTGGCAGCCTTCTGCATCAATAGGCATTTCAGACTTTCAGTATTTGCTCTTGTGGTAAAATGTCCTTCAGATGTCAGAGAACTTGCACTTTAATTTTATGTATTCTTGGTGTATACCACATAAATTCAGCATAATAAAACCTACACCAAATTATTAGCAAATTACATAAACATGTCAAAGGCTGATTTTAGATCATATGCTGGTATTACAGGGTGCTCTGACCAATTCTGACTGCTCCTAATCCCAGTTCAGAGCTGGTCTGCCTCTCTGGCAGCCCAGGGTGATGCCAGGCTTGGCAGTCCTCACTGGCACACATGCAAGCTGAGAAAAGATGCAGCTACAGAGAAGTCTCCTTTGCTAAGTCAGTGTGCTTTGTATTTGCAAGCAGGGAGAAAAGGAAGTAGGGGAGTTGGGGTACAAGTGCCAGTCTGTGTGGAGGGAACAAACTGTTTCCTGCAGAAAGGAAAAGATGGAAACAAGCATGAGGTGTGAAACAGAGACTACTGAGAGGACACTTCATCCTCACACAAAGAATAACACACCTATAGTCGTTCCCTAAGTCATTAAATTATTTAGACAGAATTTGTCAGTTTTAGAAGTAACCTATAGAAAGAAATGCAGGTTGATACATATCTGGTTCTTCTAAATACTGAGACAGGAAATATTTATTCCTGTAAGTAAAAATTAAAACATTTACTCAATATAGTAGTTGTATTGTGAGCCAGAGATAGAAGTGCTGTTCTTTCTTATTGCTGCTTTTACACTTTTCTGTTGTTTCTGCATATCCATCAAGAGCTGTTACTAGCTCCGCATCCAGTTGCCTTCACACTATTGTGGTGGGCTTCCTTTCAGGCTCAGACCAATTTCTGTCTATGTTAGTGGAAGACTAGTGCCTCATCTCAACCACTGGAAGATGGGATAGCTCTTCCAAAAACTGAAAAATTAAAATATTATTAGGCACTGTTCCAGATTTCACTGACAGATTAAGTTTCTTAATTGCTTTTATCATGCAATTACTAGTGATCTTTTTACCTTACCTTGCCCTTGGTGTGACCAAGGAACATTTCAATAAAAGAAGTGCTCCTCACAGCTAGCATGGGACAATTTTGGACCTTCTAGACACCTGCGCAGAGGTTAAAGGATTAGGCCAATTTGTTGAAAACTGTCTGCTCATGTTGATGTGCTGCGCATTGCCCCAGATACCAAAGACCAGAGACAACTTACAAGAGAGCAAAAAAAGCCAATTGGACAAGACACCAGACAAGGTGCCTAACCAGGTGACTAAAATCTGCAGTTACATGCATCTCACTGGAGTATTTACGCCCATACTTGGCAACCCAGGAACAGAGAAGGAGTGCATTGTCACCAGTTCAGCTGGATGATTTCTCAATATACAATGTGCTGGCCCCAGACAGGTAAAATTTCAAGGGGGATGGGAATGCCATAACCATCACCTTACTGTTTTGTGTCTTTTCTTACTTTAGACATATTTTCTGCAATAACTGCTAAAGATTATGTACCTATAGAATGTTGGGCCTTGAAAGAGCTTTGCATTCCTTTCAGAATTAATTTTATACACAAACTGTGTTTAACAAAAATTTTGAACATCAACAATATAATTATTCCAGTAATTCATATGTTGCTTCTTAAAAAGTTTACCTTGTCCAAAAGTGGATCAAAAGCAGTATTATGTGACTAGACTCGACTTCTCTGCCACAGTATCTGAAAAGTGAAACAGATCAGCTAAATAACCAGCAGGAAAACAATTAATTAATGAAATTGCTCCAGTAATATCTGAGAAAAACAAGTGTGTCCCAAGGAAAATACCTTCCATCATGCAATTGATGTTACTAAATAAGAAAACCAGCATTGTTTTGATGCTAATATTTCCTGAATAACCTACATCTTCTCATCAAATTCAATGTCAAATCAGCTTTTTGTTTTTACAGAAAAACAAAATTGCATTGGAGAAAAATATAGAACTGAAGTAATACAACTGAGATTTTTTTTTGCTACCTGTTTCTTTACCATTTTGAGTAATTTTTCTAATGCCTAAGGCCTTGTCAAAAAAAAAAAAAAAAAAGGTCTTTTTCAAAAATCTTAATATTTGTTTACAAGGAACTGAACAACTAGAGTAAAAGGCATCACAGAGAGGCTTCTCAGCATACAAAGCCTTACTGGAGATTTGGGCTTTATTCAACAAAATATGATTTAACCACCAGAGTTCAGATAGAGGGAGGAAGACACTCAGACCAGGGAAAGATGAAACACAGGAAGCAATGCATTACTCATTTCCATGGGGATTCTCATTCTACCTGCCTCAGGGCAACACAGGAAAGAGAAAGAGAGGTAAGAAGGTGAAAAAATAAAAAGTGGCCATGAGCAGGATAAAGGGAATACAAAAGAACAAAAAGGTCACAGCAACATAATTATCTGTCCTGGGATAGGCTGTCAAAAAAAGTGATAATACTCAGCTTTCTGAAAATCATAAGCCACCTTAATTCATTAATCATCTCCTGAGATGCCTTGCAAATACTGAATAACGTTTGGTGGCTCTGGTTTCAATTATAATGTAAATGCTACCAGCTGTATGAGATGGTACATGGTCTCCTTTGTGCCAAATGTGATGGAATTACTCTTGTCTCTACATGCCTTGATGGTTACACCCCCAAAATCTGAAATGCTGCCTTGCCTTGGTTCAGAGTCTAGCAACATTAAGCTTTACTCAACCCTGGCCAAGAACTATTGTGCAAGGTGAGTCTCATTTGAACTCCCAGGATACAGCAGTGAACTGCAGCTTAACGAAGTTGAAAGCCAAAAAAGTGCCAAGTTACCATACACCCTCACTTTCATTAACTACTAAAATCTTACATAGTAGAAAGTCTCAGCATCCACCTAACTTGCCCTGTGTGTATGCAATGTTTTCTTGTCTTAGTCTACCTGGTTGTTCAAAATATAAAAGCAGATTAACCCTGAGTCAATATACACCACAGATCATGGAAACTTACTGTGACCTCCTAGGCTGTCCTTATCTTCTGCACCAAAGTTTCCTTAAGGCTTAGAGGTCTTCAGCAATATACTGGCCTCAACCTTGCAAAGTTGGTCATCAGAGTGGCACTTACATAAAATCTTTGATATAACTGCTTGGTGTGATAGATTATGTGTTCAAGTGGAAAAAAGCAGCCTATTCCCAGTGATTTCTGAGTGAATGCTAAGGATAAACTCATGTGGTGAAATACCTAAAGCAGGCTCTAAATTTGATAGTAAGCAAGTTTACAATAGAGCTGATCAAATACTGGACAAAAACATGTGAATGTACTATGAATGTGTAATGGCTTGCTTCTTCTCTACTCAAGTCTATTGGAGTTTGCTTATTCACAGATATTCATGTCCTATACAGGTAATATGATCAAATGTATACTCCAGGTTTCCATATACTCTGCGATTAGCATGTGTGACAGATTTTGTACTTTCACTGTAGTAGTGACCCTTGCTCAGGCATTTTGAAATTGGTGCATGGAATGCCAGACTTTGCAGCATGCATAATCTGTGGACAGCTAATTCTGTACTAGTAATACTCAGCAAACATTTTCATATCCACTGTAATTTGCTGGTAATAGCACTGCTACCAGTTTACAAGAAATTACAGAAAAAACTGTGGAGAATATCGAGAGGATTTGGTGTTTTCATGAAAAAGAAGGATTTTTCTTAGATGATTGTTTGGTCTCTTATTGACATTTTCACGTTAACATGAAACATAATTTTGGCGAAACAATAGAAGACTTTTTACAAACAAGTAATTAAAAACCAATTACCAAAAAGTAACTACAAGATGTTTTCAGCTATCTCTACTCACAAGTCTGACCTCAAAACAGCTCTGAAAATGTTGACCAGAGTATGTTTTCATCTGTCTTCAATTATGCAAGTCAGCCACTGAAGACAAAAAGAGTCAACACTCTGTAACCAGCTTTCTGCATTCCATTACAGTACTCTGATCTTCTAAAATTAAAAAACTGTGAGTCATTCCCAAAATCACGAGATGGGCTTAAAATGACAAGATTTAAAAAAATAGATTGGAGAAACTTTAATTCATATGTTCAAGTGTTTATTGCGGGGTTTTTCCTAGACTACCACAAGGATAGAAACACTTTTTTTTTTAGTAAGAACATGTCTAGAAATCTGCAGCTTTTAAGAAATTACAGATATTGTTTATAGTGATATCACACTATAGATTTTGTAGCACTCTTCAGAGCAAATTCTGTCCTGCTGACCTATAGTACTCACCTTTTGCAGCAAAATTGACATTTACAGTTTGAAGAAGTGGAAAGTCATGGTCCAGAGTGAGGTGCTATTCTGAAAGGAAACCAATAAACCCCCTGTATAGAAACTGTAATGCATACAGGAGAACATAAGATTGCCAGCATGAATGCTGGAATTCCCTGAATTGATGGAAAACTGATACACAGAGCTAAACAGTCAGTGGAAATTCAAAGAACCAGACACTTCCAGTCTTCCTTCTGGATTTAAAAGGACAAAGGGAAACATTTGATTTTAGTGCAGGGATGACATAAGGGAAAACCCTAATTAAATAATTGTTTTTTGGAAGATTACTTACATTGTTCTTCAAACAACAGTGTCTCAGTCTGTAGGACATCTGCTTTCTTTCTCTGTCTGCTCAGACTGACTTCTGGGATAGCAGGAAGACATCACAAACACTCAGTTCACTTGTTTGCAGCAAAGAGCCTTTAAAGAAAACAGCTTGTGGCTATCAGGGCTTTTTTCCCAACTTGGATTTGAACATGAAGCTTCCTAATCCTGAAAGCAGATGTTTTAACAGTGCCTGGGAAATTATTTTTAGCATGTTTTATATGATCTAAACATAATCCAACCAATAGAACTTGCTATTCAATGTTTAACTTTTTCTCTAAGATTCTTTTCTCTAGTAGATTTAGTGTTTAACACAGAACAGCTGGAGACTGTAACATTTTTGGCAAAGAAAGACTAAAATGGAAAGTTTTTTCCAGTACAAAATTGTTTGCACTCTTTCTCCTGACAGTGCCACCTGATTCCCTCTGGAAGGATTAAATTTCTCCACATCCATCATATCCAAATAGTGCAGTGTCAAGAGACCGGCAATACCCTTAGTTTGCCCATCCATGACTGACATTCAGTACATTTTTGTCTAAGTAGAACTAGAGGTTGACTTAAAGGTAAATTCCAGACTAGCATCTTAAGACACAAGCCCTTTTGTGCGCTGACTTTTGCTCCCACTTCTAGACTCTCCATAACCTCATTTGGCACGAAAAGCTGTTTCAAGCAGGAGCTTGCATATTGTAACTTTGTAAAAAAATCCTGCCCAGTAACCTATATACATTCAGCTCTTAATAGTAATAATAATAATAATAATAATAATAATAATTTTTTAAATCCAGCAAAAATGCCAGACTTGACAATAAAAATGTCAGGGTCTAAAAAGTGAATCTTACAGTGCTGTATCATATTACAGCCAATGTCAAAGCTAATGCATTGTTAACCTAGTAAAAGTGCACTGAAATTTATCAGAGCATGTGTGCCTTGCTAATATTTTATTTTAAAAAATTTGAATTATAAAAATAAGGCACGAATTTTAACTGGTATTTAGTCTATGTTAACTACTGGAAAATAAAATCCAAGAGTTTGTGAGAAAGTTTCACCAAGCCTCCCGGCTCAACCATATGTGTCAAGAATCTTTTAAAATAAAAGGGTGTACTGAGTTTTCTGACAATACTTAGGATTGTCTCCATGTGGACTTTGTATTTTCATGCTATCTGTTGAAAATATTCTGTTTTTCTTTTGGTGAATACAAGCAAAAAAATTAATAAAGTGATGTTATTTATTTGATACCCCTGAAAATTGTGCATAGGATTTCTTAGGAATTCGGACAATTCAGGGTATGTCTCTCTGGGTGCTCAAAACCAGAAGGCAATGAAAGTTTGCTGCACTGTTTTAGAAGAGAAATGACAGCTCTCACATACCTACAATGCATCTTCTAAAAGAAGAATCTGTACTTGCCAAGTAAAATATTCCTGTTATTTATCTACAGTGCTCAAGATTTAGTTCTTATTATGTGCACTCTAATGGGCTCTATTAAATTGTGGATACACTAGAGTTCACTAAAAGTACAGGGTTTCATTAAGTTTGCAATTTCTGGGTACTTTTAGAATTTCACAAGTGTTCAAACCCTTCTAAAAATGTGTTCGAATCTTGAGTCACACCCATTTTCCAGCGAAGCCAAGGATCCCAAATGGATTAAGTGTGGAAGTGGGATGAAGCCTCACAGTTCACCCATATAGTTTTGAAAAATAAATTTGAGAGACTCCTTGTAAATTTGTTGACATGTACTCACACGTGGAAGCACAGAAATTACTTGTGAAATTGTAACTTTTATTGTCCAGCTCATTTCAGCTGTCTCATTCATTTAGCAGCTCTTCAGATTTTTATCCTTTAAAGGGGTCTCTGTTGCTCTAAATCAGGCACTGTCTTAAAAAAAATACACATAAACCAACTTTCTAATGTTTCAGAAAATACTTTAAAGTAAAATATAAGCATTATTTGCTTTATTTGGCTATATCCTATGCATAATAGCCCATATTTATTTTCAAGGTAAACGATGGTCTTTTTATTGGTGGTGAGACATAAACACAGGTTGGCCAGAGAGGCTGTGGATGCTGCATCCCCGGAAACACCCAAGGTGGGGTTAGATGGGGTTCTGAGCAACCTGATTTAGTTGAAGGTGTCTGGTCATTGCAGGGGTGTTGAACTAGGTAACCTTTAGAAGTCCCTTCCGACCCAAATTTTTCTATGATTCGATTTTGTGTGTAGTACAATCTAGTAAAAAGATTAAATATTTCATTATTTTAATACCTTTCCTCACATTTAATATCTACATTTTTAATTCAAGTGCTCCTTCTCTCTCTGAAGTCTCTGGATACCTTCAGCAAAAAAGTAATTCAAATTTTCCCTAATGTCCCATTGCTTTGAAGCATCTATGGCGTGATTAGCTTCCTACTTGAGCCATGGTTACTTAATGAATAAAGCAGACACAGTTGTTAGGTTTCATGGGTAGAAAGGCAGATGGAACTTGCCACAGCACTTTGAAGTTTTCAAGTGCTTTTTCCTCACTGATGCAGACGAACAGCTGCAGTTTTTTTAGAGATTGTGCAAATGAAATAATTTATTTTTACTGCACATTCCAGCATAATACACCATGGAATAGATTTACCCCCTAAAGAACAGGCTTTAGGCTAAGGTACTTGCCATGTTGAAAGGGAAAACAAATTGTGATGACGACTGCACTTGATTTGTTGAAATATTTCATCCTCAGCACTATGTTTGACAATGCAAGCAGAATAGCTCCAGTGTTTCCAAAAGTTTCACTGTGTATGTAATCATCCCTTAACTGGAAAAAAGCCCGAGGCAAATTTGCAGTCAATATAGTTTTAACACTAAAAACTAAACCTAGTTAATAGCTAAAATAATAGCATATGGCCCACTCCTAAGGTCCAGCATCGATTCCTACCAGGAGGCAAAGACCTCTTGCATGCATTACTGGTACAGGTGTACAAAACTTAATCTCTGTACTCCTGACAGAGATGTACAGAGTTTGAAGGAGCATTTCAAACTACTCCACAGAGTGATACCTAGTGAAAAATACCATGAAAATATGTTATTTGCTATTCAGCTGTGATGCAGGTATGCATGGAACTTTATTAATAATAAAGCCCATGCCACCCTTTGTGAAAAGCTGTGAGCTGCATGTCTGATGGAGTCAGCTCCAAGCAGTGACTTTCAGACACCATTCAATTTTAGCAGGGGTAACACCAAGCCATAGAAAGATGAATTCTCTTCCTTTCACAGCTTAAGGGTAACACCAGCTATATCTTCAGGACGGGACCTGGCCTTATGGGTTCTCATCAAGAGACAAGCAGCCTGGTGAGAGGTTCTACCTCATATATACACAATTTTAATTCTTTTTATCCTGTTCTGTGCTCCCTCTGCTTTGTTGTCAATGTGTCCAAACAGCAAAATAATAAGCAACAGTCATTAGCTATTCCTGGAAGAATTACTACAGGTAAAAGTAATTTAATATGTTTTACTTTGTTAGTAGAAAAGAATTGTTGGAGATTAGACAGACTAGCACCTTCAGTCTGAAAAAAGACATCTAAGTGGTATATTAATGAACTCACAGGTGCTGTAGAAAAAACAAACCAGGAATGACTTCTCATTTCTTCTCACAGTATCAGACCTGTCAATAAGGCAGGGAGCACATACAAAAGAAATCCCTTGCACACTTCTTTACATGGTGCAAAATTAAGATACAGACCCCTCACCCTGTGTGTGGTATGGTCCAAAGGAATATAAACCCTTTCAAAAAGGCATCGGATGACCAGGATGGACCAATGCAGTGCAACTGCTGAACGTGGAGGCTGGGAAGACCAATTCAGAAGAGCATCATCTTGCACATGCTCCGCTCCTCATCTGCTCCCCTGAGTGCCCAGTATCTAGCATTATGATCTCTGCAAGAATCACTCAACAGCTAGTGAAGAGATCACCAGTTAGTGTAATAAGTGCCCCTGAGCTCTTTGAAGTTAGTCATCATTGTTTGGCTCAGCCTGAAGAAGTTATGGTAAACACATATAAGCTGAAGACATGCTCACTCTATTACATTGTGTTGTGGTGTGGAGGAGCCTTTGCATTGCACTGTCTGACTATTTGCACAATTTGGAATTACTTTTTCTGATATTATTTGAGTGGAGAAATATTTCCAGCAATTGAATTTTTTTGTTCCAGTGCAGAAGTTTGGCTTGTGCTATCCTGTGCACATATTGGTGCTCAGGTCAGGGTCTGTCTGTGTGGAGTAGGAGGCTGGTGGCATAGAGGAGGACTAAGCAACTCATTGCAGTAGTTTTGTAAAAATTGAGGAGCTCATTCAATAACTCTCCAGAGAAAAGACTTCCTACTTTATCCTAGAAGATCTTACTGAGATTAGACTGCCAAAGGTCAGTCTTTGGAACACCATCATGGTTAAATGCCCTGGAAATATTTGTATGTGTAGCATTTTAAAATGCTTTTGCTGGTTCTTACTGTTGTTTTGGGTTTTGGGTTTTTTGTTTTTTGGGGTTTTTTTTTGGTTTGGTTTTTTTTCCCCACACAGCCCCAGTTAGGACAGTTCTCAGATATTATTTGGGACAAATCATAAAAGTTAACAAAAGAAGAGAGATGGCAGAGCACTAAACTACATTGCATTGAAAATATAAAATAAATTAAGCAGCTGTTCTATAAGCTAATTCAAGACAATCAAAAAAAGAATTATATCATATGAAAAATCAATCAGTGTTTAATCAAATGATAAATCTCAGCTTTTCCTTGTGGGCTGTTAAAAGGGTGGATAACCTCTGCAAAACATTCCCTGATCTGTAATTGTGGCAGCATGGCTATTCCCTGGATGGCTAAAATATTTCTGGTCTTTTCTTTCATAAAAGAATTAGACACAGGAAAAGAGCACAGAAAGTTGTAAAATATAATCAGAAGTTGGTGTGCCCCTTCATAATAGCCCTAGGACATTGTGATCAAAGTGCAGCAATAGTTGCATATGCCATTTCCCTGAGGCCAAGAGTCCATATAATAATCCCTACCTTTTTTATCATTCAATAACTCATTGCTAACTGAGCACTAAAACTGCAGTGATAAGAAGTCTGGACTAGGGTTATTGTTGGTCTGTTGAAGGTATGAATCTATACTGAGTACTGACAACTCCACAACACAGCAAGACTGTTGGTGCTGCTCTCCTGGGAGAGCTGGACACAAGTCCTCCTGAAGTCAGTCACGGAATTACCTTAAATGCTATGTTGGTCAGGATTAACTAGATTTCCTCTCATCCACTCTTTGATCTTCATCGTAGGGGAGCACACCACACAAAGAAGCTATTTCCTGAAATATGATTAAGAGGGCAGTAAATGGAGAAGTGTTTCTGGAGAGGTCATTCCCACTTTTCCTGCTGAACCTGCACCATCGCACAGAGACGAATGTCAGATTAATGACGCCAGAGAACCAGCCAACAAGAAAGTGTATGTTCCAGTCTCCCAGCTCCTGGGCAATCACTTTAACCACCAGGCTATTGTGAAAAAGGCCTGACCGCAATGGTGGGAATATTTCTGAACAATAATGACCAGACATGTTTTCTCTGAAACTGACAGTCAGAAATCAACACATGCTCCAAGCCAACATTCCCCTAGGGACATATGGGATGCAAGCACTGCTCCAGTGTGTAATTTTTATTTTTTTTTAATGGACCAAGGTATACACTCTGCAATCTAGATGTAGGCACACTAGGAAAACCTGTTCAGCACAGGAAGGTAGATGATGCTTACAGAGAAGAAGCCCTGGGACAGAGACTGTATTAATATACCTAGTTGTGGCAAGGTCTTAGTCCAGAGACTGAAACAAATAGTGTAGGAGCTAACTAGGGAAGATAGCTCAGGTGCATCCCAAATGGGCTCCTCACAGGCCACCCATGATGCAAGTCCTCCAAAGTGTCAGATGGCTGTTACACATCTGCACCAAGGCAGAAAGGGAGACCCTGCTCTAGAAAGCTGTGACAGTATTCTCTGCCTTACAGGGGTGCACCAGGCCCTAAAGGAAAAAAAAATAGTGGTAATTTGTCCAAACAACAACGTTGTAAACATTCTTTTTGCCAGAAGTAACATTTGGCTATGAGTATAACAAGCTCGTAAATTAAACTTCCCTTGGCAATGCAAAATTATGCATTACTTATGACTCTAGACAATCTGACTTCCTACTGGATATGTGAAACACTGTAAGTACAAAGGGAGGCCCCAGTTTGGCAGGCCTTATGCAAGAATGACCCTCTTCATGCTAGTGGTGCACAAATTCGGTGTGAGTGGGAAGCAAGGTAGGGGAAACGTGGGCAGGACTCTCCAGGAGACAGGGGCCTTACATACTTGTTGAGGCATTCTGTTTGCAATGGACTTATCTCAGTGTCTTTCTTTTAAGAAAAATGTTTTTTTGCTTTCAGCTTCATTAATGAGAGTTAGCTAGAGTGAATGTTTTTTGAGCATACCTTACTTCTGGCTCTCGGCCAGCTCTAAAAGCAGTTGCGGTTTCTTCACAGAAATATAGATCTTCACAAAAAAATAAAACTTTTCAGCTTGTAATTCCCCAGTGGTCGCCTCTCCAGCCAAATCACCCTTGGAAACATATTTTAAACCATTTGAGCAGGGGAAAATATTTGGAACTTTGCCTGTTTTGCTAAGGCTCAGCATCAAATTACACAGACAGAGCTTCTGTTTTTTTAAAAAATATTTTATGTCTATACTATTTTGAAGTACATGGAAAGTAGTATTTTTTTAAATAAAATAAAGCTTACTGGCGCCAGTATTACATCAGTGACTGTAACCATTGTGTGTATTGTATCCCTAGTCAGGATTTCTCAATCTAAATGCAACTGACGCAGGACATCAGGCTAGATGCAGTAGGAGATGTGAATGCAATTAAGTCCTTCCCTGAGTTCTTTAGGAAAACAACAGCACTATTACTATTTGATTTATGCTTCTCAGGTGATGTATGCAACAGCCTTCATCCTTTAATAGAGAGTATGACTGAAAACTGGGATCTAAGCCCAGTTTCATGTTGGAACATTTGATTTTTTCATTTAGCAAATAAGAGCCAGAAACTTGCAACACTTACTAAGAGAATAATCATCAGTTTGGTCTGCAGCTTAGTGAACATACATGGAGACAAAAGGGCCAAGTCCTTGATTAGTACAAAATGGCAAAAGTCCAGAACTTGAAGGAACTTCAGAGGAGCTCAGCGAATTCATGCTTGCCATGGATCTGCCCCTAGGCGTCTGCCCGTGGGCTTGTAGGCAATGTATATGTGTGTGATAAGTGTGTGACATATTGTACTGCAGGGCATTTGATAAAGAAATATCCAAGCAATTTATCACGTAGCTACAATTGCATCACCTGCCCATTAATCAGTCTCCCCAATTCAGTCTGGCATTTCTGGCTCTTAAACTGCTTCAAACAGCACCATTTATATTTTAAAGCCAAGCTGTCATGGAAGTATTTCCTCCCTCCCCCCACCAAAGAAATGGAATTTCCTCAGAAATTATACCTGCATGAGGTCCAGGAGAGGCAAGATGAATTCTGAAAATTATGAAATTGCCTGGTTGCAAAGCCATATGTGTGTATTGTCCCGGTGAATGAAACAGGAAGAACTTTAGCAGGTTTCCACCAGACCAACTCAAGGAAATATAGAAAGTCCGAGACACAGGACCTTAAAACAGTGATTTTTTAAAATTCACTCAAGTGTTCCTAAATTGTTTTAGATATGTTCTAGAAGTCCCAGTTTTAATTTTTTTTCTTCCCGTGGCAGTCAAGGCACATAGCTTAACGGGCCAAGAGACACAAGAAACAGGCTCTTGAAAATATTTTTCAAAGTTTCAAAGTATTTTAGAAGAGTTTTTATATAACATACATGGCAGAAACTGCAAATCCCAAACATGCTAATGAAACTGTACATATACATTCTTAAACACCTGTGTCAAAAGATTACTCAAGCTGGAAAATCAAGCTTTCAAGTATTGAAAAAGGAACAGCAGACTTATCAAAAACAAGGGTCTGGTGTTTGATTTTCTGGCATACCTAGAACCTGACTGCTTGCTGCCTGTATGGGGTATCTGCAATCTGCTTTACTCACTCCTGTGTGCTCTCAGCCATTCCAAAAACCTGTCTGCAGATGTGTTCCTTGGATGGTCAGAAAATTCTGTGGCTAATGGCCATGCAATAGTAGTCCAGCAGAAGATGTAGAGAAATAATGCAGTGGCTGAAGAAGACATCATCTGCCTTGAACAGCAAACTAGCTTTTCTTTCAGTGTAACTCCCTACTCAAAAGTCAAACAAATAGCGAAAAGCACAAATTGAGGGGGAAAAAATTGTACCCAGTTCCTGTTGGTCTCCTGTGGGCTGCAGTCAGCAGGAAAGAGATCTGTGGTAAAAATGTCTGCTTAATCCTTAAATTTCTGCTGAATTATTTAAAAAAACCCCAAAAACCAAAAAAAAACCCAAGACCAACAAACCAACCAAAAAAACCCATCAACCAACTAACCAAACTAATCCAAAAGCCCCCCATAAAAAACAGGTGATGAGTGTTGGGGTGTTTCAAGTGCTCATTGTAAGGAAGGAAAAGAAAAAAGGGCACATTCTGTCATGAGGACAACATGCCCTCTTCTTCAAAGTCTTGCTTGAAATTGTAGAATTGATGAGTCACCTGAAAATAAATTAACTTAAACGTAAATAGCGTATTTTATTTACACTAAAGACACTTTAAATTCAACTTGAAGCTGATACCTAGAATGAAAAGCATTCAACCTTGAACAGTTAAAGCAATTTGGCAAATTCAGCACCAATCATAAGAATGGGGCTGTATGATTGGAAACACACAGAAACTTCAGGTGTAGGTAATGCATCTGCTTATGAAACATAGAATAGGAGATAGATGCTAAGCAGAACACCAGATTTAATTGCAGCTTTATACTAAGGCTTGTCATTCTTTTCCTGCCTTTTTTTCACATCCCACTGTTTTGACACTTTGCTACACATAATGTGAAAACATCACAATAAAACACTTCCATGAGGAAATTTTTCATCTGCATAAATGATAACAAAAAAGGAACTATGAAAGAAAAAGAGAAAGAGCTAGAAATGAAGACATTGACATGGAATGTATGGTACATTTATTCTTTAATGAGCATGTTGTACACAAATACAATGGGAAAGTGACAGTGGCACAAGTTGTGCAATTTGAAAGAGAGTATGGAGGTCATCTTGGAGTGACTGGAAAGGAATGAAAAGAAAAGTGACTGAGGAACTCTGAAACCAGTGCTGGGGAAGTGAAAACTGACAAGTTGGACAGGATATAGGTACCAACTAGAATATTTGTACTCCTCCCTCTCCTGCACACTTTCCTCTTTCTCATCTCATCCCATCTCATCTCATCTCTGAGAGAACATTAAGTTTTATTGCATCCATTAATTTGTTTTCAGGAGTCACAAATTATAGTGGGATTTTACCTGCCAAGTCTGTGCATGGATCTGGAATGCTACAGTCAAGCCCCGCTTCATGCAAACCTAAATCAGCAGCACCTAGGGATTTCCACGAGCATGATATCTCCTTCGTTTACACCAGCTCTTTGTTTAGAGGGGCAGATGAGAGGATGCAGCTTTTTTTATCACTGCTTTGTTTTCTTACTGTCAGGCTGAAGAACCCAGCAAGGAACCCTTTTTTGCACATTCCTCCACACCCCATTTGCTTCAAGGCAGAGAGAACATTCTTCTTTCAAAGTTAATTGGTTGTATAGACTCTCTTTGATAAATCAGCTACTTCTTTTTTTACTGCTTTCTTTCAAACCCAAGTTCAATAAATGCCCAGGAAAATCTGACCCAGTATGTCAAAAATATCTTCAGTCCCATTCTTTTTGGCCAAAATGCAAACAGGCAACTCATAGCTCACCTTTTTGAAATTGAGTCTTTCTCCCTGTCACATATTCTCTGGTTTTGCCTAGTCTAGGATTGAAACACAGCCATAGCAAAGCTTCTGTCACCCTCTAGTGATTTCCTCCAAGGTGAGAAAGTCTTTTCTCTCCTAATTTTCTTTTACTGCTCCCACTTCCACCTTTGATGCTACCCAAAATACCTTAGTCTTTCTATGCACCTGTGCAAAGTCCTGGAAGTAGAATTCCACTGACCCATGCTCCTTGTTCACTGCACAAATTGCAGAGCCCCCGAAGCTTACATCTTAAGTGTTTGCAGATGAGATTCTCTCCCTTTCTTCATACACAAACTGCTTCTTCTTGAAGCTACAGAGCCGCTTTTCTGCTGGGACCGTGGTGTGTCCACATGCGGTTCACATGGAGCTTGTCTAAGTCCCATTTAGCAGATGTCTTGGTCTCCCTACCAGACTGAAAGCCATTTAAGCAAGCACAGACACAAGGCCAACATCTCTTCTGCCTCTCTACTCAGCCCTAAGGAATCAGATTTTGCATTCAGTCCCCCTGTGTCCTATTATGGGCCCACACAGTATGTGAGGTCTTGCCTGGCCAGTCATTATGGACAACATAGAAGACAGATACAATTGATAGTGTGGGACAGGATTCAAATTCATAAATCCTTTACAAGTTATGACAGCTTACATGTCATTTTGGTTGCCATTGTGTCCAGCCAACAGATAAAATCTTAATTCCAGGACGATAACAACTGTGCCTGCATGGTGGTTACTATATGCCTTTGGCTGTGCAAGACAGCTCCTGTGACAGCTACCAAGCCACTGTCCACAGTCCACCCACATGAGCCCAGGAGCAACTCTCGAGTAGCAATGCAGAAACACATGCCTGCTTCCATTTGCAAATCCAGTGAGAAGAGAGCTGACCTGAATTGGGAAGAGGGCCTGTGAGGCTATGGCTGCAAAGTGTTCATTACCACTTTGTCACTGTCTTGTCTCACACTCTCTCATCACATCACTGCCCAAATCTTGGTGGGTTACTAAAGGCTAAGACAGGGTTATACCTGCATCTGTCTGCATTGGATATTATCCAAGGACTTCATATTCTTTGCTTCCTTCACCTTACACCTGGCCTCTGTACTCTTTAGAGAAAGATGTCATTTGCCATTGCATTCCACAGACTTTTGGATGACTGTCCAAGTCCATTAGTTATGTTTTTGGAAATATTTCCTGTCCATGATCTTTCAGTTCTCCCCAGATGGCAAGCAGAAACAGTTCCTCTATGTCTCAGCCATAGAAAATATGGTACAAAGATATAATACCATACAATGCACAGATGTAAACAGACTGATGCTGAGCAAGACCATCACTTAAACAGATAGATGGTATCTCATCACCATGACAATTACAGTAGATGCTGGTGCATCCTGGTAAGGTTGAAAAATGGTGGATGGTCAAAAGAGTACTCAGAGCAGATGAACACAGTCATCTGCACACTGACTTAATACTGAGTAAACCAACTGGACTTTTAAAATAGCAATACAGAAAATGCATTATCTCACCGGCTAATACATACTAAAACATTGTCATGCAAGCAGGTAATTTCAAACAAACCATCTATCCCCTTGCACGACCTTGCAGGCAAGTGTTTAGCATATGTTTTACCAAAGAGTCCATGGCAGCTCTATATTGCAAGCCTTAGCCCTTTTAAAATGGACAGAAAATTGTTTTGGAAAAGGACCAAACATTAACTGTCAAAACTCAAACAAAGAAGTATGAGTTGGGAAACTAATCTTTTCTTTATATATCCGAAAAGAGAAATGAAATTCAGTTTGAAAACATTTTTATTAAAAACTGTAGCTGTCTGTACTCTGAAACACCCTGGAGGTCTAAAGATGATATCAGTATATAAATATTCAGGGCTTCCTGAATATTTCTTTTCAGAAAAGACTTTTTTTCCCCCTTACAATTTCTTTGACCTTTAGAAAACAGTCACTATTTGTAGCTTGATTTTTTCAAGATGTTCTCTGGTACATAAAGATGGCAGTGAATTCAATTTAAAAGTCAACTCATGAAACACCGTATAATAGTCAGAAGATAGCATTGCTTTAGGCAATGTTTTATTAAGTGAACAACCATTCAAAGCATTTTGGAGTGTATTATATCCTATTTGAAGGAGTTCACTTCATTTAGTCCTACAAAAAAAATATTTTACAAGAGGGATGACATTTGAACTATCCACAGGCATATGGGTAAAATGGTGAGTACTCAGATTTAGCAGAGATGAGTCTTCTTGCTTGCCTGTCAAAAGGACTGATTTATAAAAAGGTCAGGTTTTTGTTTTTGTTTTGTTTTCTTTAAAGGGAACAAGTCTTTCATGAGGTTCCATAGAACAGCTGCAAAAATACCTTCAGTCTGTCATCTGGAATTCCTGAAGGTGAGTTGTGGATTTGTGGCTAATGAAACACTGCAAAATAGCACTCACCATGTTATAAAACAGCCGTAATGGTTTATTAGCCTCTTACAGGACAAAAAGTGAAAGGTGAACAAAGCGTGTTATTCTGTTATAATTATATAAAGCCAAAGTTAGGTATAAACATAACAGAATTGAACCAAACATATGGAGATGTCTCTGTGACCTCAAAAGTGGATCACAGACGATTTATGACACTACAAAGCAATTACTGGAGACCTGGGATCCAGTTAAGGATTCTCACTGATCAAAATCAGTAAACTTTCTCATGATCTACAAGGAAGAAAGATTAAAATTTGGTCACCAAAACCTTTTTTCACTTGACCTTATGCAGCACAAATATTTGTTCCTGGAACAGGACTAGCTCATTCCACAGATAAGCCATCCAAGAAGAGTAGCAGTGGCTAATAGATTACTTAGGGTTGAGAGCAAGGAAAGGGCACTGAGAGAACTGTGCTCTCAACAGTTCAGAAAACACAGTATGCATTATATATCATAGAAGGCTTTCTGATATTTCTGTTTTTCTACCTTTACAAAACAAGACTAAGTAAAGTACAGGAAATTACCCTACTTCTAAATTAACAACCTCTTAAGCTGAATTAAAGGTAAGGCTGTGTCCTCCTAAACAGCCCTACATTTCAATAATTTGAATTCTGGAGGGTAAAAATACTGTACATTTTTATTTCTGTCAAATACAAAGAAGCTTTAATCATTTTCTTTTATTGAATTTAATCTCGTTTTGTGTGTTCCAGTTAAAAAAAAAAAACAAACTATGGTAGATAAAAATAATCTAGTGTTATTCAAGGGGAGGAAGCTTGTGGGGATGTGACTAATAGCTTTACATTCCTGGGGAAATGTCGATCCCAACTGCAGGACAATGCTTGCTGACGAAAATGGTTCCTATGATTCTAGCAGCCATGACAGCTGCAACTGGGTTTTCACTACGTTGAAAATGCGGACAGGAGTTTTCCCCTTCTTACCCTTTCCAGGGCAAGTCAATGAACAAAACCCATCTGCAACAGATTTTCTTAAGGACAAACACCTGATTCCCCCATTAAACTCTTTCCGGACACAGACGGACTATATAGAATCTCCTCTTCAACCTTAGATCTGCCCAGTTTTAGGCACTACAGCTGTAGTTCCAGAAAAGGATATGCAGGACTTCTTTTCTGGCTATTTGTAAAAGGGTGATTTTCATCCACGATGATGATAAATGCCCACCTATTTCAGAAGGAATGTAACTTGTATTCTTCCTGACTTTTCAGATGTGCAATCTGAGAACATTAACTTATCTATTACATAGCTGGGCCTGTGTAGTGGACATTCTCACATCCAGAGATATCCTGCAGACATGAACATTACTGGGCTTACACTGAATCTGAAAGGCCAAAAGTGGAGAAAAATTATGATGCTTTTCACCTGTGATCAGAATATTTTCCCTACAATATTTATGTTTTCTGAAAAAAGTCTCACTTGTCTCTTTTGCTGAGTTGTCAAATCAATATATGTAAAATCCCAAAGGTGTTTTATTCATTGCTAAGTGATCCAGCAAAATGAAAGTGAACATGGTAATGATTGTCCAATGTATGCTAATTACTTGCTCAAAAACAAGGAAGAAGGGAGGAGAAATGTGTAATTTCTCTTCTCTGTTAGGTTGTGGGGGTTTTTTTTGGCTTTTTTTGGGGGGTTTTTTTGGTTTTTGTTGCTGGTTTTTTTTTTGAGGAACAGATGTCTGGTCAACTCTTGCCCACTTCTTCCAAGTTTTGTACTAGATCTTGCCTGTTTCAAGGCTGGTTACAACCCAGGCCTGGTTTGACTGAAGGGAGAGTTTGCACCAGGCACTTACATGCTACTGTCTCAGGCTGGATGAACTATGTCTGCTTAATTCAGAATCCCCTTGAACATCAAAGGTCTAACTCACACTTCAGGGTTAGCAGGGTCACATTCCACCTAAAAGAAGCCTAATACTGCCCGAACTGTTCACAACAAGCTTCTTGTTTGACAGTTTTTGACCCATTTTCTGTTCTCAAATGATGTGCAAGCAAAGTTATATTTTGCCACATTCTTTAAAAATTCACTAAACACTTCATGTGGATTCATTCAAATGGCTTTCTCTGAACTATCTGCTCTGAGCCTTGAACATTTGTAGTGTGCCAGTCAGGCTGCAATTTTCCACCTGGTTGTAACTTCTGGTTTCTGCAACATTCCCAAATCCACAGAAAGATTTCAGGATGGCACCCAAATGATCCTGAAAAAGCCTCACAGAACCACATTTAGGCATGAGGTTGTACAATGCTTTACCTTTGATAAATACTTTTGTGAAGGGAAATTCAGTTAAGAAAGTTGGTAAAAGGCAACAGGAGAGGCCATAGCAGTCTCAGTCGATACGGTCAAGTAGAGGAGCTCTTCTCTGCTGGTTTTTTTTCTAAATGTGAGCAAGGACTGAAAAATAAAAGGGGAAAAGAAAGGGCCTGAGCAGGAAAAATGGCAGGGGAAAAATGTAGGCATAGGGAAAATAAATATAAAGATGTTGTCACAAAAAGGCAACCATTCCTCAATGGAATACAGAATGGTGAAAATATTTAAACGACACTAGTTCTAGCCACATGGATATATGATCCCTAGATCTCCGTTTGAGGAAACTCACTGTCTTGCAGTAAGCATCAGATTGTCCACATCAGAACACACTGCTAAGCTTTTCAGAGAATGAGAATTCACTCCTGTTGATGATAGACAACATGCTGGAATTCATAACCCAAAAAGAGTGATCAGTTAATGATCCCACTTTTCTGTCAAAAACTCCAATATCTAACACAGTTACATATGTTAGGTTAAATATAGGTTAAAACTAACTGTGAAATACAGATATCCCTTGAACAGGGTATTATAAAATGTTTTAAAGCAGAATTAGCTTTGCAATCTCAAAAGAGGTACCATGGATGTATTGCAAAACCTTTATGGCAGGTCTGTAGCATCTTCCCACTGGTATGAAACAAATAACAAAATTGAGTCTTCTGTGAACTTAACTCAGACCTTTGCTGGAAGAAATCCAACTTGGACCTTAAGAAAGAGGCAAGCAGATAATGGGGAATTTTCTCTCTTTTTCAGCTAAAATAAAGAAGCAAATGCCAAATGTAAAAGGCAAAGACAGGGTATAAACTTTTAAGGCTATATTCCTCCTAATCTGAATTAAGGGAGTATCTTTGCCACTGTTTCTAAGTTTTTTATGTAACAGCTTGTAGCCCATAAGCACAAGTAGGGTATCCAGAACTGGGTTAAGGCTGTAAACAAAAGGAAGAAACAGGTACTAAACAGATTTGTGGGCAAATGTATAAACCTGATGTTAGAACAGAATGAGGCAAATATAAATGCTATTAACTTGATTTTACAATAATATTTGCAACATTGTCATTATACTAAATCCTAACCCTAGTTTGTTTCAGCCTAATACAATGTCTGAATATACACATTAGATTAAAGTGACTAGACAATGCTACACAAAGGAATGCTCCATTTACAGTTTAATGAACTGAACTGGCATGGGTATCATGCCAATCATTACCCTAGTAATTAATTTTATAAATGCAACAGTAATAACATTTTTAGAAAGATCCCTGGATGAAAAAATGAAATATAGCTATGTACAATCATATCTAAAGGTGGTAAATTTACATTAAATATAAGAGATGTTTCCAAACAAATCTTTTGAAAGAAAGTGGCAGAAATCTCTCAACTTATCATTTAGGATGTTTAAAAATAGACTAAAATAAACTACTGGAAAATTTAACACAACAACTAATCTCACACTGATTGCATAATCTTCCAATAGGAATGAAGAAGGTTCCAAAACTTCTTTTCCATCTTCAATGTGTAATATTTGTAAGTCCCTGGACATGTTTGGGCTATCCAGGCATGGATATTCAGTTTGGCTCCAGAAAACAGCATGATGCCAGCACACAACTTGGTCCCCCAAGTCTGGGAAATCTCCAGAGCACCGTTGTTGCTAATCATTTTCCCCAAAGTAACAACTTTAGTCCCATCTTTAGAGTCACCCTAAGGCTGACCCATCCCTCTTGCAGAACTCTGGAAAGAGCAGTTGCCTCAGGCAAGCAGAAAGAGCTCACCTTCAATGCACACACAGAATGATTGCTATTTGTAGGAAGAACAAAATACTCATTTGCAACACAACTGCAAACAGCTGCTGCCTCAGTGTATTTTGATATATCAAAAAAATGAACACAATAACTCACCTGAAAAGAAAACCAGTTATTGTGTGATGTTACTGAGCTCTCCCACCTGAATACTTTAATGATTGTTACTGGCACAATAACAAGTTTATGACTGATTGTATTTCTCTATCATATCTGAAGCCCTTAATTTTTGTTAGCTGCAGAAAGGAGATATATTTTCAAAGCTATACATGACTGTGAATGACTCTTGTTTGGATGTCAAATTAGAAAATCTGATTTTCAAAGACTGGTTGCTTAGCATACTCTGTAAAGCAGGCTGTCTGGAAATTTTTCAGACTGTGCCTCTAATAAGGAAGTAATTGAATCATTCACCACTTTTGCAAATTAAACTTTTAAGACACAAAGGCATTTTTCTTTCATCGCAGTATTCAGACACCACAGGTAAGGGCGTGGTAGATGTATGGAGTAGAACTCTACTAACTGCTTTGACATCTTTTAATTTTAGGTGAAGTGTAGGAAGAGAGATACATGTACCTGCACGAATATAGCTGCTCTTCATGTAATAAAATCTGCTAATTATCCGTGCTATTTCCCTCCACATAGAAATCCACCTTAATTCATTCTTCTCCTCTGATATTTCAAGCAAATGAACTTAAGGGAATTTAGGCTGCTGACCACACCAAAATTTCCACTGATTAACTATAACTGCCTTTTAAAAGACCTAATTAAATCAAAGCAAATCCTTGCCTGAGCACACTTAGTTTATTTATTGAGTAACACTGATTTATTTGAATTGGTAATCTGGGTCAGGACTCTGAAATATTTGCATGCCTACTTCATGTTTAGCACACTATTTAGTCTAAATACATTTCTTTTCAGCAGAAGGAAAGAAAGAAACTCTTCTAAGAAGGTGTAATAAACAAGTCTGACACTCTTTCATAGCAGGTCAACTCAATAAACACATCACCATTTCTTGATGATATGAAGCCAGCTGTGCTTAAAGAGACCCACTGGAAAACACCCAAAAATCAGTTTGCTAACTCCCAATTTATGTTGAATTAGATTTTTATTGCTTTAATCAAATTGTTTTGAAAGACAATTTTATTTTAATCACAGCCACTTTTGTGTGTAAACAATGCCATGGGAAAAAGTCACAGGATACATCAAGGATAGTTACTAAATTGAACAGACTGAGGATATGTTTCTCAATGGCATGTTTCACTACAGCCATCTTCAAATTCTAATACAGATATTGAATTTGGGAGTAGAAGTAGGAGATCAAATTTGGTAATACCCTTCCAGAACCCCTTCCAACCTTGTGTTGGTGCACTCTGAAATGATAAAAAAATTAAACCACTACTCTTATTTTTGTCCATCTTATTTTTTGTCCCACAAAATTACTCATTTCCTCACGGTTCTCATGCAGAAAAACTCAGAATTTCTGATTTCTTGCGAACTTGTATTATACAAATTTCAAAGAAGCATACCCAGAAAATTCAACACAAACCTGCTAGCTGCTTCTGGGAATATGTAGTTGTAAACATTTGAAAAATCTGAAAGAAAAAGGGGTCAACAAACCAAAACAATCCACCAAACAAGAAATCTAACTACGTGTGTGTGTGTGTGTGCGTGTGTGTGTGTGTTTGTATGTTGACAGGTCCAAAAAAGAACTCTCATAATACTGTGATGGTTAAAACTGGTTTGACATGGCAGAGTAGCAGACTCTTGATCAGGCATGAGAAATTTGAAACAGATTTTGTAGACGATTATGATTAGATTTATTGCTAATACAGTATCTAAGTACAGTCAAGTCTAAAACATTAGCATGTCTTAAGGGTAATAATAGATTCAGGTTGAGCTAGAAATGTACAGGTTTACAGTCTTTGGCCTTACAGAATGTACGCTTGTGTAGTTACTTTAGAATTTTATCTCCACATGTAGCTAGATCTCAGTGCTTTTGCTCACCCTTCCAAAAGTGAGCATTCCCCTCTCCTTGGCTTGGATGTACAATGCAGGTGTCCCTGCTGGCGAGCAGATCCACCCAGAAGTTGACTGCAACCTTGGGAGATCATTTTGTCTGACTCCAGCAGCATTTTATATCCTTTTGCAGGCTGATGTGCTACCAAGTCAGCCTTGACCACCACAGCTTCTCCCTCTCTGGAATGTGTTCATTATGTGAGTATCCAGACAGTTCCTCCTGCAATTCCTATCTGGTGTTCCCATCTTAGCACAACCCTCATCTCGTGTTCTTATCTTAGGACAAATTAATTTGACTATTGGAAACAATCACAAAGGAAGAAGTTTTGTGTGGGACAGGGAGGATGAAGGGGAAGACCTGACTGTCACATATATTGACAGTGTGTGTGGGTCCTATTTACCTTTGTAGAACATGGTTATTTAAAACCTGTCTTTAACTGGCTTAACGGGTGACCAGAAGTCAGTTGGCTTCACCATAACTTTTGTCTTTCTTAGGACCAAAAAAGGGTTGATGTTCTACTCTGTTCTCAGATTTGTTTTATCAGCATGTGTGGTCTAGTTTGCAGTTTAGATTGGAAGAGAGTTCAAAAAAGGCGAAGTCCAGCGAAGTATTGTGCAATACTTCCATGTTAACTTTACTGGATGCACTGGGTAAATCTCTCAATGATACTTACTATTTCATATATAAATAAAAAACCCCAACTTTACAAGGATGCTACACATTTTTTAAGTAAATACTATAAATGCAAAAGCCATATTGAAAAAAAAAAAAGAGACACTGGATTAAAAATCTGTTTCAGGCAAACTTGTGTATCCTCTTGAGTGGATAGACTTAAAGGCAGGGACTGGGGGAGCAAAGTTCCTCCCACAGTAAGAGGATAGCCTGAATATATATAAGTCTATGGGACCTGATGAAATGCATCCCAAACCCCCGAGGGAATTAGTTGATCTAGTTGGCAAGACACTCTCATTGCTATGAAAACTGATATCAGTCAGGTGAAATCCCAGGTGAATGGAAAAGGGGAAACACTATGCCCATGTTTTAAAGGGTAGAAAGGACCCTGGAAACTACTGACCTGTCAGCCTCTCCTCTGTGCCTGGAAGATCATAGGACAGTTCCTCCCAGATGCTATGCTAAGGCACATGGAGAACAGGGAGGTGATTCAAGGCAACCAGCACAGCTTCACCAAGGGCAAGTCCTGTCTGAGTAATCCAGTGGCCTTTTGTGATGGAGCAACTACACCAATGGACAAAGGAAGGGCTACAGATGTCATCTATATGGACTTCTGTAAGATCTTTGCCATGGTCCCCCACATTCTTCTCTCTAAACTGGAGAGAGAAGGTTTTGATAGATGGTCTACTTGGCGGATAAGGAACTGGCTGGATGGTTGCATCCAGCAGGTAATGGTCAATGACTCAGTGTCTGAATGGAGAGCAGGGACAAGTGGCTCCCGCAAGGGTCCATACACCAGTATACATTATATAGTATACCAGTATACAGTCCATACACCAGGACTGTTCAATATCTTCATCATTAACACAGACAAACAGATCAAGGGCATCCTCAGCAAGTTTGCAGGTGACACCAAGCTGAGTGGTGTGGTTGACATGCCTGGAGGACAGGATAGCATTCAGATGGACCTGGACAAACTTGAGAAGTGGGCCCGTGGTTCAACAAGACCAAGTGCAAGGTGCTGCACCTGGGTCAGGGCAACCCTCGCTCGGTATCAACACAGCCCGGGGATGAACAGATGAGCCCTGCTGTGAAGAACTTATGGGTACAGCTGGATGGTAGGCTGGACATGAACCAGTTGTTTAGAGCCTGATGTTAACACCACCAAGGTAATGAGTTCAGTCCCACTACAGGCCACCCACTTAAAAGTTGGACTCAATGATCATTGTAGGTGCCTTCCAACTCAGAATATTCTTTGATTCTGTGAGTCTGCAAATGAGCACTTGCACTGTACCTGGAGTGCTGTGTATAGCTCTGGGGTCCTCAGCACAGGAGAGACATGGACCTAATGGAGCAGGACCAGAGGGAGGCTACAAAAATGACCAGAGGACTGGAGCACATCTATGAAGACAGGCTGAAACATTTGAGGTTGTTCAGGCTGGAGAAGAGAAGACTTCAAGGAGACCTCATTGTGGTCTTCCAATACCTAAAAGGGGTTTACAAGAAAGGTGGGGATAGATCTCTTAGTAGGGCCTCTAGCAACAGGACAAGGACACTGGTTTTGAACTAGAAGAGGGTAGATTCACACTAGATATAAGGAAGAAATTTGTTATGATGAGGGTGATAAAACAATGAAAGAGGTTGATCAGAGAGGTGGTGGACTCCCCATCCCTGAAAACAGTCAAGGTCAGGTTGGATGAAGCTTTGAGCAACCTGATATACTTGAAGATATCTCTGCTTATTTTAAGGTGTTTGGAACTAGACCACATCCTATCATCAAACAATTTGGGTGGGAAAGAACCTTAAAGATCATATCTAGTTCTAACTCTCCCTGTCATAGGCAGGTGTTGGCATAGCTTAATATATGATGGGGCCTGCAGTGCAGGTGCAGAAATCGGGTGGAAGTCTTGTCATTTGTGTTATCATGGCATGGGGGGAATGGGCAGGAATATTGAATGAGGTGTAGTCTGCACAGTCTTGTTCTTCAATTTGATCGCCAAAAATGTGCTGTACAAACCAAGTACACCTCCTACAAATAAATATTCCATACAATGTGCCCACAAAAACAAAAGGCTTGACCACAGTCCCACCCACAGCACTTCATGAAGTAGCGGTTATAAAATGTACCCCAATTTTGCATCTAATCAGGGGATGAGAATTCAGTGTGAAATTGCAAAGACAGATTGATGGGTTTGTTCTCCTCGCTCTCTCCAGAAGGGATGCTTTTTGGTAAGCCCTGCATCCTTAGCTATGCTGAGTGTTGACCTGGATATTAAGTTTGTGATTGCAATTGCATTGCTGCTGCTATATACAGCTACGCCACATTTCATGCATTGTAACAGGCAATCCAGAAGAGCCTTATATGTTGCACTCAATGAACTGTGCTACTTGTGAATCCAACTTGCTCTTTTGACTGTTACCAGAGCTATAGTTCATCAACTATTCGAGTATCCAGTGTAGGACCTGTAGTTATGATTTTGTAATACCAAGGACACCTTTATATTGTCATCAGAGACAACATTTAAAACTCCCTTCCAACCCAAACTATTCTATGATTCTATGTATGCAGTTAAGCATTACAGCACATTTGCAGGACCCGTATCATAATGTTCCCAAGACCTAACACTGGCAAAGACAACCTCAAAAATGTATGGCAAATAGAACAATGTCTAACTGATCCTACAGCATGATCAGTTACAGACGCTCCACAGCTGTGAGCAGCTACAGTCTCAGTAGCTATGAGCTTCAACTCAATGGAGTAACTGTTGGTCAATACAATTACTTACTATCCTCCCTGTTCATTGTTTTTCTTTCTGACTAAAGGAAGAACAGAAGGCATGCTTACACTGGGAAGTCATGCAAATTCTAGTAAAGAAAAAGTACTATTTTGAAAGAAATCTACCTAGTTTAGGTGGCTAACTTCAGACATGAATCTCCCAAACCGTCCTGCACAGACAATAAAAAGATAAACTACTCCAGATGTGGAGAAAGAACCTAATTTAGATGCCTTCACTCTCTCTTCTCTAAGGAAACAGACACCACTTGAGAACACATTATATTCATTTTCCTGCCCCCAATTTATGCTGGTAAGTCACAATGTTTTTCTTTTGTAACTTTAGACTGCAGACGTTATTATTTATGGGCCTCTGAACGTACATCAAATCCAAGAACCATGCTGTACGCACAAGTCCACATTCAGTCATCTGCACAGGCTACTGTGAGTGACACCTTACCAGGCCATTTTTTACAGGATGAATACTGGTGTATGAAGTAGGACTTTTACTGCCAACCATGACCCCTGGGCACCACAATACCAAGGTTCTGAGAACTATTGACAGAGTTTCTGCCTTTCACTTGCAGGTGAAATCTGCAATTACTAGAGAATTCAGTCCCTTCTCAGGAAGAAAAATTTCTCTCTCACTAAGTATCCCTATCAGGCACATATTTAGGATATTACCAGATGCATATACTGAAACAGTATCAGTGAATTAATTCACAATACACCTGCCATAAATTTTTAATAGCAGCTGTAAATCTCTTAAAATTAAAAAAAATCAATATAAGCCAATAAAAGAAATGTGCTCAAAAATAATTTGAGAGGAATTAACCACATATACTGGCCATGTATTTTCAATTACAACTGAATGTCAACTGCTAAATTTTAAGGTCAACTGGTTTTGCGTTTACCTGATTTTCTCATTTTCTAAACACTCTCAATGTAAACCAGGTCAAAAAAAAGAGCTAAAGAAAATACAATTTGGAAAGGAGATCCATTAGGAAAAGGTGTGAAATAGAAAAGGGGGGAAAGACACAAGGATTTGACAAAAAGGTGCTCAGGAGTCTTTCCAGTAAATCCAGATCACATACTAACTAGCTTTTCTGGCTGCCAAAATGACCCCTATTGCCAGAGGACAGTTACCCTATAGTAATTTGGAGAGCTGGTGTAAAGAACTAAATTAATTGCTGAGACAGGAAAGGATGGCACAGAAAAACCTATCCAATGTGGGAATTCAGAAAGATACTAGATCTTATTCTACTGTCAAGTCATGGAATGTAGCGTCCAGTTTGGTGCTCTGTGAAACAGAGCAAGATCTGCCTTCCACATTACTTTCGCATTACTACTCTGAAAATTGAAAAGCTGAATTTGACAATATCATTCTGGTTCTTAGAAAACCTGGATCAAAGTGGGGCCAGAGAAGTACTGCCGTACATTTAGTTACACACAAGAAAAGATTTCTTTCCTCCAGCCGGGCACTGTGAGCCCCACAGTCCTCACTCAAAATAGTAATTACAAATACAGACAGAGTTCAAATGCTCATTAAATAAAAACAGGACAGACAAATGTTTTAAATAATTTTAAGAAGTCAATTTATTGACAGTATATAATCCTGAATGTAGATTACCATATTCTAGATGGCTAAAAGGTGTTACAATTTTTGTCAGTTGTACGATACCAAAGATAATTCCAAACTTCAAAGTCAACATTTCCATTATTATTTTATTGCTGTATAAAACATTCATTTCTTTATTTAAAAGCTGTATGTGAAAAATTCTGCTTATGAATAATGCAATGCTTCATGCCATGCCATTCAGACCAGCAGGCAAAATAAAGAGTACCCAACTAGGGAAGTCCATCAGCACTAGTGGGACTAGGCACCTATCCTCCTCCTGCTCAGGCAGCACCACAGCAGTCTCTCCCCGGCCACGTAAGGATGCAAGGCCAGAAGTGAAGGCTCCCCTACTCCCCCTCCTGGGAGGCCCGAAGTTCAGCTGCTGCCTCTCCTCACAGAGTAAACAGCCTGCTTTCTGCTCCAGAAGCGAAGCACAGCCGAGCTGGATGGATTTTGCAAATGAAGGCAGGAGCTGGGAGGGGGCAGAGCTCATCACCCAGCTGTCCCTGAAAGGCAGCCCCTCTGGGACAGATAGCCACTCCTCTCCTCCGTGCTGGGGAAGCTAAGGAGGCCCCAAGGCACGATCCTGCTCCATTGCAACCCGCCCCCCCCCCCCAGACTCTTATGTGTGGAACATTGCAGCATCCAGGCCCCCTTGCCTCCGACGGCACAGTGGACCATTTTCCCTAGGAACCAGTCAGTGCAGCAGTATTTTGAACAGCACCTGCTGTACTTGGACACACCCTGAACTAGCTGATTTCCACCAGTGGCAGTGTTATGATCAGAGAGCAGGGTAACAAAGTAGCACATGAACGATCCCGGTGTAGGTAGCAACGTGCATTTACTGCAACCTGCCTGAATAGCATCTGGCCCTTTTAATACCACTATTCAACAAGAATTACAAGAAACAGCTCTAAACTAGGCGGATGGAGGCAGAGTTTCCAAATTCAGCTTTCGCAGATTTAAAAATACAACTTTTACATAAGAATAGGAAAAACTATACTGAAGGAGAAACACAAGCAGCTTGTAAAACTGATGACAATGGAGCAAGTCCGTATGAATGCATCTTAAGCCATCAATCATACTGACTCCCAGCCACACCACATCACCACTCCACAGTCCACGCACTTTCAGACAGACATGATTCCACACCACATGGGATTCAAAGATCCCCGAGTTCCTGGCAAATAGATTTTGTCCCAATTTTTGTGACAGATGGAGTTGATAGTCTCAGGATGAAAAAAGCGCCAGTTTTGACAGGCAGCAGATACGGATGCCCCTTGTGGTTGGAGACGATGTTGCTCTGGAATTAAGGTAGCACTGAAACGAAAGGCAACGCTCAAATGCACCACTATTTACTTTGTTATGCTCCTCGCCTTGTGCCTTAATATTTTTGTATCCACTTCCTTATAAATAAGCAAAGCGAACGGAAAGCGTAAAAAGAAGGCAGGACTTCAGCAAGGCATTTTGTTTTCAATGAAAACTCAACTAACAGGTTTTAAAAAACTTTTTACTAGTAGGCAGATCAAGTATCAAAGAACTATACTGGGATCTACTGTATTTCTGCCAACAGGCACCCTCGTAAGTCAGTGTCTTAAAACCGAGTACAAAAACCTCAGGCGAGAAGTTGAGCTGAATGACTTTAAAATCGGTGGGCTATGCGGCAAGTGGAAAGTTGCAATACTGAAGGCACAGCAGAGGAGTACTTATATGGTCGCAGTACAACACTAGTAAAGTTAGCTTTGCTCTCCCGGAGAGTACTAGCACACTGAAACTAGGACCTCTTTCTATTTCATTAAGAACAGAGTCCATCCCATTTTGAGCCTGATTCTCCCTACCTTTCTGGCAGCGGCTCTGCCCTCACTTGAATCACTGGGAAGTTTGGGTGCACCCGGTCTAGAGAACTTGGTTTCCCTCCCCCTTGTTGCAAGGAGCAGGACCAGTGTCAGAGCAACACGCCTCCAACACCAGCACGGAGAGCCACGAGCACCCCGCGGCCGCCGCCACCGCCCGGCTCCGCCACCGCCCGGCCGGTCCCGCAGCGCCGAGCCCGCGCCGCCGCCGCTGAGTGCCTCTCACCCGGCCGCTGCGCCGCCTTAACGGGAGGAGGGGCTCCTCGGGGGGCTGTCACTCTCCTTAAGCCTTTCCTTTCAAGCTTTGAATGTGAGCTGCCCTCCAGCCCCCTCTCTCCTTCCCTCCCTTCAGCACATCGTAAAGAGAAGGAGGGGAAAAAAAAAAAAAAGGTTTCAACAGCAGGCTGGGCCAATGGCAAGTGGCGAGGCAGGGAAAGGGGGCCGAGCGAAAGGAGAAAAAAGTGGAGAAAGGGAGAAAGAGAGCGAGAGAGCGCAGGCTGGGGGGGATGTGTAAAAGAAGAAGCGTTGCTAATTTTTTTTGTTTGTTTGCTTTTCCATGCATGCATAATGAAGCCTAATCAGAGCACGTTGCTGCTGCTCGGAGGGCACTTTTGTATTTAAAGCCTTGCAAAGAAAAAAAGATCCACAGACGGATCCACAGAGCAGTTTGCAGGGCTTGTTGACAACAGAAGCAGCATCAGTCGCCCACAGAAAGAGACCGCGACGGCTGCCTCTTCTCTTTTCCCCGTGCTCTCGTCTTGCTAGCGGGGAAAGACATTTCTTCTCCGCGCCACCCGAAAGCGTGATCGGTACCGAGAGGGAGTGAGCGGAGCCGGGACTGTGAATGGGATCGGAGCGGCTGGCATGTGCAGAGATGCTGCGAGCGGAGAGTTAAAAGCCCCCGAGGAGGCAGCAGCAGCAGCTGGGCATTTATTTTGTGGGGGAAAAAAAGGAGACGGAACTGCATGAAGAGCAGGACAGCACCATGAGCTCTCTCGGCGCAGCCTGCGATTCCCCGAGCGCACTCCGGATCCGCTGTCGTCCGAGCCCCTGTTTGCACTGACTCCCCGCACCTCTCCGGGCGCCTTCGCCGCCGCCTCGCCGAGCCCGGAGCAGCGAGTGGGGGACACGGGAAGGCCCCCAGGCGCCTGCTTCGTTCCGCGGCCCCGCCGGCTTCAGCTCCCGGGGGCTGGAGGGCCCCGGGCCCGGTGCGCATGGATTGATGCGAGGAGACCTCATGCACACGGCCGGCGGGAGTTTTGGAAACTTTTCCACAGGCGGCAGCTCCTTCTCCTCCTCCTCCTCCTTCTCCTCGTCTACCAGCGCCTCTTCCCAGCTCGCCCGCGGCGGCAGCAGCCGCTACCCCCGTCAGCGATGGTGGCCCGCTCGCCCGCTCGGCATGGAGGCGGCGGCGGCGGGCGGCGCTGGCCGCGGGCGGCAGCCTGGCTGTGGCTGGCGGCGGCGCTGGGCGCCGTGTGGCCGCCTCGGGGCTCGCTGGTGCAGGGCCGGCGACTGATCTGCTGGCAGGCGGTGCTGCAGTGTCAGGGGGAGCCCGAGTGCAGCTACGCGTACAACCAGTACGCCGAGGCGTGCGCCCCGGTGCTCCTGCAGCAGCAGCCGCCGGCGGCGGCCGGCGGGGACGGCCCGGCGGGCGCTGCAGGCGCGGCCGCCTCCTCCAGGCGGCGGTGCCCCAGCCACTGCATCGCGGCGCTCATCCAGCTCAACCACACCCGGCGTGGCCCGGCGCTTGAGGACTGCGACTGCGCGCAGGACGAGAACTGCCGCGCCACCAAGCGCGCCATCGAGCCCTGCCTGCCCCGCACCAGCAGCCCCACGGGCGGGGGCCCCGGCGGCCCCGGCCCCGGCGGCCCCGGCGTTATGGGCTGCACGGAGGCGCGGCGGCGCTGCGACTGGGACAGCCGCTGTAGCCTGGCGCTGAACCGCTACATGACCTACTGCGGGAAGCTGTTCAACGGGCTGCGCTGCACGCCCGAGTGCCGCGCCGTCATCGAGGACATGCTAGCCGTCCCCAAGGCCGTGCTGCTCAACGAGTGTGTCTGCGACGGGCTGGAGCGGCCCATCTGCGAGTCGGTCAAGGAGAACATGGCCCGCCTCTGCTTCGGCGCCGACATGGGCGGCAACGGCGCGGGTAGCAGCGGCGGCTCGGACGGCGGCCTGGAGGAGTACTACGACGAGGACTACGAGGAGGAGCCGAGCCAGAAGGGGAGGGACGACGCGGAGGACAATGCGGGCGCCGAGCCCGGCTTCCCCGTGCAGGCGGATAACGCCGGCCGG